>QRDG01000954.1:75847-459219 GCA_012064385.1 Puccinellia tenuiflora | reverse complement strand
AGCTTTGGTTTCTGACGAAAATTCTGCTTCTATGATCAACTGTCAAATGCAGTCATGCATACCTACTATTCTGCTTGTGTTCTGGAAGAACCAAACGGTTGCCAATAAAGCTTGCTTCACTTTTTAGCTTGATATGGCAAATTAGAGGAAGATAGGTGTTCTTGTATTTTACAGACGTTTTTGTTTGTACTAACGGCTGATCCATAGTTTTTTCTTGACTCAGGCAAAGATGGTCGGATCATATGATTGGAGGAGGTCCTCTCGATGGCGCTCTCCCTCACCTCCGCGCTTGACACCTGCTATGCCATGATTGACTCTGACTTGATGGTGTTCTGTCCAATCCGTCCAATCCACCGCTAAAACCGGCGATCACGTGACCTTCGCCTCCTGGCCTTGCCGACTACCGTGACATCATCATAGTGGGTGGTAGCGCCAACATCGCAAGGTGACCAGATGTAGCACCACCGCCAACACCCAACCGTAAGACATAGAAATGCCGCTGCTGGAGCATGAGTGGAAGAACGTGTCTTTGGTCCTGCTCCTGTGATGTGGCCGGTAGGGAATATTGTTTACGTTGTGTCGGGGTCGGAGATGAATGATAACAATGTTTTCAGAACCGTCCACTATGAATCCTCGTGTGTCCTTGGTATCCTTTTTCCGACCTGATTTCCAGTTACATTTGATATTTGATGTGTATGTACCAGTGACATACACTACAGTGAGCAATCTTCTTTTATTGTAGTTCCCATCTGACCATGATGATTATCTTTGCTCAGCTCTTAGTTATTGTGATTTTGTAGACTCTTTCTGATGTTACAAGCTCTAATGTTGTGTTTGGATGTATGAATTGGGCCTTGGAATTGAATTGGGGTAGGAATACCAAATCTGAGTTGGAAATGAATTGGCCTCCAATTCCAAATCACTTGTTTGGATGTGCCTGATATTTCCTGTTGGAATCTCAGAATGACACCCAATTCCAATTGTTGTTTGGATGTACCAACACCGTGGAATCGAATGTCTTGGTCGACGCCGTCGTTCTCCTCTGTCCGTCGCCGTCGTCGTCGTTCTTCACCGGCCGCCCCCGTCCTTCTCTTCCAGCAGCCACCACCGCCACCATCCTTCTCCTCCAGCAGCAGCTGCCGCCGCCACCGTCCTTCTCCTCTAGCGGCTAGGGGCGGCAGCAGGGCGGGGGCCGTAGTGGCCGGCGACGGCGTGGGGGCTGCAGCGGCCGGCGGCGGCGGGGGGCTGCAGCAGCGGCGGCGGGGCTCGGAGGAGGGCGGGGAGGGGCGAGAGGAGGGCTGGGGCCGGAGGAGGGCGGGGAGGGGCGAGAGGAGGGCGGGGCTTGGAGGAGCTCGGGAGGGGCTCGTAGGCGGCGGCGGGGTACCTGGGGCGCCGGCCTGGCCGCGTACTGGGTGAGGTCCAGGTCGCGCGGCCGCCTTGTGTTCGCGAGAGCGAGGGTTGTTTCGCTCGGGAGGGAGCGAGTCAATTCCGTCCGTTTCCGAGCCTCCACGCTCGGAAAGTTTTGGGCCGGGCGGACAGTTGCGGGAGGTGAGCTCGGAATTGAGATGCGATTCCGGGCCTAAATTCTGCAGCCACTCCAAACGGTGGAATTTGGTCCACCAATTCCACAATTCCAATTCCAGGCTTCAATTCTTACATCCAAACACAGCATAAATATATTTCATGTGCCTCGATACTGTAGTCTATTTGACTAACTGCGAGAATATTTGAAATCCTATTTTACTTTGTGGTAGAATTGGTCCTTGCCCAATCTTTTATTGTTACACTGAATTGTAATTGTGTTGTGCTACCCGTTTAACGGGGTAAGGAAATGTGCCTGTTGAAAACTTTCATGTTTAGGGATAGCTTCTTGTGGTGTGCAGCTTAAGTGGATATTGCTCAGGTCTTTCCTGCTCACCGTGACAGGAAGTAGTTGATGATACTGAATAGGTTAAATGGGAATGATGGTTTACATTTTTACACTTAATCTCCATGCCGAGTAAGCAACGATTAATCACTTGAATGACCATACTTAAACGGATCTGATGCAGTAGAAAACCGAGTTACAAGTCTGAAAACATCAGTGCAGTACTTGTTTGCTTGGGGAGTGTTTGATACTCGATATGAAGTGGGGTGTTCTTATGGTTGAGTGTAGTGAAATATGATGACAAGCACATTTCTTCCCATGAGATTCTGCTTTGTGCTTAGTTGCATTTTCGTACATATCAAGAGAATTGAGATCCCCGGAGTTCACAATAATTACTTAAGTCTTTCCTCTGACTGATCCGTGTAAATACAAACATTGCATAGCCCCTACTCGGGAATTTTTTCAAAACATAGCTGGCTAAATGTCAATTTCCAACATTTCAAGCCATAACGTCAAAATTATTGAAGTTTTTTTGGTTACTGTGATCTCTATAAAGCCTAAATGTTTTGTTTTTTTTCGATATTCGGGTAGATTTTAAGTTTGATATCCTTAGCGAAATAGAACTACCATGCTCAGCCTAACAATTGAACATGAATAGCCTAACAAATGATAACTACTCTCTCCGTCCCAAAAAGGATGTCATTTCTTTGTCTAACTTTATATAAATGTTTCTAGACACTATGTCTAGATACATTCAGATTTAGTTACTTTTAGTGCACTATAAGAAAAGAGTCATGTAGAGACGGTGTCCATTAGACGCTTTTATTTTCGTCCCTACATTCATAGTCGAGCAGCGTGTTGAGACGTTTCTTGAGACGCTATATAGATCGTCTTATACTTCAGGCTTTACACGTAACAAAATATAATAAGGAACTAATAATAATTATTCCCAAGTTGTTATATTCCCCGGCCCGTGTAAAACCTAGGGCAGCCGCCATCAGTGGCGGATCCAGAATCCAACCAAACCCCGGGCCAATCTTGAATTTCAGTGTTGTAATTAGGCTAAGTGCTAGGGAAAATCATCAATCTCACTAACATGTAGTTGCAAAAAAATATGTACCCCGGGCCATGGCCCTGTTGCCCAGGGTGTGGATCCGCCCCTGGCCGCCATGGCGCCACCAGATGCGATCGTTGTGTCTTCTCCAGCTCCCCTACGGCGGGCTCAAGAAGTGCTAATTGTTTGTCTTTGCCGGGACCCATGCCAAGAGTCCAAGACACACATCCGGCGGATCCATCCGGCCGCCTGGACTCGATGAATGTTGAAACTGGTGAGTTTCTGGCCGCTGGACTCGATTTACTATTTCTTGCATCTGGATCTCATCACCGTTTGTTGCCCTATACTTCTTCCGTCTCTTCCCTCTATGATTTCCGAAACCTTTTCTTGCATGTCACAGATTAGTGTTCGTACTTGCACTTGAGTACTGTTCATGGATATTGTTGTACGTTTTGCACAGAGGAGAATAAACGAGCAAGGAGGTGGTAGCACACGGCACCAATTGCATCGACGAGCAGAGAGTAAATTTTATTTTATAAAGATTTTAAATTCACTTACGTTTCTCGATCCGGTACCATGTTGTATACAGGAACTGATGTGTGTTGGACTATTTTCGATGCAAACAGGATCAGATTTGTTGGCCAGCATGGACTCATCTAGTACATTTGTGATTTTGCGTATATGCTTCTGTCGGACGGAAACTCTAGGATAATGTTTTTCTGCTGCACACGGTAGTTACTTCGAGGTCACGATCGAGCAGTAAGTTCTTATCAAGTTGTTAATTAGTTTACCGGCTGATTTTTTTCTCGTTTAGCTGTCCATTTACAGGATACATTTTGCGAAGATTTTTCAGGCAGGTACGGAGACCAAGCAGTGAACCGGATGGCAGATGGTTTCAAGATCTAATAGATTAATTCCATTAGTTAGGAGATTGCATACAAAAATTCTATGTATTATTCAGCCGTGTGTGCAAATCTTTGTAATGATGTACATTTCACTTCTAAAGTACAGTTCACATCAAATTATATAATAGATATTTTTCAGCAGTGCACTGTGTTCTTATAATCCTTGTTCTTTTGACGACCGGAATCTGATTTTAGTCATATGATGTATCTTGGTGTGCTAGTTGACTGCAAAGATTTCAAGAATAAATATATTTTTATGCAACACAAAATAATCTCAATTCAAGGACGCAATAAAGCGACTCAATGTTGGTAGAGACAATATGTTCTACATCTACAAAGCGCCTCTATTAGCATAAACACGCTTTTAAAAACGTCTCATTTTATTTTTTAGATGCTAACAATGTGTCTTTATGGTATTTGAGACGGTGCATAAGAAGACGCTTCTATGACGCTTTCTAATAGCGTCTTTACAACTAGTTAGTGACGAAATTTCGTGTCTCTAGCTATAAGTTAGGTGTCTCTACATGCTTGTTTTGTTGTAGTGGTGTCTATATATATTCAAATTTAGATAAAGAAATGACATCCTTTTCGGAATGAAGGTAGTAGGACAATGAATGTGCCTACTAGAAGGCAATTGAGGCAATTCAATCTGCATCCTTAGCAAAATTCTCCATCGCCTAACAAAAATCAACCCGTAGCATCGCACGGGCATTGTCCTAGTATATGAATAAATTAATAGGTATTTAATTAGAATAAACATTAAATAAATTATGTAGAAATTAAATTAATCATACATACTAGCATAGTAGATGAATAGATCAAATTTAAAGGACATACCACAGACTTAATGTCCCGGTGGCAGCTACTCTGCAAAACAAATCAGCCCTATCTGGCACGTTGGGCGCGCCTTATCTGCCCCAGTAAAGCCCAGCTCGACCGGTTAGTCCAACTTGTGTACACGAAATCAAGGAAGCCGGGAAGAGGAAGAAAGCTGCTATGCGGGCAACGAGTCGGATCAGTGGGAGACTCTCGCTCTCCCTAGCTTGTGGAATGGTGCCAGTTCCGACGACAACCCTAGCGATGTCGTTCGCGCTTTCATCCTGGGTAGAGCGTGTTCGCGGTCGGTGGTACCGATATCTCCACCAAGGTCGCCGTGGTGGGTTTGTGGGACCTAAATCTAGTCTCATCTCATGCATGAATGAGCCATATAGGCCTTTGGGATTTTCCAGTAAGAATTATTGACTTAAGCATATAAATGGATTGACTTAAGCATATATGGGCTAGCCCATACAATAATTCCAATGCAAACAGTCTGGGAGACGCCACTGCGCTCAAATCACCATGCCAAGAAAGCATTCCCTTGTGAGTTGTGAGTTGTGACATACATATATGGAAGCAACACTGTCTAATCGTTCCCTTGGTAGTTTTAGACTTTGGACAAGAAGCAACTTGAGTATGTATACTTGAACAGCACTAGCTAATACGGAGTACTAGTACACCGGGTAGCTAAGCTAGAGGAGCAGATCAGCTGGTGGCATGCTTCAACACTCCAACCGGCTCAAACCATGGTCCGGCCGGGCGGCAAGTAATAAAAGTGAAAAGATGAAGAAAGATAACTAAGATAATGTTCCCCTGCTGCCAGTGTTGCTACAACATGCGGTGGGCGCCGTCGTCGAAGTTCCGCGAGTAGCTCTTGAGGTCGTACCCGAAGCTCACGGCGGCGCGCTTCGGCCGCATCACGGCGCGCCGCAGCCTCCAGAACAGCTGCCTCACCGGCGCCGGCCACGACTCGACGCCGCTCTTCCTGTCCGTCCTTTTCCGGCCGCCGACGCTCCTCGTCGCGTGCGATGACCCCAGCAGAAATGCCATGATCGTCCTTGATGAGTTTGTTGCAGATTGATCGTGTGCAACTGTATCGTGCTCTTGTTATTTAGCTAGCTTCTGATAGTCCGAGATGAAGGCACCGTCTGCATGAATGAGCCTCCTCAGCAGCCGTTTTATAAGCTTAGAATGGATGGGCTCCGACGCTGGATCGGATGTCGCCGCCGGACCCGCCGGCACTCAGGCGCTCCCACTCACGGCTGACGAGAAAATCCACTATACACACGACTGGCCTAGTCACAAGCACACATTTTTCAGACATCTTTCCTCGTTGCCACCGCTACAGTTCTACAGTCAAAATACCGACGCGGCATAAAGGTGTGAGTTCGTCATCCAAAGGTCGGTGGTGGCCTCGTGCCGTGTCGACATAGGCAGTTGCATAGGCGCATACCTAGCTTAGAACAAAAGGGAAATGCTCCTCGAGGCATCCATGGACACATGCATATGTCTGTCACATATACGCTCTAGCTAGTTCTACATGTTGTGTCAAACAGTCCCGAGAACCATTGGATCACATGCATGTATGTGCATAAGGTCACCGGAAAGCTCACAGTGGCGCGGCACGTACGTAAGTGTATGTTGTTCTTTTTTAAACAAGTGTATGTTGGTTGTGTTAAAGCTAGGTTGGAACCACGTGCTTAGTGACGACTCATATATCCGATCACGAAGGATATAGTTCTTTGAAACAAATCTTTAGAAAATAAGAAAGAGACGCTTTCAGAATCCCGGTTTGAAGCCTAGCTTGTGAATCGACCGATGCGGAGCGCGCTCGGCGATCCGGCCGGATCTCCACCGGCGGGTCGCTTCTGGGCCGGTGATTCGGACTGCTTCGACGACGCGGAGGATCAGCCAGACTCTCCTCGCCCTGGGCGGAGGGGTGGCCGGCGGCTGACCTTGGCTCCGACGGCGTGGTCGGGGGCAGCCGGGTCGCGTTTCGCCTGCTTGGGGGGGCTTTCGGCGGAGCTGTCCGGCGAGCTTGATCTCGACGTGAATCATGTCGCTGTGCGGTCGGCCTTGGAGGCTGTGGAGGTCATCGAGGGCTCTTCGGGTGGCTCGCCGCCGTCGCCCCTCTCCGATGAGGCGCTGCGGCAGCAATTCTGGGTCGATGCCGGCTTCCCTACGGCGGAAAGCCGTTTCTGGGAACGGGCGACTTCGCCGGCGGCAGGTGAGTTTTCTAACGGTGTTTTGTCGTGCAGGTCACCTGCAAGGGTTGAGTCGCCGCCGGCAAGGGTTCAGAAGGTGGCGTCGTTATGGGGAAGGGGGCGCGGTGTGGTCTCCTCGCCGGTCGGGCTGAGGATTGCGCGAGCTCCGCCGCGGATGGGGCCGTGGAGGGGACCCCTCCCTTCCCGGCGTTCTTCACCGCCGCCGGTGCTTGCATCCTTCATTGACAAGGCGATGGAGGCGCACGGGCGGGTGGCTCCCGGCGGGTCGCCCTCGCCGGTCGTTCCGGCGCCGGGCGCGATCATCGGGCCGACCTCGCCGCGATCTCCGGGTGGTGGCGGGTTCCCAGGAATTCAAGCCGGGAGCGTTTCGCGTGGTGGGTCCGGCTTGCATGCGCGTGATCCTGACCGTCGACCGTGGGCACACCTTCAGCGACGGTTCGCTAGGCTATGGGTCAGCGCGTGCCCTAATTCTTCGTTCCAAGCTGATCGCATCTCGCCTCCGCGTTCCGCTCCTTCGTCCCGTTCGTCTCCCTCGACCGTTGCCTCGCCGCGATCGCCTGCTGCAGCCCGGCCGTGGCCGTGGTCTTCGTTCTCGTCCGTGGGTCCGTCTGCTTCGGCGCACCCGTCTGCTTCGACGCCGCCAGTGCTCGCGCCTTCTGCTGCCCGTCCGCGGCCGCACCTCGGCCGCTCGTTCGCCGACGTCGTCTCCAGTCCTCCAGCTGCGCCGATGAACCCGGTGCCGCAGCGGATGCCGGCACCAGCTGGTCCTCATGGTGGCGCGCCTCGGCCGCCGTCGCAGCCTGCTCCCCTCGGACCGCAGCTGGGGCAGCAGCCGATGTTGGGTGCCGCGGCTCCTGCGGCCGTTTCGTCCGCGCTGTCCGGTGCCCCGATGATGCCCCAGGTCGGGGGCTTCCAGTACCGCCCTCTGCAGCAACCTTCGCGGCAATATGGGCCGCCGGGATTTATGCCGCCGCAGCTTATGCCGTATGGGCAATTCGTGCCACCGCTGATGCCGGCTCCCGTGTTCCCTCCCTTTCCGCAGCAGCCTGCTCCTCTGGCTGCTGCGGGTGGACAAGGTGCGTCTCGGGCTAAGAAGAAGAAGAAGAAGAAGAAGAATGGCCCGTCGGGGGCGGCAGTTCAGGTTTCGCAGCAGGCCCCGCCTCAGCAGGGGCTTCAGCCACAGCAGGTGGCGCCGTTTGTGCAGCAACCTCAGTTCGTGTCCTCTGGTATGCAGCAAGGGATGGTTATGTATGGTCAGCAGCCGGGAGTTCAGCAGCAGCAGGTGGTTCCAGCTGCTCCGGTGACTTCTGTTGTTGAGACTGTTCCAGCTGAGAGTTCTGTTGTCCCTCTGGGTAAGGCTAAGAAGAAGGCTACTGTCTGTTGGAAGTGTGCGGTTAATACCCACGCGACCAAAGACTGCACGGATCAGCACTATTGTTTGGTTTGCAACAATGCTGAGCATCCTACCATGCGGTGCCCGACTCTTCGCCTACCGAGGCCTTCTGCTTTCACTTCTGGTTTCGGTACGGATGCTACGTTGTTTTTGCAGCTACCGGATAGTGTGTTTAAGGAGCATCTTGCTCCGTCTGGCTCCCCCACTGCGCTGGTATCGATTGTTGGTGAGTCAGTCACTGCAGCCGCCATTCAGAGTCTGATGTCGCGGATGTGTCCTACGAGATCTCAGTGGACTTGGGAGGCCATCCCTCACGGGTCGGATGCTTTCTTGATTGGTTTCCCTTCTATGGAGGATCTTCAGAGGTTGGACGGTTTTCAGTTGAGCGTTCCTTCTTTCGCTGCTCAGGCCTCTGTTTCTGTTTGGGCGACTCAGGATATTCAGCCTAAGAGGATGTTAGAGCAAGTTTGGGTTCATGTGCAGGGGGTTCCTTATACTGTCAGGCACTTTCTGGGGCTTTGGGCAGTGGGATCTCTCATTGGCACGACTCTAGATGTGGACTTGGTCACCTTGAGGAGCCAGAATGTGGTCCGAATCCTGGTGGCGATGACTGATTCCTCGGTTCTGGAGAGTCGGCAGGATGAGCTTGGTACTTATATTGGTGCTTCTTGTGTTATCAAGCTCGGGGAGTATGAGTTCTTCTTCCGGAGAGAGTCTTCTGCCTTTGTCCCTGATCCGAGCTTTGTTCCGTTTTTCTGGAGGCGTAAGGGAGATGATCCTGGGTCTGATGGTCCTGGTAACACTGAGGGTTCGGGTTCTGGTTCTGTGGATCCGGCGAGTGTTCCTGGTGGGACTAGCCAGCAGAGTTCTCATATGGAGGTTGATGCTCGGACGTCTTCGGGGGCTCCTGTTGTTGGGCGGTCTGTGGTGTCGGTTGTGAAGCCTATGTTGGCGATCACCCCGTATAACCCTTGTCCGATGACGCCTCGTGGTATGGAGATTGTTTCTAGGGTGCGGCGCTCCTCGCCTCATCTTCTGCGTCCGTCTTCTGGGCTGGTGGCTCCTACTGCACCTTCTCAGCTGGAGATTGGGGCTGCCGACTCGGGCTGTGCAGCCCTAGTCGCTCCTGTGGTTGAGGAGGGTGTGATGGAGGTGGTCTCTTCTCCGTCTGTGACCCCTCCGTCACCTGTTTGTGCGCTGCGGATGGGGCCTGAGCTGGTATCTTCTTCGCCTCTACTTGCTCAGGGTCTAGCTGGGCTGGGGTCGGCACCTTCGTCGCCACTGCCGACCCAGGCCCTCGCTGCGCCGGCGTCGCCTGCACCTGTTGGAGGTTCTACCTCGCCCTGTACGCCACCTCCTATGGTGGCGTCGCCTCCGGCTCCGATCCGTCGTAGCGAGCGGTTTGGGCTGGGGTTGGACGGGGACTCCGTCACTGACGAGGACTCGTTGGCGAAGGCTATGCGTCGCAAGGCAGCTCGTAACTTGGACTCCATTGGTACGGATTTACAATCAAAGTCTTTCCTTTCTTTTCAAATAAGTCAATTCAGTCTAAGCTTCATAGTGTAGGTTTTAATCTTGGTAGTGATAAGCCTCAAGTAGAGATGTCAACTAATGTCTTGAGGCATATGGAATTTGACCGTCTAACGGTTATTCCGAAAGCTTCGACAGTGTTGACAGCCACCTATGAGGATGAGGAAGAGGCGAATGCCACATCAGATGGTCAGCTTCTTTCTCATCTTGTTGGTGATGTGTCGGAGGTGGGTTTGGACGAGGACGGGCTTAGTTCATTATATGAGCTCACAGCAACCGGCCGGAAATCTAAATCAGCCTCTAACAAGGCGTCCCGGAGACGGGCTAAGTTCCCCAAATCCCCAATAGTTTCCAAATGAATGGCATGTTTGCAAATAGCAGAGGTCTTGGTGACTTGGCTAAACACTTGCACTTCGCTGGATGCATTCGGGATCATAATTTGGATTTCTTAGCTATTTCGGAGACGGGTAGACGGGAGTTCTCGCAAGGTCTATTGAACCGCCTATCAGGTGGTATGGATTTTGCTTGGTACTCTCGGCCTCCGCGGGGTCGTTCGGGGGGCATTTTACTTGGCGTCAAGACTGATACCATGGAGGTGTTGGCCGTTTCGGATGGTGATTTTCACATTAAAATGCACATCCGGAATAAGGCTGATAACTTCATTTGGAGTCTTGTTGCCGTGTATGGGCCTGCCCAGGTAGAGCATAAGTCCGATTTTCTTCGTGAATTGGTAAACTTGGCTAAGGACAATCCGCATCCGCTTATCATCGGTGGGGATTTTAATTTGCTTCGGTTTCCGTTCGAGAAAAGCAGGGGACGTTTCGTCAACCGTTGGCCTCTCTTGTTCAATGCGGTCATTGACAGCTTGGATTTAAGAGAGATGTCAATGGTTGGGAGACAGTTCACTTGGGCTAATTCTCTGCCTGAACCCACATACGAAAAACTGGACCGCGTGCTGATGGACGCCGATTGGGAATCCAAGTTCCCATTGGTTTCAGTACGGGCTCTAGAGCGTATTGAGGGTCTGTCGGATCATGCTTCTATTCTTTTGTCCACCGGTATGGTTACTCCTCCAACCAAACCACGGTTCAAGTTTGAACTTGGTTGGCTGCTGAGGGAGGGTTTCCATGATATGGTTAAAAGGATTTGGGATAGACCAGTTGCGGGTGCCTCTCCGATCCAGATATGGAATAACAAGATGCGGGCTATGCGCACTCATCTTGTAGGGTGGGCACGTCATACTACTGGTTTACTTAAAAAAGAAAAGTTACGTCTTTCCTCCGTTATTGATGACTTGGAGGCTTTGGCAGAGGTGCGCTTATTATCCCCACAAGAAATTGAGCTGAAAAGCCAATCCAATGCGGAAATAGCCAAACTTCTACGTGAGGAAGAGTTGAAATGGTATCAACGTTCTAAAGCAAAATTCATCCTTCAAGGGGACGCGAATACGCGCTATTTCCACAGTATTGCCAATGGCAGACATAGGAAAAAGCGCATTCACTCCCTAGTGCAGGATGAAGGAACGATTGAGGGCCAGGAGCAACTAAAGACGTACATTACTAAGTATTATAAGGGGCTGTTCGGAGCTCCAGAGGAAGGGAACTTCGCTCTGGACGAGTCTAGAACAGCTGATATTCCCCAGGTTTCTGTTGAAGAGAATAACCTGCTCACTCAATCCTATTCAGAGGAAGAAGTGCGTATGGCTGTTTTCCAAATGGAACACAATAAAGCACCTGGACCGGATGGTTTCCCAGCAGAGTTCTATCAGAATTTCTGGGAAGTAATCAAGTCTGATTTGCTTAACATGTTTGCTTCCTTACACGCTGGTCAGCTGGAGTTATTTCGTCTGAATTTTGGTGAGATTATTTTGTTACCTAAGATTAATGAGGCAGAAAGGATACAACAGTATAGACATATCTGCCTTCTTAATGTAAGTTTCAAAATATTCACTAAAGTTGCAACGATTCGGCTGAGCAGTGTGGCGGACCATGTGGTCCGACCTTCTCAGACTGCCTTTATGCAAGGCCGCAATATCCTCGATGGGATTGCAATCTTGCATGAAACGGTCCATGAATTGCACAGGAAGAAACTGAATGGGGTAATTTTAAAAATTGATTTTGAAAGAGCTTATGATAAAGTTAATTGGTCTTTCCTTCAACAGACGCTCAGAATGAAAGGTTTTTCTTCTGAATGGCGTGCGCTTATTGATTCCTTTGTTTCGGGTGCAAGTGTGGCCATCAAAGTCAATGATGACACTGGTAGATACTTCCAAACGAAAAAGGGTCTTAGACAAGGAGACCCTCTGTCGCCAATACTATTTAATATAGTGGCGGATATATTGGCCATCTTGATCGAGCGTGCTAAGTCTGAGGGTCAAATTGAAGGTGTGATCCCCCATTTGGTCGATGGTGGATTATCGATCCTTCAATATGCCGATGATACAATCCTTTTTATGGAACACGACATCGAAAAAGCTCGGAACCTAAAGTTAATTCTATCGGCATTCGAGCGATTATCGGGTCTAAAGATAAACTTCCATAAGAGTGAATTGTTTTGTTTTGGTGAGGCCCAGGATGAAGCTTCTGTGTATGCCGAGCTTTTTGGGTGTGCACAGGGCCAATTCCCTATCAACTACTTGGGGATCCCGATTCATTATCGGAGACTCACAAATGTTGAATGGAAGTTGGTGGAGGAAAGACTTCAGTTTCGTTTAAATAGTTGGAAAGGTAAACTCCTATCCCTCGGAGGAAGATTGGTTCTCATTAATTCAGTACTGACAAACATGGTGCTGTATATGATTTCCTTCTTCCAATTGCCTAAAGGGGTCTTGAAAAGATTGGATTATTTCCGCTCAAGATTCTTTTGGCAAGGGGATAGTGAGAAAAAGAAGTATCGACTGACTAAATGGAGTGTGGTTTGCCGGCCAAAAGACCAAGGTGGGCTCGGAGTTCATGACCTCGAGGTCAAGAATAGAGCACTACTTGGTAAATGGTTATTCAAGCTTCTTTCGGAAGAAGGTATTTGGCAGACTCTTGTAAGAAGGAAATATGTGGGGGAAAAAGCTGTATCCCAGGTTTCTTGGAAACCTGGAGATTCACACTTTTGGGCTGGTCTCATGGCCACAAAAAAGTATTTATTCCCACACGCTTCATTCTCCATTAAGAATGGATCGGAGATTAGGTTCTGGGAAGATAGATGGCTTGGCCAAACTACTCTTCGTGAACAGTGTCCGGCTCTATATAACGTGGTGCGTTACAAAGGCGATACATTGGCTAAGGTGTTGGGTACATCCCCACCTAATGTATCGTTTAGGAGAACGCTATTAGGGCCTCGAGAAGCAGCTTGGAATGCTTTGTTGCTTCGGTTGGACTCTGTTCAACTCCAGGGAGGCCCTGATGAACTCCGTTGGATTCCAACTAAGAATGGTTTTTTCTCGGTTGCTTCCATGTATAGAGTTCTTATCCATTCTGATGTTCCGGTTGATTCTAATAAGAAAATTTGGAAGATGAAGATACCTCTCAAAACAAAGGTGTTTGCGTGGTATCTTCGTCGGGGAGTTATTCTTACAAAAGACAAACTTGCCAAGCGCAACTGGCATGGGGGTAAAAAGTGTGTTTTCTGTACTCATGATGAGTCCATTAAACACCTTTTCTTCCAATGTGAGTTTGCTCGGTCTATATGGTCAGCTGTCCAAATAGGTTCTACCTTATATCCCCCGCGGAGCGTTGCAAATATTTTTGGCAACTGGCTAAACGGGGTCGATCCTAGGTTTAAATTACTTATTAGGGTGGTAGCGATTGCCGTTATTTGGTCGCTTTGGCTGTGTAGAAATGACAATGTTTTTAATGACAAAAATTCCTCTATTATGCAGGTTATCTACCGTTGCACAGCTACTCTCCGGTTATGGTCGGTCCTTCAGCGTGTGGAGCATCGGGATTTGTTCTTGGGGGTATCGTCGCGACTGGAGGCGGCAGCCAGGGAGCTTTTCTCCCAGCATGGATGGTCGCATAGCCTGCGGATCAGCTCTTAGTTTCCTTGGGCGGTCTTACAATTTCTCAAGATGATATGTAATCCGCTCTTTTATTTCGGTTGCTTTGGACATGTTGGACGGTTTTTGGGCTGTGTGCATCTCAGTTATGCAGAGGCCGGGTGTAATGCTTAATACTCTTTAAGTAATAAAATCCCTTTATCGAAAAAAAGAAAAAGGAAGATGATGACTGCATTGAGACGCTTTCCATGGCACAAACATGATACAGTATATCCTTTTGTTCAGGTTGAGGAAACGATGCCGGCAGCGAGTTCGCGTTTTGCAATGACGGACGACGCCAGAGCACTGAGCAGCAGTAAGCACTTTCAACCTTTGTCTACAAAAGCGATGGAAGAACTCCTTTGTTATGATCTTATCCTTGGATGCAGAGCACGTATATATGCATACATTAACAACATCACACGGATAATGAATCTGAAAAGTAAAGCTCTAACAGTGCAACAAGAGATTCAAGCTTTTGATCGTGTCTCCTTTTCTCCCAACGTACCGATAGGCGATAGGGATATACCATGTGCAGTGCAGTAGCTTGATGATGATCTCTTTATATGTATGACTACCTATCTACTCAGCGATGTCCAACGGCAGGCGGTGAGCAACTTTCCCACGTCCTACTAAGCTACTAAGGTCATCTGAAAAACAGACCCGCCGGTGAGAATTTTTTCCACATCCTACTAAGACCGTCTGAAAACAGACAGTGAGAAGAAAAACACTAGTGTTTGGACAAATATCAATAAGAAGCTGCCCACGAGGTAGGACTAGCAAAAAACAACGTGAAGGACGGCCATTGCTGGTAGTTTGTGAAGGGGCTGCATTATTATTTTTAGACGATGTAAAAGCTTTNGTGGGAGCGATTGCCGTTATTTGGTCGCTTTGGCTGTGTAGAAATGACAAGGTTTTTAATGACAAAAATTCCTCTATTCTGCAGGTTATCTACCGTTGCACAGCTACTCTCCGATTATGGTCGGTCCTTCAGCGTGTGGAGCACCGGGATTTGTTCTTGGAGGTATCGTCGCGATTGGAGGAGGCAGCCAGGGAGCTTTTCTCCCGGCATGGATGGTCGCATAGCCTGCGGATCACCTCTTAGTTTGCTTGGGCGGTCTTACAATTTCTCAAGATGATATGTAATCTGCTCTTTTATTTCTGTTGCTTTGGACATGTTGGACGGTTTTTGGCTGTGTGCATCTTCGTTATGCAGAGGCCGGGTGTAATGCTTAATACTCTTTAAGTAATAAAATCCCTTTATCAAAAAAAAAACTTGAACACCTCGTGGAGATCATGTTTTTGTTCTTTCCTCTGCCTCGAGATGAATTCCAAATCTTCACTCGAATGCGTCCTTGACATCAATGTAAGGATCGTTGAACTCCACCGTCCGCACCATCAGCTCCCTCTCCCGGCGAGCCTCCGCCCTCAGCCGCTCGATCTCGCGCCGGCGGACGGCCTCGGCAGGGGCAGCAGCGCGAGCTTTGGCAAGTCGGGCCCTCTCGAGTAGCTCGCTCATGGTGCTGTCTGCCGGGGGCTTCGGTGGCGCCGCGACCTTGGGAAGACGGACTGGCGCCGCGCTGGCCTGGCTCTTGGTCTCGGAGATAGCTTCGACGCCGTTCCGCAGCGAACCCAGGGAGCATCGATCCTCGTCGCTTATTGCACGCGGGCGTGTCTTCATCTTGGTGGCGGCATCAGGCGCGACCACGCCGCAAGCACCGCGCGCGCGCTTCGCCGGCGGATCCTCGTCGCTGCTTGGACGCGGGCGTGTCTTCGTCTTGGTGGCGGCATCGGGCTCGACTGCGCCGCAAGCTCCGCGCGCGGTCTTCGCCGGCGGAGCCTCGTCGTGGAAGGATGCGGGCCGCTTCGGTTTCTTGGCGACGGCGGGCTTCGCAACGCAGGCGGGGTTGATGCGGATGCCGGAGGAGGCGCAGCTGGTACGGAGGACGGCGACGGCGGATCCGCGCGAGGCCAGGGAGTGGGGATGGACGGTGGCACCCATGGCCGGAGTCGCGCGCGCAAGATCGGGGCAGGCGGAGACGAGATCGTGGGAATCGATCGGGGGATTCAGAGGAGCAGGAAGAAGGAGCGGGGGAAAGAGAGAGTGGCGCTCAAGTTTAGTTTAGGGCAGAGGTAGCGGCAAAAAGACGCGCCAGCGAATTCAACTCGAACTCGGAGTGTCCACACGTCGGTGTGACAGGCTGGACTTTGTAGGTCCCGGCATTGATTTGCTGGACACTCCGTTGTGGTTCGCACTTGTCAGCGTAAGATCGTTCGTTCAAAGATAATTTCAAACTATCTTGCACCAAAAATTATCACGGACAAACAAAAATTTAAACTAATTAAGTGATTTTAAAAAGATAATTTCAAAACCTGATCAGTTGAATATCCAAGATATCACGACTACTCTGGTAGACGCCCTCGTGTCAGTCCACAGCACGGGAGACCAACCCTAGCCACTCCGTCCCCTCGCTGTCGTCGGAGGGCACAGCCAGGCAAAGCCCACGCGGCGTCGATGGCGAAGGGGCCGTCCTGCGGCGCGAGTGCATCTGGGCGCGGCGGCGTGAATGCATCCGAATTTGCGCGATGGGGCTGTCGGAGGGGTGGCTGAGAGAGGTGGTCTAGGAAGACAAGATGTGTGTGTGGCCGTTCTGGCAGAGGTGTGTTGGGGCTCGAGGCTGTGTTGTGTTTGGCTCTAGCGAGTTTGATCTGTCCTGCGGCGCGCGGAAATGTGCACTCGCCATCCCACACTCGTGGAGGGTTCGCCGAGGAGGCTGATGCAGGGTTGTCGGCTGAGGCGACCTTTCGAAGGTTGGATCTCCTGCGGTTAGCGGTCTGCTCGGGAGGCCCAGATGTGGTGGCGGGCGTGCGAGCTAGGCGCTGGGGGTGAGGAGGGAGGTTGGCGCGGGGTGCTGTCAGCGGCGAGAAACCCGGGGCGACGGCTCCGAAACGATGGCTGCAATGTAGGATGTGCGGTTTCGACTTCCCACCTGCAGATATAGTCCTGGGCTAGCATGGCGTTGCTGTCACGGCGTGTGGTTGTGCAACTCCGATGAGATGATGTTTGATTTAGTTGTCAACGATAGAGTCAGGCCGTTTGGTTGCTACTCCTGTAGTTCAATCTTCCTCGGGTGTTTAGTGGTCGAGATTGTACTTCGGGTGAAAGCCTTGCACTTTGGGGACGACAACAACGGCACCCTCGGGTGTCGTTCTCCTTCTTGAATGCGTTGTTTGGGAGCTACAATCTTCTACCGACACGGATGTCTTAAGTTATCCGAGTGAAAACATAAGCTCATTTTGAGCGGGCGGCAGCGACAGACATGTCGTTGCCCTCTTGAGGGCGTTGTCTTGGAGGACTTAACCCTAGCGGTGCTAACGGGTTCGTAGCAGTCGTGCAAAGTGGTTTTGTGTTCGTAGAAGGTGGATGCCGGGGCGGCGGCTGAAGACGGTGGACGTGCATCGAGGCTGCGGCTTCGGGTGGCTTTGCAGCAGCGACTTTATGGGGTGCAGACATGCATAGCAAGTTATGTGTCCGTATGTGTGTG
Source organism: Puccinellia tenuiflora (assembly GCA_012064385.1). Taxonomy (NCBI): domain Eukaryota; kingdom Viridiplantae; phylum Streptophyta; class Magnoliopsida; order Poales; family Poaceae; genus Puccinellia; species Puccinellia tenuiflora. The sequence continues at coordinate 441,854 of QRDG01000954.1, read as the reverse complement.
GCTTGCTGGTTCTTTGAGGGTAGCGAGTTTGTCAGCCCGGTTGATACGATGAAAAGATCAGTCTGGCTGGCATGTCGGGGCGGCAGCCCCGAATCTTTGGCGCGGCGTCCATGATCTGCGGGTGGTAACTTTGTGTAGCATGGGCTACAAGGAGTCTAATCCGCGCTACATTGTGGTTCGTGTCCGAGCGAGCGGGAAGCCAAAGCGGAGGCTACACAAGGGCTACAAGGAGTCTAATCCGCGCTACATTGTGGTTCGTGTCCGAGCGAGCGGGAAGCCAAAGTGGAGGCTCCGGATACAGATTTGTGTCTTGTGCGACGGTCGTCTTGGATTGTGTGGACATGAGGCTTTGTTGCTTGTGCGGTTTTTTTGGCCCTATTTTCATATAAATAGGGTCGCTTTGTATTGTTACCCAGGTTTCCTTATAATTTGGATCAACAGGGCCATCTTGACTTCCTTATTCTATTAATCATGGTAACATGGACATATGGCAATTCAGGAAAAGGAGAAAGACATGAGCAAATCATTCTGTAAATGGGACAAGATTAGGATAATTAATACGGACTAATAACAAAAACAACATGAGGAATTGGGCAACAGCTGACAAGAACAACAAATGTTTCTCGACTTCAATTACTGGGGGAATCGCTCCCGCACTAACAATTTTTTTGCCGGCAATTCAGTCAATTAAAATGTAACCTAAATATCTAGTACTCCCTCCGTTTTTAATTAAAACGTTTTAGGAAGCTATTAATGGACAGAGGTAGTATCAACTACAAGTAGATATGAACACTACATAGACATAAGTCATGTTTGCTCAGAGTAATTAATCAAGCTGAGATTAAGCTCAGTTTATGGACTGGATCGATCCTCTGCTTGTTCTTTCCTCTGCCGCAAGATGAATTCCAATCTTCACTCGAACGCGTCCTTGACATCAATGTAGATTGACACTCCTATTGCATCCTTTGATACCTTGGATCACAAGTGCACGACGGCTAGGGCGCCAGTCAGCACGTGTGATAGCAGAGGCAGGAAATTGTTGTTCGACAACTTCGAACAGGACCCGTAAGACAGTTGCAGTACTCGCTATTGTTAGAGTATATATCTGTATATTGTAGTTTCCCCATGTGTTAGGGGTTTCCTGTATATTTGCACCTGTACATGTACTATATATTGTGGCCTTTGGCCCCCTGGTAATACAAGCATCTATTACCCTAACATGGTATCAGAGCCGTAGGGTTTCTTTTCTCTCCTCGCAGCCGCAGCCGCCGCCCGCCTCGGCATCCCGCCGCCACGCCCGGTCGCCGCCGCCGCCTCTTCCTCGCCTGCCCTGTCGCCCACCCTCTCTCCTCTCTCCTCCCCGGCCAAGCCCCCTGATCCTCTCCACCCGCGCCTCTCCACCCGCATCAGCCAACCACCGTCCGCTGCTGGTCCCGCCGCCGTCCGCCTCGCCCCGGCCGTCGCCGGCCTCCCCGCCCGCCCCGGCCTCCCGCATCCCGCCGCCGTCCGCCCCGGCCTCCCGCATCTCGCCGCCGTCCGCCGCCTCGTCGTCCCGGCCGTCGCCGGCCTCCCGCATCCCGCCGCCATCCGCCCGCCCGCCCCGGCCTCCCGCATCTCGCCGCCGTCCGCCTCCTCGTCGTCCCGGCCGTCGCCGGCCTCCCGCATCCCGCCGCCCCGCCGTCCGCTGCCCCGCCGTCTGTTTCGGCTGCTGCGTACGTTTTTGAGTTGATCTCGATCTGTTCTGCCAAAAAAAAACAAAAAAAAAACAGGTACAATGTCTTCCTCGTCGGGCTATGTTGCGATTCCTCGCTGCCCGGTGATTTTTGATGGCGCGAATTACCCTGATTTCGCTGCCTTCATGCGCGTCCACATGCGCGGTCTTCGTCTTTGGGGTGTGCTTTCTGGCGAGGTCTCCTGTCCGCCGCGCCCCGTTGCTCCTCTGGCACCCATTGCGCCGCCGCCTGTTACCCTTGCTCCCGATGCTACTCAGGAGGTCAAGGATGCAGCCCAGAGTGCTTATGATACTGCTCTGACTGATTATGACCGGGAGGTCAAGGAGCATTCTACTGCTGTTGCGACATACCAGCTGGATCTGACTGACTACGCTCAGTGGATAGATGAGGATGCTCGTGCTGCTGCTGTCCTTACTTCCAGTGTTCTGCCTCAGTATGCTGCTGAGTTCATGGGTCTTCCCACTGCTGCTGCTCAGTGGACTTTTCTTCGTCAGCGCTATCAGCCGTCTGGCGATGCTCTTTACCTGTCCGTGGTTCGTCAGGAGCATGATCTTCAGCAGGGTGATTCCACTATTGATGACTTCTACACTCAGAGTGCTGCTATATGGCGTCAGCTTGATTCTCTTCATACTGCTGTGTGTGGCACCTGTCCCTGCTGTCTGACTGTGCGCGCGGATCTGGAGTTTCAGCGCGTCTATGAGTTCTTGTCGCGGCTCCGCAAGGAGTTTGAGCCGCGCCGTGCCCAGCTGCTTGCCCATGGTCGTGTTCCGCTCTCTGAGGTACTAGCTGAGCTTCGGGCTGAGGAGACTCGTCTTCGTGGTGCTGGTCTTCTTGAGGTTCCCTCTGTACTTGCTGCTCGTGGTCCTCCTGTGCCGTCTGCTTGTGGTCCTTCTGTGCCGCCAGCCTTGTTGCGGTCTCCAGGTCCGCCGATACTCTCTCCTCCTTCGGCCCAGGGTCAGAGTCAGCCTCAGCAGCCCCGTGCACCTCCTCGTCCTCCCTGCGCGTACTGTAACAGGCCTGGTCATGATATCTCGAGCTGCTGGAAGAGGGATCCCAGCTTACGTCAGCAGTACCATGCTCGTAGGCAGGCTGGTTCTTCAGGATCTTCTGCTGTTGCCCTAGGCTGGATTGTCAGGATCTTCTGCTGCTGCACTGTCTGATCAGGACATTATCCGAGGTCTTCGTAGTCTGCTCGCTGCTACAGGCTCTTCCTCGACGGGTACTGCTGGTTCTGTGCCTAGCTCTTCTGGCACCGCGCGACCACCACCTTCTACACAGTCAGGTACGTCATCCCCGTAGTATCTGGATTCTGGAGCTTCTTTTCATATGACTTCTGCGTCTTCTATTCTTTCTGCTCTTCACTATTTTATTTCTCCTGTCCGTGTTATCACGGCTGATGGTACCTCTCTTCCTGTTTCCAGTCGAGGCACCTGTCGTGGGGTTGTCACGGCAAGTTCTTCCTCAGGGAAGATAAGTTCTGGGGCCATTGATGACTGAAGTACGTAGGAACGGTTAATCTCGCCAAGGAACAAGGATTTACCCAGGTTCGGCCCCTCTGATTCGAGGTAAAGACCTACTTCCTGCTTCTATGTTATTGCTCTTGATTATATCTCGATTACAAGGACCCGGCTCCCACAACTCAGGAGCCGGCGACTTCTCTCTGGTGGCTAGGGTTTCTCTACTGGTTGAAGCTTATCTCTTAGAACTCGTCGATCTAAGGTCCAGGACCCTGCTTATAAAGGCTGCCGGGTCCCTGGACTTACAGCTTACACCGAGTCACACTAGAACACGGAGTCCTACTCTACGTCTTGGTCCTCCAAGTTAGACTCCGGGCTGTACTTGGACTCCTTCTTTGGACGAGCCTCTTTCTCCACACGGGCCTTGGTCGGCTTGTCTCCAGCCCAGCCCATGTGACCTGTCTCGTGACTCGGCGTTGGCCTTCTTGGTCTTGGCGGGTCTACTTTCCGGGTCCATGGGCCTACCTATAAAGTATCCCCCCATCAGTAGCCCCCGAATTTATCTTGGGCGCAGCTTGGCGGCTTCTTCTGACTTGTTGGTTCGACTCCCTGGGTCGACTCCTTCCACTTGAGCCACAGGCTCCAAAGTCGCTTGCTGCTAGCTCCAAGATGAATTCCTGCATAAAGACATAAGACATATAAAAGATGAGTCTATCCTCATTCCTTGTTCAAGTCATCACCCTTGCCCTTGCACATGCTGGCCGGGTCTGTCGTGACTCTTGCGAACAAGGACTAGACAACTTGAATTTCACTGCCACAGGACTCGCCACTCTGGGACAAGCCGGCTTTTTCCACTTCTGTGACTTTAACTTTTCTGCGCTATGCCCTTTCTATCTGTTAACCACTGAGCTGCTTAATAGTGAAACGTTATCCACAGTTTACTGTGGACCTGCACTGTAACTCTTTAGGGTTTTACCCTCTTTATAAATACCGAAAGGTTAGGTCTTAAACCTCACTTCCCCCCTCCAGCTCAAAATCTCATCTGTCTCCCTTCGCGCCCATCTCTTCCCGCGCCCAGCACACACTGCCCACACGCCATGGCTCCCAAGCGCGCAAAGACCGCATCCAAGGCCAAGGCATCCTCGTCGAGCAGGACGGTGGACATCGCCGCCGCGGCCGCCGCCGCCGCAAAATCCTCTTCCAAGCGATCGATTTCCGCCGATTGGGGTGGATCTGTGGTCACGGCGGAGCAATTGAAGACTCATAGGCTCTCAGGTTTGATTCCTTCTAGCGCTCAAGCTCGGGCCCCAGGGGATGAGGTTGTTCCCTCTCCCGCTAAGGGCGAAGTGGTTGTCTTCGTGGAGCACCTGTTCCACGGATTTTCTCCCCCCGGCGATCTTTTCTTCCGCCAGCTTCTCGAACTCTATGAGCTGCGGATTCATGATCTGGCTCCTAACTCCATTCTCACCCTTTCCAACTTTGTGACCTTGTGTGAGGACTATCTCCAAATCAAGCCCGATATCAATCTCTGGCTTGAACTTTTCTACTGCAACCCTCAACCCGAAACCTCTGGGGGCCCTCTTCTCCAATGTGGCGCCGTCCCTCTTCAACGGCGCCTCAACTCTGTCTTCCCCAAACCCGTCTTTCCCAATCGCATCAAGGATTGGCAAAAAACCTTCTTCTATTGCAAGGACACCTCCCCTGCAAATGAACCAAAGCTTCCCTTGTTCTCTGAGGACCGCCTCAGGGCGACTCCTCTTATGAAAGCTAGGTGCCCAGAGGCCGCCCGGCCAAGAGTCGAGTCTATGATCACTCGAATCCGGGCCCTCTTATCTCACAATCTGGAAAACATGGATCTGGTTCGCTGCTGGACCACTTGGAGAATCCAGCCTCTGAGTCCTAGGACTCGGCTGATATGCTCATACACTAGATGCGCTGGCGATGATCTTCGAGTGACGGAGCAGCTGTCTGATGGACCCGAACTTGGTCGACTTATCAAAAAGTTGACTGGGAAACCGGTGAAGGACCAAGCCCACTTTGGGATCCAGCCATTTTGCTCCACCAACCCAGCTCCTGATGTAAGTATCGCTCTCTACTTCATTTCTGTCTTGATGTCACTTGTACTGCTTACTGATTCACTTTTGTCAACTCTGCTGCAGCTCGCCGACTCCTTCTGGAAGCCGGCCTCTGGAGCTGGTACTAAAAACAAAGCTGAAGCTGAGGCTGAGGCTGAAGAAGAGACTCCTGCCACAGATCCAACTACTGTGGCAGAAGACACTGATGATGCGGATGAGGAGTCCTCCCAGGGGGCTCCCGCTGAAGATGACGCCGCCGATGAGGAGTCCTCGCCAGAGGCTCCAACCGGAAACGTTGATGAAGAGGAGTCCTCTCGGGAGGCTCCCATTGTGGAGGAAATTGACGACGACGAGTCCTCCCCAGAGGCTCCCATCACTAGACAAGCTGACACTGCCTCTGCCGCTGCTCAGCCATCAATATCTGCGGAGTCCTCAGCTAGGAGTCACTCCTCCTCTTCTCCAGCTTCAAATAATAATGGCTCTCGAGAGGCTGTTCCCAAGGTACCACTCTCACGAGTCCTTGGGTCCTCTCGCTCTCCTACTAAGCCTGAAGAACACGTGCAGAGTGTTATCGCTGCCAGAAAGAGGAAGCTACGCTCCGATGGGCCTGCAGATGCTCCTGAGCCACTGCCAGTCTCGCACCAGCAGAAATCAGCTTCTCCTCCCCACAAGGACGACTCCTACCACTCCGGCATGTCGATGCCTTCTTCAGACTCTCAGGCCTCCTTGGACCTGGAGACCAATGTTGGGTAAGACTCCTTTGCTTCTATACTTGCATTCAAATGACTTCTGCTTTTTCTCTTTTCACTAATTCTGGTGCTGACTTCTATCTTTGCATATTCCAGAGCTCGGCCTTGTGCTAAAGTGACCAAGCTCCCAGGCATGGCTGATGTCAGCTCTGGTCGTGGACCTGCACCTCCTTCGGCTTCCGAGACTACAAGCACGAGGACAGGTCCTTCAGTTGCTGCATCTGCTGGTGCAACCATGACTCCAATCATCCCCGAGTCCCCTTCGAGGACTCGGGTAGCGACTCCAACTGCAGCCCAGCCCTCCTCTGGGACTGGGCCTTCTGATACTGGGCCTCAAGTTAATCCGGCTCCGGTGAAGCCGACTCCTGCAGCCTCTCCGTCCATCAAGATCAAGTCGTCAACTGATTACAGCCGACTTCGAGTAGCTGATAACATGTCCTTTTCTGAAGCTTATGCTGAAGCGGTTGACTTGAACGATCAATCGGCGAGGTTGAAGGATGAAGAACAAGTGGCTCTTAGGTCTCTTCATATGGTTCATGAAGTAAGCTTTTCTGACTTCACCTTATATGCCTTGCTAGCATCATCCTATCCCAGTAGCCCCCAAGCACCTGTCTGTGGTGACTTGTGACTAGGATAGGTGCTTTGATTTGAAACTGAACTCAATTACTATATAGAAAATTTTTGCACACTGTAGCCCCCAAGCACTGGGTCCTTAGCTCTACTAGGACTCGGGGCTGCTAATTTACTGTCTGTCGGGTCCTTAGACCAAAAACTTTTGCACGAGTAGCCCCCAAGCGCCGAGTTGTCAGCCTGCGACGACTTGGAGCTATCAATATATGTTGCTTACTGATATCTTACTTGAAGAAAAATTTCTGTTCTGCGAGTAGCCCCCAAGCGCCAAGTTACTAACTTGTGGCGACTTGGAGCTGCAAATATATCTACTTTACTCATACTTTAACTTGATAAAAAATTCTGATCTGCCAGTAGCCCCCAAGCGCCAAGTTGCTAACTTGTGGCGACTTGGAGCTTATGACTTGTCTACTAGGACTCATGCCTGCTTTTCTGATAGAAAAAATTGACTCCTGAGTAGCCCCCAAGCGCCAAGTTGTTAACTTGTGACGACTTGGAGCTCATGAGTTCTTTATTTGACTTGTGGAGCTCACTTGTGCTTTATGACTTGTAATTGCAGTGCATTGTCTCCAAGCTGAAGAGAGACATGAAAGAGCTTGAGGACCAGGCAGCTGCCAGTTCCAGGTCTGCCATAACCGAAAAAGAACACTCCCTTCAGCTTGAGAAGGATCTGAAGACCTTGTCCGCTCAACTGGAGCAGGTAAAGAAAGAGTCGGCTGAGGCCAAAAAGATTGCTCAGAAGGCACACAATGACTTAAAGGCTGTGTTCGACACTTGCAAAAAAGGCATTGGTGCCATGTGTCAACATATATTTGGTGAGTTTATGACCTTTGCTTGCTTCCTTTTGCACCTTTCTGAATTGCTTTTAGACTGACAATCACTTCTTCTTTTCTGCAGGGGCTGACTCCCTTAAGCTAAAGCTGCCCCCAAGCAAGCAACTATCTGAGATGCTTGATTACTGTCATGGGCTACAAGAGGGAGCCCGTGCTGTGGTCAAATATCTGAACCATAAAGGCAAGTGCCCCAAAGAGCCTGAACGTCTGGTGGACGAGTTGTCCAGAGCACCAGGCTATATGCGTCTGTGGAAACAGTCTTCGATGAGGAGAGCCTCCACCAGGATCTTGGCCTTAGCCCACAGCTACTATCCAACTGTCATAGAGCCAGCAATGCTTACAATGGGGAAGCCTGAGCAACATGAGGATGGCAAACCTTTTACTCAGGATGACTTCAAGGCCGAAGAAAAACTGGTGCGACCATATGCTTGCGAAATTGCCAATAAGATGGACCCTGAGGTATGGGTTCATCACTATGATTTGGAGAACAAAAGAGTCGCTCCAGAAACTCCTGAGATAGTTAAATTTGGCCGCCCATCACAGGACCCAGCTGGTGTATTCTCCTCTTCTACCGGTCCGAGTTCATCGTCACCGGCGGCTCCTGTTCAAAGTTCCGAGCCCACTCTGAAGACTCCTGCTGCGCCCACTCCTTCTAGAGCTGTCTCTGGAGACGCTCAGAAACAAGCTGAGCTTGCTAAGCACATGAAGAGTCCCAAGGGTACTGGCTTTCAAACGAAGAGAGTCGCCACCAAGCCTCCATTGAAGCCGGCTCCTCCCTCTGCTGCTCAAGCGCAAGGCAAATCTCCTGTGAAGAAGGGCTCCTCAATTCCTGCTGTTCAAACAAAGGACAAGTCCCCTGCTAAGAAGGACTCCCCGACTCCGGCTAAGGAGTCAGCTCCTGTTAAGGACAATTCTCTAGATGACTCTAGTTTGTAATGATGTACTTCTGATGATTTTAAACTATGTAGCTTGTTAGCTACTTTGGGCTGTAATGATGCACTACTGGTGCTTTAAACTATTGAGCTTGCTAGCTATGTTGAATTTGTGCCAATCGGCTTGGTTCTTATAACCCGTCTAGTTTTTCACTGATGAATAAGTAGGCCCTGCATGACTTCTCTTACAGTTTGTGCTAACAGGTTCTTAACTCATATGTTCCTTAGGATCCATAAGATAGAGAAACAAGTCATGCCTGTAGATAGATCATATTGTGCAGGATGCATTTGACTTACCAGCGAAAAGACTAGGAAAAGTTTGGCTACTGTGCCGGGTCCAAGAGTTTAAGCTTAACTTTTTTCACTGAAAAGCAAGCCCCCAAGAACCTGATGATCAAAATTTAAAGAACAAAGCGCACTCACTGGGTGACTCGACTAAAGGACTCATGTTCACAAAAGCCGGCTTTATTTCATTTGATCATAACAATGCGATTACATCTAGGCATGGCTCACTGGGCTCTTTGCCTTGCAACTCATAAAACTATTACAACTTAAGTATAATATGGACGCAACTGAGCTATGTTCCAAGGCCTCTTTGCCTCTGCATAAGGATCTAGTGTGTGAGCTGTATCAGCTCCTTTGCCTACACTTGCCGGCTCTCGCACATCCATTAGATAGTACGACCCGTTGTTCAGATTCTTGCTTATGACAAACGGTCCTTCCCATGGTGGAGATAACTTGTGCATCCCTTCCTTATTCTTGGACAAGGCGAAGCACTAAGTCTCCTTCCTGGAAAGTCCGGGTCTTGACTCTGCGCGCGTGATATCGCCGCAAGCCCTGCTGATAAACTGCTGATCTCTCAAGGGCTAACTCCCTTGCTTCCTCAAGTGCATCGACCGAGTCCTGGCGGGCGAGTTCGTTTTCTGTCTCAACGTAATTGGCGACTCGTGGCGAGTCATGCAACAAGTCGCTTGGCAAGACAGCTTCTGCTCCATACACCATAAAGAAAGGTGTGAAGCCAGTGGATCTGTTAGGAGTCGTCCTGATGCTCCAAAGCACTGCTGGTAACTCCTCAACCCAACTCCCAGCGGCTCTTAGCAGGGGAACCCGTAGTCTAGGTTTAATCCCCTTTAACAACTCCTGATTTGCCCTCTCGGCTTGTCCATTGGACTGTGGATGTGCCACTGAGGCTAGGTCGAGTCTGATGTTGTTCTCACCACAAAACTTGGCCATCTCCCCAACTGATAAGTTGGTACCATTGTCTGTAATGATGCTATGAGGGTATCCAAAGCGTGTTGCTATTTTCTTGAAGAATCTCACAGCTGATGCACCGTCGACTCTGCTGACGGGTTCCACTTCCACCCACTTGGTGAACTTGTCAACTGCTACTAGCAGATGGGTCTTCTGACAAGGCGACTTTGAGAAAGGGCCCACCATGTCGAGTCCCCAAACTGCAAATGGCCACGTGATAGGGATGGTTCTGAGTTCTTGAGCTGGCACGTGGTCTTGCCTTGCGTACCTTTGACATCCATCACAGACTCGAACTATCCTCTCTGCATCCAAATGTGCTGTCAACCAAAAGAACCCGTGTCTGAAAGCTTTTGACACCAAGGATCTAGTGGATGCGTGATGACCACAATCTCCTGCATGAATCTCTTGCAATATTTGCTTGCCCTCTTCTGGAGACACACATCTCTGGTAGACTCCAGTAACGCTTCGTCTGTACAACTCGCCATTAATAACTGTGTAGGACTTGCATCGCCTGATGAGTTGCTTTTGCTTGACTTCATCCTTTGGGAGTTCACCCCGCAGGAGATATGCTAGGTAGGGCTCTGTCCACGTTGGGATTGCTCGTGTTGCTGCTACCAACGCCGACTCTGGGTCTGGAAAGGCTAACTCCTCCTCTGAGGGTAATTTGACTGAAGGATGATGGAGCTCATCCAAGAACACATTTGGTGGTACTTTCTCTCGACGAGAGCCGAGTCGTGATAACGCATCAGCGGCCTCGTTCTTGCGCCTGTCAATATGCTCCACTTGATAACCAGAAAAGAACCCGGCTATCTGTTCGACTGCTCTTCTATAAGCCGCCATGTTTGCATCCTTTGAGTCCCAAGTTCCAGATACTTGCTGAGCTACGAGATCCGAGTCTCCAAAGCACCTGATACGCTTGATGTTCATCTCCTTGGCCAAACGCAGGCCATGTAGCAAAGCCTCATACTCTGCCATATTGTTGGTACAATCAAAGTGTAACTGAAGGACATATGCTAACTTATCTCCCTTAGGCGATGTTAACACCACGCCGGCTCCTGAGCCTTCTAACTGTCTGGACCCATCAAAGTGCATTGTCCAATACTTGGTGCAAGGGGTACTTGGTGAAGATGTAAAATCTGTCCAATCATTGACAAAATCAACCAAAGCTTGAGATTTGATCGCTGTCCTTGGCTCATATGTGATATGATAAGGACCCAACTCAATTGCCCACTTGGCGACTCGCCCTGTTGCCTCTCTGTTGCGTATAATATCTGCCAGCGGTGCTGAACTCACCACCTTAATTGGATGCTCTTGGAAATAATGCTTGAGCTTTCTACTTGCAAGAAAAACTCCATAGACCAACTTTTGCCACTGTGGGTACCTTTGCTTTGACTCTGTGAGGACTTCACTGATGTAGTAGACAGGTCTCTGCACTGGGTACTCCTTTCCTTCCTCTGATCGTTCCACCACTACTACTGCACTGACAACTCTCTCGTTGGCAGCTACATATAATAGCATGGGCTCCTTATCTGTAGGAGCTGCAAGCACTGGTGCTGTTGACAAAGTTTTCTTCAACTCCTCAAAAGCACGGTCGGCTTCTTCATCCCATAGGAATTTATCTGACTTCTTCAGGAGTCGGTAGAGAGGACCCGCCTTCTCCCCGAGTCTTGAAATAAACCTGCTTAGCGCTGCCACACATCCAGTGAGCTTTTGAACGTCCTTCAGACAAGTCGGCTTCTGCAAGTTATGGATAGCCTTGATCTTCTCTGGATTTGCCTCGATGCCTCTCTCTGAAACGATGAAGCCTAGGAGTTTGCCCGCAGGGACTCCAAAAACACACTTGGTCGGGTTGAGCTTCATCTTGTACTTGCGTAGGTTCTCAAAGGTTTCTGTCAGGTCTGCTATCAGAGAGTCGGCCTTCTGAGACTTGACCACTACATCATCCACATAAGCGTGAATATTCCTTCCAATCTGTTTCTTGAAACAATTCTGAATACATCTCTGATATGTAGCTCCTGCGTTCTTGAGTCCAAAGGGCATTGTTGTGTAGCAAAATGCTCCAAAGGGCGTAATGAAGGACGTCTTCAGCTCATCCTCTATGTTGAGTCTGATCTGGTGGTACCCTGAATATGCATCCAAGAAACAAAGCAACTCTGACCCCGCTGTGGAGTCGATGATCTGGTCTATGCGAGGTAGTGCAAACGGGTCCTTAGGGCAATGCTTGTTTAGGCCCGTGAAGTCGATGCACATACGCAACTCTCCTGTTTTCTTTGGAACTAACACTGGATTGGCCACCCACTCTGGGTGAAAGACCTCCTTGATGAACTCGGCTGCGAGGAGCCGAGCCACCTCCTCTCCTATGGCTTTCCTCCTGTCATCATGAAACTTGCGTAGACCCTGCTTAACTGGTCTTGCATTAGGATTAACATGTAAGCTGTGCTCGGCGAGTTCTCTCGGGACTCCTGGCATGTCAGATGGCTTCCATGCAAAAACATCCCGATTCTCACGGATGAACTCGACGAGCGCGCTTTCCTATTTGTCAGAGAGGTGTGCCCCAATAGTGAACTGCTTGGAAGAATCACCAGGGGTAAAGTCGACTTGCTTTGTGTCCTGAGCTGACTTGAATTTCATCTTCTCCTCTGTGGCCGGCTTCTTAAGGACCGAGTTGTCCTCCGGGTCCACGTTTGCCTTGTAAAACTTCAGCTCCTCTTGAGCACAAGCTGTCTCAGCCATAGCTGCATCACCTAGTTCACACTCCAATGCCATCTGTCTGCTGCCATTAACTGTAATGACTCCTGCTGGACCTGGCATCTTGAGCTTCAAGTAAACATAGCATGGTCTGGCCATAAACTTAAAGTATGCAGGTCGACCAAAGAGAGCGTGGTATGGACTCTTAAGATCCACCACCTCAAAAGGCATAATCTCTGAACGAAAATTCTCCACTGTGCCAAAAGCAACCTCAAGGTAAATCTTACCAATGGGTTTGGCCGACTTCCCTGGTACTATCCCATGGAACACTGTCTCTGTTGGAATTAGCTGTCCTATCTTGCAGCTGCATCCTCTTGAATGTGTCATAATATAAGATGTTGATACTGCTTCCACCATCCATAAGCACTTTGTTCAATGTATAGCCCCCAACTTGAGGTGCCACTACCAAGGCTAGCTGCCCTGGGTCGTCGACTCTTGGAGGATGATCTGCCCGACTCCATGTGATGGTTTGCTCTGACCACCTGAGCCACTGTGGAAGGGCCGGCTCTACTGCATTAACTGCTCTAACTTTCAACTTCTTGGAACGTTTGGACATACTAGTTGTGAAGACATGGTAGCTTCCACGACTCGGGTTTTGCTGCCGAGTTGTGACATAATACTGACCATTGCCATCATTGAGCTGCTTCGGGTTCTGCTGGAACCCGCCCTGCTGGTTACCTCCTCCTTGAGGTTGGTTTGGGTTATTGCCGGCTCCTCCACCGTTATTGCCGGGTCCTCCGGCTCCATTGTTTCCTCTGTATCCACCATTGTTGTTACCTCCTCCTGGCCCTTGGAACCTGGCGCGCTGCAAATCTACGCACTGTCCCAAGGTATGACCGCATCTACCGTTCTTGGCATGTTTAGGGCATGGAATCCTCAAGACCTCCTCTGTGCTTGGAGTACGGCCTTGGTATCCACCAGAATTATTGTCCTTGCGTCTGACCCCAGTGTTTGTATTGGCCACTAGGTCAGAGTTGTCTCCATATGGCCTCTTGCCACCACCTTGGTTCTGGTTTTGACCCTGACCGTTGCCACCTTGTCCTTTAGTCCCTTCCTCCTGATCCTTTGTTTTGTCTGTGGCAGCGTGCTTATTAGCACCTGCCATGATCTCACCAATCGTAAGGGGAATACCTTGATTCAGGCTCTCCTTCATACGACCTAGCTTCCAACTCAAGGGATTGTAACTGCAATTTCTCTCCATCGCCATTAGCACTGAAACTGGTGGGAGTCCTTGTGAGGAGTTAATGATCTCTGAGACTCGCTTCATCCAGTGCCTTGCTGACTCGCCCTTCCTCTGGACACACCGCTCCAGGTCCTCAATGGTGCTGAGCTTTTTGCATGTACCCTGGAAGTTCTGAATAAAAGCCGCCTTCAATTGCTCCCAAGAGTTGATTGACCTAGGAGGCAAGTTGCGCATCCAAACCTTGGCTGCTCCCTCCATCATAAGATACATGAACTTGGCACACAGATTACCTGTGGCATTGCGAATACTCATTGCCATCTCGTATGTCCCCAACCAAGAGGTTGGGTCCATGTTGGGCTCATAATTTGGAACCTTGCGCGGCTCCTTGAAACTGCTGGGGAAGGACTCGGACCTGATGGCATCAGACAGGCACTCTGGTCCTGTTAGTGCTGGGGAAGCACCAGGAGAAGTCACCTCTTCATGCACCCGGGTTGGCTGAGGCGGGTTGGCTGCACCCACTAACGCTCTGTCCCTCTCTGCCTCCCGAGCTCTTGTTGCTTCTCTTTCTCGTCGTTGCCTAGCTTCATCAACCACTAGCTGAGCTTGTGAAGTAGTTGGTATGTTTGCACGATTCCTCACTAGTTCATGACGCCTCGCACTCGTAGAGTTGGCCGGGTTGGACTCACCGTGCCGACTCCTCGTACCTGAGTTAAAAGGTGTTGAATGTAGCCTACTTGCATCTGGAAAAGTTGGATACAAAGCTTGCTGAGTCAAAGCTGTTTTCAATAACTCAATAGCATCACGAGTCTCCTGTCCTGCTGGTCCCTCTGGTACCACGATATTCTCCAATCTCAGAGTCGCCGCATGAACATTGTCCATAGGATTAGAGTAATGTCCCTCTGGAGTATGAAATCTGTTAGGCTGAGACCCTAAGCCACCAGATGCTCCTCCTCCGACTCCTCCTTCAGGCGGTGGTCCGTTGGTACGGCTGCCTCCCGGTCCTTCTGGGGGTGGTGGTGGTGGTGGTGGTGGTGCTCCTCCGGCTCCTCCTGCGGCGCCTCCTGCTGCCGCTGAGCCTCCTAGTCCGGCTCCTCTGCCTGGACCATTAGGTGTGGTGAATAAATTGGTTGGATTGATGTGGACTCCATCATGCAAGCGACTCCTGGCTCTGCGGTGTTGAATTGAAGTAAGCTCCTCGCGGCGCCTTCGCACAACTTGAGCTTCATCCTGGACTCGGGCCCGTTCTTCGGCCAGTCTACGGTTTGCTTCTGTGATATCAGCTAGTTGCCTCTCCAACGCAGTATGAGCATTGGTCAACTCAGCCGCCCTCTCTGCGGCATTACTTGCATTAATTTCCTTTGTCAATAGAGTCGGATCAAACTGATTCCCAGTGTTTCCAGACATGTAGACTCCCATAACACGAGCGCGTACTGGCGACTCCTCATAATCCTCTTCCTCTATCCCATACCCAAGCCGATCTTCAAACAAGGGTAGGATGGACTCTGAATCTGCATCATAATCTGAATCTGACTCTTGCAGCATCTCTGGTTTCTCAGCTAGGGGTTCCTCAGACTCGGCGATGATGCCGACCTCTGAAGTTCCGACCGACTCCTCGCCATCAGACTCGACGATAACAGTTGGTTCTGGTACGGACTCCGCCGAGTTCGCGCGAAGACCCGACGCGCAAACCATCCCAACGAACACGTTGATTCCTCCAAAGACAAGCTGGTAGCCTTCGTCGACTTCGTTCATCTCCGAAGTCCAGCCTGAGTCATCGATCTCGGTCTCACCATGCTCATCAGTGTAGACCCGCCCGATGGCGAGCTTCTCCATAGCCCGACGAGCAGCTCCAACGATTTCAACTCCTTTTGTCGCCATAGGCCCCACGGTGGGCGCCAACTGTCGTGGGGTTGTCACGGCAAGTTCTTCCTCAGGGAAGATGAGTTCCGGGGCCATTGGTGACTGAAGTACGTAGGAACGGTTAATCTCGCCGAGGAACAAGGATTTACCCAGGTTCGGCCCCTCTGATTCGAGGTAAAGACCTACTTCCTGCTTCTATGTTATTGCTCTTGATTATATCTCGATTACAAGGACCCGGCTCCCACAACTCAGGAGCCGGCGACTTCTCTCTGGTGGCTAGGGTTTCTCTCTACTGGTTGAAGCTTATCTCTTAGAACTCGTCGATCTAAGGTCCAGGACCCTGCTTATAAAGGCTGCCGGGTCCCTGGACTTACAGCTTACACCGAGTCACACTAGAACACAGAGTCCTACTCTACGTCTTGGTCCTCCAAGTTAGACTCCGGGCTGTACTTGGACTCCTTCTTTGGACGAGCCTCTTTCTCCACACGGGTCTTGGTCGGCTTGTCTCCAGCCCAGCCCATGTGACCTCTCTCGTGACTCGGCGTTGGCCTTCTTGGTCCTGGCGGGTCTACTTTCCGGGTCCATGGGCCTACCCATAAAGTATCCCCCATCAGCACCCTTTCTACTTCCTCTTTCTCTTCCTGATGTTTCTCATGTTCCTAGTCTTAAGATGAACCTGTTTTCTGCTAGTCAGCTTACTGATTCTGGTTGTCGCGTCATTCTTGACGCTGATTCTTGTGCTGTTCAGGACCGTCGTACACAGGCCCTGGTTGGAGCTGGCCCTCGCAGCCTTGAGTCCCCGGGGCTATGGGAGTTAGACTGGCTTCGCGTTCCTTCCGCTGACACTTCATCAGCCAGTCCTCCTACGGTTGCTGCTTCTGTCACTGGCTCTTTTCAGCAGTGGCATCATCGGCTGGGTCATCTTTGTGGCTCCCGTTTATCGTCATTAGTTCGTCGTGGTCTTCTGGGGTCTGTCTCAGGAGATGTGTCTTTACATTCGTGTCAGGGTTGTAGGTTAGGCAAACAGATTCAGCTTCCCTATCCTACTAGTGCGTCTGTATCTCAGCGACCTTTTGATTTAGTTCATTCAGATGTTTGGGGTCCGGCACCCTTTGCTTCTAAAGGGGGCCATCGATACTATATTTTGTTCATTGATGATTTTTCACGGTACACCTGGTTGTTCTTTATGCGCTCACGCAGTGAGGTGCTTGCTATTTATCAGCGCTTTGTGGCCATGGTTCGTACTCAGTATTCCACTCCTATTCGTGTGTTTCGTGCTGATTCTGTAGGAGAGTATATCTCCCAGCACCTGCGTGGTGTCCTTGCTGAGCAGGGCACCCTTGACCAGTTCTCGTGTCCCGGCGCCCATGCTCAAAATGGTGTCACCGAGCGTAAGCATCGTCATATTCTTGAGACTACTCGTGCTATGATGATTGCTTCCTCTCTTCCGCCGCATTTCTGGGCTGAGGCTGTTGCTACGTCAACTTACCTCATTAACATTCAGCCTTCTGCTGCTCTTCACGGTGGCATTCCGCTCGAGCGTCTCTCTGGTAGCTCTCCAGACTACTCGACTCTTCGTTTATTTGGTTGTGTTTGCTATGTCCTTCTCCCTCCTCGCGAACGCACCAAACTGACTGCTCAGTCTGTTCAGTGTGTCTTTCTTGGATACAGTGATGAGCATAAAGGCTATCGCTGCTGGGACCCTGTTGGTCGTCGGATGCGCATCTCTCGTGATGTTACGTTTGATGAGATGCGTTACTTCTATCTTCCCCCCACCTCTGATACTTACCCGGTGGATGATATCTCTTTTCTTCTCTTTCCTGACACACCTCCTGCTGTCCCTTCTCCACCGCTTCCTTCTGATGCGCCCCCTTCGTTGGTGCCATCATCTCCTCCGTCTAGTTCTCCTAGTTCTCCTCGTTCTCCGGCTTCGGATTCTTCCTCTTCTGATGAGTTGTCTTCTGCTGATGCGTCTCCTAGTTCTCCACCTCTTCCGCCTGTTCGTTCGCGTCGTCCTCCAAACCGTTACTCTCCTAGTCAGTATGGTCTCTCTGTTGTCTCCGAGCCGACTTCTTATCGGGATGCTGAGCAACATCCCGAATGGCAGCTTGCCATGGCTGAGGAGATTGCTGCGCTTGAGCGCACCGGCACCTGGGATCTTGTTTCTCCACCTCCTGGTGTCCGTCCTATTACGTGTAAGTGGGTCTATAAGATTAAGACCCGCTCTGATGGATCTCTTGAGCGCTATAAAGCGCGTCTTGTGGCTCGTGGCTTTCAGTAGGAGCACAGCTGTGACTATGATGAGACTTTTGCTCCTGTGGCTCATATGACCACTGTGCGTACTCTTCTTGCTGTTGCTTCTGTTCGACGCTGGTCTGTGTCCCAGCTTGATGTTCAGAACGCTTTTCTTAATGGCGAGTTGAGTGAGGAGGTTTACATGCAGCCTCCTCCTGGGTATTCTGTACCTGATGGGATGGTTTGTCGTCTTCGACGTTCTCTTTATGGTCTGAAACAGGCCCCTCGTGCCTGGTTCGAGCGCTTTGCTTCTGTGGTGACTGCTGCTGGTTTCTCTCCTAGTCTTCATGATCCAGCGCTTTTTGTTCACACTTCTCCTCGTGGACGCACTCTTCTCCTTCTTTATATTGATGATATGATCATTACTGGTGATGATCCTGAGTATATTGCCTTTGTCAAGGCTCGTCTTCGTGATCAGTTTCTTATGACTGATCTTGGTCCTCTTCGCTACTTTCTTGGGATTGAGATCTCCTCCACTTCTGATGGCTTTTATATCTCCCAGGAAAAGTATATTCAGGACCTTCTTACTCGTGCTGCCCTTGTGGATGAGCGCACAGTTGAGACTCCCATGGAGCTTAATGTTAAGCTTAGCCCTACTGATGGTGATCCTCTTTCGGATCCCACACGTTATCGCCATCTTGTTGGGAGTCTTGTTTATCTTGCTGTCACTCGTCCTGATATTTCTTATCCTGTTCATATTCTGAGTCAGTTTGTCTCAGCTCCTACCACCGTTCACTATAGTCATCTCCTTCATGTCCTTCGTTATCTTCGTGGCACGATTACTCGTCGTCTTTTCTTTCCTAGCTCCAGCTCTCTCCAGCTCCAGTGCTACTCGGATGCTACGTGGGCGAGTGATCCTTCGGATCGTCGTTCACTTTCTGCTTACTGTGTGTTTCTTGGTGGTTCGCTTGTTGCTTGGAAGACGAAGAAACAGGTCGCGGTTTCCCGTTCGAGTGTTGAGGCTGAGCTGCGGGCTATGGTTTCGTTGATTGCTGAGGTGACCTGGTTACGGTGGTTGCTTGCAGATTTTGGGGTCTCTATTACGACACCCACTCCACTTTTGTGTGACAGTACATGTGCTATCAGTATTGCACGTGATCCAGTCAAGCATGAGCTGACCAAGCATATTGGTGTTGATGCTTTTTATACACGTGCTCAGGTGCAGGATCAGGTTGTTGCGCTTCATTATGTGCCTTCAGACTTGCAGTTGGCGGATTTCTTTACAAAGGCACAAACCCGAGCGCAACATGACTTCTTACTCTCCAAACTCAGTGTTCTGGATCCACCCTGAGTTTGAGGGGGGTGTTAGACTATATATTTGTATATTGTAGTTTCTCCATGTGTTAGGGGGTTTCCTGTATATTTGCACCTGTACATGTACTATATATTGTGGCCTTTGGCCCCCTGATAATACAAGCATCTATTACCCTAACAGCTATCACTGCGGCAGACAACTTCTTGTCTTTCCACAACAGAACGTCAGCTGCTCCATAGACGAATGCATATTACATTACACATATAGAAACATGGTATGATGGTACTGCAGTAGGACTGTGGGAGTGTGGGGCAACGTAACTATGAATTGGAAGCGCATTCAATTGCCCGTGTACCATTATCAGTAACTGTTTATAAAAAGATCATCCACAGCACATGGGAATGTCAATGGATCAGGTACTATGAATTAAAATCAGCATATGTTCCCATCTCTGTTTTACAATCCTCCTCTTTTAAGTTTTAACAACCAAACCTAAAGAAAGTATTAAACATTGCCCTTGAATTTCTAACCTAATTTCAGAGCCATCAAAACACTTTTATGTGTTACTTGTGGAAATGCATGATGTTGA
Source organism: Puccinellia tenuiflora (assembly GCA_012064385.1). Lineage (NCBI taxonomy): Eukaryota > Viridiplantae > Streptophyta > Magnoliopsida > Poales > Poaceae > Puccinellia > Puccinellia tenuiflora. Next base: position 422,264 of record QRDG01000954.1, on the reverse strand, counting down.
AATCTCATTCAAATCTGATAATACAGAGAGATCAATCAGGAGAATCACGAGGCAAGTCCATAAAATTCTTAAATCCCATGTTCGCAATAATCTCAACCTTCCAACATCACAAAAGAATTTGTTGACATGATTCATTTAAATATACTTGTGTCCAGAACTCCTTGAAATCTTAGTCTCTGTAAGAATTTTGTTACACTCCACAATAATACTGAAGTTTCTGATTCATATGTTGCTCAGGATGTTCTGAATGGTCATATTCAACTGCACCCACTTAAACTAAAAACCCAATCACCACTTAAAACAAGATAGTGCAGTTCTTCACTTTGATAATAGCCTACACTACTTCCTGTAAATTTCAACATTTCTTAGGAACGAACAATTTATTTTCAACAGCAGTACGAAATTAAACATTACAATGCAATTTTTGCAACATGATGCATGAAGAAAGATCAGTATGCTATGTTCTTTTGACAAGTATTTTGGGATCAGCCACAATTTTCTCCCTTCTGTTACTCCTAAATCATTTAAGTTTTGCGGTGTACAACACTTATATAGGAGTAAATTCTCAAATCTAAACTTCTTTGCTCAATAAGAAATGCTTAATGGACCAATCACGAATAATTCAGTGAAGTTTTCCTTCCAGTGTTAATCACAATATAAAGAGACAATCATGTTCTAAACACAACATAAATGGAATATAGCAGGTACCAAGGCAACCGGAGACCGGAGTACAATATCAGTAATATACTCCAAGTTAAATCAAGCATCATATATTAACACCGGCCTGGCAGTCATCTGCTCCTAGTGCTCAAGCAACAAATTCATCAAGTTTTCTGCTCCTATAGGTGAAAATGATCTTCTGTGTTTTTTTTCTCAAAACGAAATTACTCCTAAGTGTTCAATGGGAGCGTGACTTGCTGCCATATTCTACTCCTGTTGTATTCTGCTTATATTATCAAATATATCCCCCAAGAAAACCGATGCAGTACTCCAATCTTTCCAATCTTGAGCAAAATTGAAATTTTGGAAGCACACACTTTGGAGTACTCAATACGTGGACTCCGTCGTGGACGCAGTGCTCGACCGCAAGGAATAACTTACATTTTTTATTTATAATTCACTTTGTTCTTCTTTGACAGTATAAACCTCTTCAACTTAATTACTAGTTTATTTACTTTTTTTTTCAAGAATGAGTTTATTTACTTTGTCATGTCCAAGAAAATGTAGTTTCCTTTGTTCGCCTAGCTGAACAACAAGATCTGTAGGTTTTGGCTCCAACTTGCGTTCAATGGAAATCACTAATTTCTTTGCAAGATCTGAAGTAACTTAAGTTATAACTAATTTCTTCTTAGGGTGCTGACTGACATGACTGTTGTAATCATGGTAACATGGACATAAAACAACTCAGGAAAAGGAGAAAGACATGAGCAGATCAATCTGTAAACGGGACAAGATTAGGTTAATGAATAATAACAAAAACAAGAGGAGGAACTGGGCGACATCAGACAACAAACCCCAATATAAAGAGCAATGTTATACTACTGTTGCACAAAGGCACATTCACTATCACCATGAACTGAATCTCTCCTCTCCGCACCTAAACTTAGGCCGTTGTAGTGCCTAAAGATTTGTTTCCATGTAATGTTTAGCCGATGCATATGGTTGTTTGTCTAGTTTGAACACTCAGCATGATGCGGTGGTGCTTATTATCCCGATTGCAACGGTGTTGTGGGATGCTACCCGTATCGGTTCTGCTGGTGTGATCATATACCATGTTTTTCCTTCAAATTCAGATCAGACTCGATATTGACAGATTACGAATTCGAATTCAAATACGGATATACTGTTATCGGTTCATATAGGAAACATATTTAGTCGGATAAATACTCCTATAGATTGAGAATTGTATTTTCAGAAATACTTCTTATATTCCAGCACGTTTCACAGATTTTCAGGACTGAACCGTGTTAAGTTGTGATCCAAATTCATATAAATGCGGCTGACTTACGAAAGTAGATCACGACCACTATAAATACAATACATCTTGTAAGTCACCGCACGGGATAAGTTAATCGTTATAAATCACCATTGTTTTGTTTGTAACCTCACTGAGTGGCGTTTTCTCATCTTTATTTCATCAGTATTAATTCGTTCATTATGGTTCCTATAATGCCGATGTTTATAACAAACTGAAATGGGCATAGCTCATTTCTTACATGCGGCAATGACGATGTCGGGTCCGCTGTGCATGTGGACCAGCCGCGCTTTCTAGGCATGGCTTGACAAAATGCAACTCCACACCTAGTTAGATGTCTCCCGCTTATTTGGGACGTCCAACTACTTTAGAATACGTGCACAAATTTTCAATAATTCTTCAAATATCAAGGATTCATCATTAATTCTTAGATTTATGTAAAATAAAATTGGATTCATGTACTAACAAAAGATATTGAAACCATGCATTAACAAGATTTTTTAATACATCAATCAGTAGGAGACCTTTGACGATCATGATAAGGGGGGGACGTCCACCTAGATGTGGTATCGCTGCGTTGCACTGCTCGGCTCCGAATAGCTAATTTGCTGCAGAATACATGGCCCTTGCCGGTATTGAAAACAAATATGGCTGTAAATCCCATAATATACAGATCCATGATTCACTGTAGAAAAATATACAGAGATCCATGAGACCATGACCAAACCACTCTCTACTTACCCGTTACCGCCCACCATTCCTCTGTACACTAATACACTATGCTTCGCCTGCCTATACTCTCTCCTACCTCTCCTTCAACCACTGCGTCATTTTCTCCATGGACATCAACGCCGGCATGAAACTCCCGACCCGGCGTGTCCGCGGTGGGCTGCTCGCGTGCGCCATCGCCACCGTGCTCTTCGCCGCGGCCCTGGTCGCGGTGACGGTGGCCGTGTACCACGTCCGCCAGCCCATGATCACTACGGGAAACAGACAAGTCGCCGACGGCCTTCCTATACGCCGACGGCCAAATGTCGGGGCCGTCGGCGTACAAGGAGAGCTGAGAAAGCCGACGAACGGCCCGTCGGCGTAATAAACCCCGTCGGCGTAGACTTTAATACGCCGACGGCGGCCGTCGGCCTATACAATCCCGTCGGCGTAGAACCCACCGCTAACGGACGCCCCGACGGCGACGAAACGGCCGTCTTGTTAATATAGACGCCGACGGCAATGCCGTCGGCGTATTGTTAACATAGACGCCGACGGTTATGCCTTCGGCGTAGTGGTTTTTTTATTTTTATTTACTTTTATTTATTTCTATATTTACTTTTATTTATTTCTGTATATAATATTTATGTATAAATTGGGTCTATAATTCTCGTCCCTATTTCTGTATCCCACCCGCATAAAATAACGGTTTGATTCTTCCGGAACCCGCATGAAATAACGTTTTCAACCCATACTTAAGAGGAAACAAATCTTAAGACAATGTGTGTATACCCATTTTTGCATTATGACAAGTACTCTACGTCTTCAACCCCCCCCCCCCCCCCCAACATATTAGGGTTTCGGAGCTAGCTGTGTTCGTGGAATTCTGGCACGTGTTATGACCCGAACGTGAGGAAGGTCACACCGGTGATCTATGTCTTGCACCATTTGGTGAATCACACATTCCAACACACTTCCACACATATCATACAAAAATAACTTCAGAACGAAACAAAACGCCTGGAGAAAGAGGAACAACATATGAAGAAAACATAGGTGGGGACACACACACAACACTCAGTACTCAACATAGATGAGAACACACACATTACTCAACATAGGTACTCAAACTAACTACGACCAGGTCCTAAGCCGCGCGGTGCTGAGCCGCGGACGCTCTGCTTCCAAAGAGCCGGAACCATGAGAGACTCGCTCGCGTCATAAGGATTCTGAAGTAGCGACCAACGCCTGCTACTTGGATTATTAAACAAATACATGTAGCGAAGGACGTGCTCGTCCTCCTCCCTAATACGGCGACGTACCACCTCCTCGGGGGCCGACGCTCTGAACACATTCCGTGGCCAATACCACCAAAGAAGATCCGGATCGACGATGCGACCTGGATCCCTCACCAAGGTCCCCGCCCCGGAAGGTAGCCTCTCCCAGTGCTAGCCCGGCGGATGCCAGTCCCGGACATCGCCATCCGGGTTGATCAAAAGGGGCATCGGAAAGGCCGGCGCGGAGGAGAAGCAGCGCGTGGAGGAGAGACGGCGGCGCGTGGAGGAGGGCGACGGGTTGGCTCGAACCGGGGACAAGGTCGTGGGTATTTATGCCCAATTAGGAACAAGGACACAGATCGTGTGTTTCCTTCGAGCGTTTGTGAGCCGTTGGATCAGCGGTGTGTTTCTTTCTGGCGCTTGTGAGCCGATCGATCAGCGGGCATGTAGTATGTCCAATCAGCAGCAAGCACACGGATCGTGTGTTTCCTTCGAGCGCTTGTGAGCCGTTGAATCAGCGGTGTGTTTCTTTGGAGCCCTTGTGAGCCGTTGGATCAGCGGTATGTGTTATTACTCTTGAATGTAGGGTTGTGATTATGCTCTTCATCTACTTTCTTATGCTTCTTTGTCCAATCAGGACGGCTCCACAAATAGAGGGGCGGTGCAGATTTATTCCACCCTTCAACTGATTGGTAATTCACATCTTCAATACCAGGCAAATAAAATGACTACAAATGAAAAGAAAGACTTTAAGCAGAACACCTAGAGAATACAACACTAAAAGAACAGAAGCGCCGTGAAAAGTAAGAAGCTTAAATGAGGAAACAACATAAAATAACGTTCCCAATTTCGGTATCCACTTCTGAAATGAAGACACTTGCCAAAACTCAAGTCAAGAGAATGAATCAGATAAACTAGGAAAAGCTAGGGTTTTCTCGAGAGTTGCAAGAGTTGGGCTATATGTGTGTTTTTATTGTACCTAGTGACTAACCTAACCCAACCAAGCAAAAAGATCCACTGAGCTACCCCCTTTCGACGCCCGTACCGGCCGTAGACGGAAAAGCTAGGGTTTTCTCCAGCGGGTCTAGGGTTTCGCCGGAGAGGGGCTCCGGAGCGTCGGAACCCCACCAAAAGCTAGGGGGTGTCATATCACATGTGTACAAGTGTGTTTTGGGTTGTAGATTTATTTATTTCTGTATCCCACCCGCATAAAATAACGGTTTGATTCTTCCGGAACCCGCATGAAATAACGTTTGAACTAACTATAATGGTTCGGGAGATATATTGTTTTTGTATAACGGTCCTACATACATTAGGTTATCTGTTGTTTAGCGAGAAAAATGTTGTAGAACAGTCCACTAATCACGCTAGTGAATTATAGGAGCAGGTGGTTCAGGAACTAGAAAAAACAACTTGAGAACGAAACAAAACGCCAGGAGAAAGAGGAACAACATCTGATGAAACAAGAGAACAAAATGCAAGAAGAGAACATAAAAGATGTGAAAAGAAAGATGCTGAAGCGAAGAAACGACATAAAAGGCAGGAAGAAGAAACACTAAAAGAACAAAAGCGCCGTGAAAAGGAAGAAGCTGAAACGAGGAAACAACATAAAATAACGTTCCCAATTGCACCGAACCCCGAAGCATACTTGTCCATGACTGAGCTTTGTGATGTAGTTGTACTCGAGAGCCGATCACTGCGTGCCAGATAACTTCCCTGATATGTGTTATTACTCTTGAATGTAGGGGTGTGATTATGCTCTTCATCTACTTTCTTATGCTTCTTTGTCCAATCAGGACGGCTCCACAAATAGAGGGGCGGTGCAGATTTATTCCACCCTTCAACTGATTGGTCATTCACATCTTCAATACCAGGCAAATAAAATGACTACAAATGAAAAGAAAGACTTTAAGCAGAACACCTAGAGAATACAACACTAAAAGAATAGAAGCGCTGTGAAAAGGAAGAAGCTGAAATGAGGAAACAACATAAAATAACGTTCCCAATAACGTTCCCAATTTCCTCTAGTTTGAACCTTCTTTTTCTACAACTCCTGACATCTAAACTATCTTGTAGGCGCATGAGAAGTTTTTGCCACTGGAGAGCGGGAGCCGCTGCCTCCGCGTCCACCTAGCGTGGGGATGCCGCCCAAGTGCCCATCGAGGGAAGCGGTCGCCCTCGCATACAAGCAAAGGACTCCGGTAAGTTATTGCCAAACCAGTTGTTACCGCCGTACTGTGCTTTCAAAGTTGCTAACTTGGACTCAAACATGTAGGGCACGGGATGCTCCAGGACTGCACCCTTTGGTCGTGCTTCTGGCTCGCCGGCCTCCACTCGCGCTCGCGTGCAGCATGGCGGTGGTGATGCCTCGCCGGATGCCACACCGTCCCGTCCCTCGCCGGATTCCACACCGTCCCGTCCCTCGCCGGGTTCCCAGTGTGATTCGACGGCGGCTGGCCCACGCGGTCGGTCACCTAATCTCACGCGGTCGGAGATGGGTACCTCGAGCGATAAATAGATGTAGGATGTCTCCGGGTGTGTTTGGATGAGTTTGAACTATGTTTGTGCCATTTCGACTTTGTATGAGTGTAATTTTGGTTTATATTTGTCATTTGAAGTTTCTATGATGGTATGGTATATATATGTATGATATTATGTGAGTTCTGTGATGTTTTGTATTTTTGCAATTTTATTTGTATTTAAAATGTGCTTTAAACCAGCATCCATTAAACCTGCAGTATGGTCACCACTACGCCGACGGCATCGGATGCCTGCCAGGCACACAGGGAACGGCCACGTCGCCTTATGGTGACACATACGCCGACGGCATTGCCGTCGGCGTAGGAATCCTGCCAGACGCGCAGGGGTGGGGCCGGGCTGTCAGGATCTGGCTTATACGCCGACGGCAAGGCCGTCGGCGTAGACGTGCCTGCCGGACGCACCGGAGCAAGCCACGTCGACAAGTACGCCGACGGTATTGCCGTCGGCGTATGATATGTTGACGGAAACGGAGACAGACGGCGTCTTGTGGGCCCCACCTACCATACGCCGACGGCTGTCTTATACGCCGACGGCTTATATCGTACGCCGACGGAAGGATACGCCGACGGCCGCCGTCGGCGTACCTATACGCCGACGGTTTCTGGTCTTACGCCGACGGCTTCCGGCCGTCAGCGTATCGTGGCTTTCCTGTAGTGGATGACAATGAACGCCATCGCCCTGAAGGACCTCGACGCGGTGTCGTCGTGGCCGGCGCCGCGGCTGACCCTGGTGGTCGAAGTGTCGGTGACGAACCCGAACGCGGCGTCGCTGCGGTACCGGCGGAGTGAGACGTGGGTGTACTACCGGTCGCGGCGGGTCGGCGAGGCCGTGGGGCCGCCCGGCACGGCGCCCGCGCATGGCACAGTGCGGCTGAACGTGACGGTGGGAGTGTCCGTCGGGGCGGTGCTGGACAGCCCGGGGTTCTTGGGCGACGTCGCGGCCGGAGCGGTGGAGGTGGCCACGTCCACGCGGGTGCGCGCCCGCGTGGCGGCGCTGGGCGGCTTCGTCGTGCGCCGGCGCGTCGTGCTGGAGATGAACTGCACCGCAACCGTCGCAGTCGCGTACATGTCCATCCGGAACCAGAGATGCATGCAACTTGTCTGGCTGTGAAATGGCGCTTGTTGGTTTGTATACTTGGCACTTGCGCGCGTTGGCTTGTCCTTTTTGTTGAGATTCCAGCCAAATTTGTGAAACGTTCGGCCAGTTTAGTAGGTACAGAAAGAACATTTTGTTCAAAATATGCCGCCACACATCTTCGAGCAAAATCCAAACACAGGATTCGAACTTTTTGTTAAATTACATTAACCTGCAGAGGAGATTTTCGAAGTTGTGATGTACCTATGCCCCCACTTATTTTAGATAATTTAACTGTACAAGAAAATTCTGAAAGCAAACCTGTACATCATAGTACAAACGGAATCACCGCCTGGGAAGACGAGAAGGATGATGGCACCATTTAAACCGATATGACCGTTATGCGGATGGCAAGGCGAACCGGTTTGTCTGACGCTGCCATGGTAGATTTTTCCGGGGTTGTCCGGACCCCTATCAGGCCGTTCGGCGGGGATACCGGTGGAGATGATGTTAGAAGGTCACCATATTCAGATCTCCCACAACAACTTATGGGATTGAATTGAGAATACCACTAGGATCGACATCGACATCTTTAGGAAGTTTGAAACAATGTCCTTCATTTCAGCGGCCTCTTCGGCAAATGACCCATTATCCTTTTTTTGTCTTCTAGAGTCAATTCTAGACTCCGCTAGAGTCGACCTGTAAAATAGTCTCTCCGCTCCATATAATAATATAAGATTGCGGAAGGTGGTGTTGCTACCACGCACGGACGCGATCTCGTGGCGGTGGACGGCCTCGGGAAGATACACGGATGCCTCGGCATATCGGTGCCAGTTCGAGGGGGCTTGTCCGCCTTTCAGGAGAACAAAATTTTGGAAAGCGCAAGTGGAACCTAAGCTACTTTTCTTGGCTGGCTCTGCATGGGAAGATCCTAACGGTGGAAAATTCGGCGCTTCGTGGATGGCAGCATGATCCCATTTGAAAGCTTTGTAGAACTCATCCTGAGATGTTGTAGCACCTGTTACTGAAATGTTGCTTCATGGTGGCGGTTCGGGAAAAGATCTTCGACTGGAATGGCACACTTGGCCCTGCCGCTCCTCCTTTGGGTCGCACAATGATACGTCTCCGATGTATCTATAATTTTTGATGTTCCATGCTTGATTATATACCAGTGCCTCATGTTTTTATAATGTTTTTATATCATTTTGGCATGATTTATGGAACTAACCAATTAACAAGATGCCCAATGCCAGTTCGTGTTTTCTGCTGTCGTTTTATTTCAGAAAAGTTGTTCTGTGAAGTTTCTCGGAACGCGCTAAAAATTTAGGGGATTTATTTCCAAGCTGAAACAAAGACGGAGCCAGAAGGACGCCCGGAGGGGGAGGCCACAGCCTCCAGACGCCCTCCAGGCGCGGCCGTGCCTGGGCCCCACCTGGGCAGCTCTTTCGCCTCCTCAAGCCGCCTCTTCGCCTATAAACTAGTATTCGTCCCGAAAACCCTAAGTACCCAATCATATTTCCCAGAAGACGTCCGAGGCCGCCGCCATCGCCAACCCTAGTTCGGGAGGGTTCTGCAGCTCTTCCCGGCACCCTGCCGGAGAGGGGAATCGACACCAGAGGCATCTACACCACCATGCCTGCCTCCGAAGTGATGCGTGAGTAGTCCACCACGGGACTACGAGTCCATAGCAGTAGCTAGATGGTTGTCTCTCCTCCTTGTACTCCATTGCTTAGATCTTGTGAGCTGCCTATCATGATCAAGATCATATTATCTGTAACTGCTACATGATTGTGTTTGCATGGATCCGATGAATTGTGGAAGTCATTACTTTTGTTCACCTATGTGTTGTGTTTTATCTATGATCTTGCATGCTCTTCGATGCTAGTGGATGCTTTGGCCAAGTAATTATTAGTGTTGTATGAGGGAATATATATGCTAGATAGTGGGTTCATGCCTCTCTTTGTTTGAGCTCAGGTTGACAGAAACAATTAAGACTAGAGATGTGTTGTTTCCACTAGTGAGAAAACAACGGTGTGATTTCCTTGTGTTATTTACATTGATTACATTATGCACTTTGCTTATTGCAATGATCTGTTGCTTGCAACTTAATACTTTTAGGTGACATGCTGGATAGCGATCCCGGAGTGGATTATTAGTCATAGACTGTAGTTGGATAACAGTCTATATTTTGACGTAATGCCCATATTAGATGAAACGGTGAACTATATTGTTTTATGATAGCATTGCTGTGCGCCCACAATTTTGTCAGTTGTCATGCTGTAATTTGTTTACCCATCATGTATATCTTTTGGAGAGACACCGCTAGTGATCTGTGGACCCCGTTTACATTGTTTTAATAGCTTTTCCTACATTGTGTACAATCGTTTTAATAGATTTTCATCATCATTTCCTCGCTGATCATATTTCACTCTCATCATATTTTACATCCACACAATTAATGCTTTGTGTTCAACAAGCCGGAGAGATTGACAATCTCTCTATTTCGTTGGGACAAAGTAGTTTGTTTGTGATTATGTGCAGGTCCACGTCAATTATCGTAAACGGTGCCGTTGACACCTTGCTAAGCCTTCTTCAAGTCCTACTGGATTGATAACTTTGATTTTGTAAATCAAGGGAAACTGATGCTCTACTGCATCATACCTTCCTCTTGGGGTTTCCCAGCGAACGTGTGATCACGTCATAAGCAAGCTTTTTCTGGCGCCATTGTCGGGGACTTGGAAGCTTCAGCTAGGGGAGTTTCACATATCCTTTCACTTTACTTTGTCATTGTATTGCTTAGTATATTTTTTGTTAGTCTGGTTTTACCTTTCGTTTGCTCTAAAACTAGAAAACACGAAAAAATTAAAAATTCCAGCAAGTTTTTCTTTTTTCGGTTTGTTTGATATTATTGCTTGTTGTAGTCATGGGGCTTTTACCTCGATTTTCTATTAAGGACATTAAGGTAGGGAGTGGTTCCATCATTGGTAAAGACAATATTTAAGAATTCCTTAATCACATTAATAGTCTTTATGATCTAAATGAAAAATCTCTGGTGAAACTTACTCATGACTATGAGGCTGCTGTAGTTTCTCTGGTGAAAAAAATTAGAAGCTAGGTTTATTAACCTTCATCCTACAATACAAAAATTATTCTTTAAGCTTGAAAGTATGGAGAAGGGGGAAGATAAAGATTTCTTGCTTAAAACCTTGCTTATAGAATTTGATGACATTGCCAGAGAAGCTAGAATTTTTTTTGCCCATTATAATATGCTGGGATGTAGCCTTAATATTAAGCATACCCTTAGAACTTTTGAAACTAAAAGAATAAAGTATGAGGGTAAAACTGAACGAGAAAAGGAACTAAAAATACCCATACCATTTAAGCTCATAGCAATGCATGAAGCTCTACAAAAGAATTTTGATTGGGTTGTTCCTGAAAATCCTTTTGATGAAAGAAGTCGACCAAAAGGTAGTGAGAGGGGAAATTCTGAACCATGCATAAGTAAAATACAATGTATCTATGAAAAATCTTCCAACCTTTCTTTCGATCATACTATTGATAAAACTTGAATTTGCCCTTTTTGCCTAGCTAAAAGGCGTTAAAGAAAAGCGCTTATGGGAGGCAACCCATTATATTTTACCTTCTGTTTCTTTTTGGTTTCTTTAAGTTTTGGGTGATGTTACTTCAGTAACAAATCTCTTGTATCTTTTTGTTTTGGTTTTTGGTGCCAAAAATAGCATCTAAAGAGAGGATGACTAATTGGTGAGTTTGCTGTCCAGAAACAGATTTCTGTTCTTCACTGTTCGAAAATCTAAAAACTCACAGTACGTCAACTTTGGCTGCAAATTTTTGACAGCAAGCATCAGGGTTTTGTATACCTTTCTCTAGTTTTAAGTTTTCTGATTTGAGCTCCAGAAGGGCCCCGAAAAAAATCATCTTTACAGTCTGTTCTGTTTTTGACAGATTCTGTCCTTAGTTTTGCATTGCTTCTTTCACGGGCAGAGTGCAGTTCTTTTCAAAGATGGAGCTTTACTTAGACCCTTGTGACAGTAGCTAATGTTGTAAAAAAAATAAGTTCATGATATGTGCTATGGAACTGAAGGAAGATATTGTTTTTCTAGACTAACCCCTCTAATGAAGTTGCTATAAGTTTTGAGTGATGGAAGTTTTCAAGTATCCAAGTGTGAGGTGATGAAGGAAGATCAAGAAGGGATAAAAGCCTAAGCTTGGGGAGGCTCCCCATTGACCCTCCTCTTAAATATTCAATAAGTCACATGCGTCTAAGCTCGGGGATGCCCAAGGCATCCCCTTCTTCATCAACAATCATCGGTTTCTCTCATGGTACTATATTTTTATTCCTTTACACATTATATGCTGTTTTTGGAGCGTCAGTTTCTTTTTTACTTTCAGTTTGTTTGTTTCTTGTTCTCTGGTCTTTGTAATAATTTGGATCCATGCATGCTTGTTTGGGAGAGAGACACGCTCCGCTTTTTCATTATATACTCATGTTCTTCACTTATATGTGTTGAGTGTTTAGCCTTTGTTATTTTGCTTCCAGTTCTTGTTTTCAAGCATCTCTTGTTCATAGCTGTTAGCTTTTGTAGTTAGGAAGTATTGCCCTTGTTGTTTCACCCTTTTAGTTTTCTTTCAAATAAGTTGATTGGTGTTTGGTTGAGTGGAAATTATCATGTAGGAAGTGTGAATAGTGCTGCTTAATGTTGTAGATCATTGTCTTGAATCTTTGATACTTGTCAATTGTTTAGAGATATGAAGCAGATTAATGCTTAAACTTGTGGGATCATCTAGTAAGAATAGATTAGTAAAGAACTGCCGTAAAGCTTTAAAATTGTGGTGCTTGTCCTGCTTGGTAGCTTTCAAAGTCTAGATATTATTTTTGCAAAGAGTTGGTTTGGCTAACAAGGTAGATGGTGTGAAGTCTAGTGGTTATGCATAATGTATATCTGTAGTCATTCATTGAACCAAGTTGATGTTATGTGTTTGCTTGATACCCGGATAAGCCCAAAAATTCCGTACTGAGAGGGAATACTTCTCGTGCATCCAACTCCCTGAGCCAAATATCTTTGCCATTTGTGTCCACCATACCTACTTACATGTGGTATTTCCCTGCCACTCCAAGTAAATTTTTCATGTGCTATCTTTAAAACTTTCAAAATTCTCCTTTTTGTGCCTCTGTTTTTAAGCTCATGAGGAAGCAGTAGGAAGCTAGATATAACCTGTGACAAGCAAGGTCATTTCCCCCCTTTCACCCGGTGTTGATGGTTCACGTCTTCACATGAATTTGACCCGAGAGCGGCTTAAGAAAAATATAAATATAACTCACCATTCTCCTCCGCACAATGAAAATCTGAGAAATCAGTCAAAACATTGGTTAGTGGTGAAACACAGGAGAAAGAGGAGTGACCTCATTCCTCTAAAACCAGCCGCTCTCAAAATTCTAAAAGCCTTGCTTGAAATGGGGGACTAGCTAGTTGCTTTACTGTGAAGTCGTTGACGAAAGCATGCATATCTCAAAACTGTTTTACTTCTTAAAAAAAATAATAAAAAGCTCTAGCACATGACTAATCCCTGCTTCCCTCTGCGAAGGGCCTTTCTTTTACTTTTATGTTGAGTCAGTCTTCCTCTTCCTTCTTAACTCCTCAAGCCATCACTTGGTGTCAACTTTGGTTCATGTTTTACTTCATGTTATCTTTGTTTCTAACTGTGAAACTTAAACAAGTTGCAAGTTGAAGATTTTTGCTGAAAACTTAAATCTTCCTTTGTGTTGGCCAAACTCCTTTGTTGAACTAATATTGCTTTGTGAGATATCAATCATTGTCAAGTGTTATACTTTTAAATCTAAAAGGTACTATTTTCTAGTAAATTCTTGCTTAGATGTTACACCTGGTTAATCATTGTTTGTTTCATTCAATGAACTTTTATTTTGGATCAATGCATTCAGTTCATATGCTTTACATGATTACATGATCAAAATTGTGTTGGTAGCATGTCACTTCAAAAATTATTTTGTTATCACTTACCTACTCGAGGACGAGCAGGAGTTAATCTTGGGGATGCTGATACGTCTCCGACGTATATATAATTTTTGATGTTTCATGCTTGATTATATATCGGTGCCACATGTTTTTATAATGTTTTTATATCATTTTGGCATGATTTATGGAACTAACCTGTTAACAAGATGCCCAGTGCCAGTTCCTGTTTTCTGCTGTCTTTTTGTTTCAGAAAAGTTGTTCTGGGAAGTTTCTCGAAATGCGCTTAAAATTTACGGGATTTATTTCCAAGTTGAAATAAAGACGAAGCCAGAAGGACGCCCGGAGGGGGAGGCCACAGCCTCCAGACGCCCTCCAGGCGTGGCCCCACCCTAGGTCGCGCCTGGGCCCCACCTGGGCAGTTCTTTCGCCTCCTCAAGCCGCCTCTTCGCCTATAAATTAGTCTTCGTCCCGAAAACCTTAAATACCCGATCATATTTCCCAGAAGACGTCCGAGGCCGCCGCAATCGCCAACCCTAGTTCGGGAGGGTTCTGCAGCTCTTCCCGGCACCCTGCCGGAGAGGGGAACCGACATCGGAGGCATCTACACCACCATGCCTGCCTCCAGAGTGATGCCTGAGTAGTCCACCACGGGACTACGGGTCCATAGCAGTAGCTAGATGGTTGTCTCTCCTCCTTGTACTCCATTGCTTAGATCTTGTGAGCTGCCTATCATGATCAAGATCATATTATCTGTAACTGCTACATGATTGTGTTTGCATGGATCCGATGAATTGTAGAAGTCATTACTTTTGTTCATCTATGTGTTGTGTTTTATCTATGATCTTGCATGCTCTCTGATGATAGTGGATGCTTTGGCCAAGTAATTATTAGTGTTGTATGAGGGAGTATTTATGCTAGATAGTGGGTTCATGCCTCTCTTTGTCTGATCTCGGGTTGACAGAAACGATTAAGACTAGAGATGTGTTGTTGCCACTAGGGAGAAAACAGCGGTGTGATTTCCTTGTGTTATTTACATTGCTTACATTATGCACTTTGCTTATTGCAATGAGCTGTTGCTTGCAACTTAATACTTTTGGGTAACATGCTGGATAGCGATCCCGGAGTGGATTATTAGTCATAGATGCAGTTGGATAACGGTCTATGTATTTTGACGTAATGCCCATATTATATGAAACGGTGAACTATATTGTTTTATGATAGCATTGCTGTGCTCCCACAATTCTGTCAATTGCCATGCTGTAATTTGTTTACCCATCATGTATATCTTTTGGAGAGACACCGCTAGTGATCTGTGGACTCCGGTCCTATTTTCCTACATTGTTTACAACCGTTTTAATAGTTTTTCATCATCATTTGCTCGCTGGTCATATTTCACTCTCATCATATTTTGCATCCACACATTTAATTCTTTGTGTTCAGCAAGCCGGAGAGATTGACAACCTCTCTGTTTCGTTGGGGCAAAAGGGTTTGTTTGTGATTGTGTGCAGGTCCACGTCAATTATCGTAAACGGCGCCGTTGACACCTTGCTAAGCCTTCTCCAAGTCCTATTGGATTGATAACCTTGGTTTTGTAAATCAAGGGAAACTGCTGCTCTACTGCATCATACCTTCCTCATGGTGTTCCCCAGCGAACGTGTGATCACGTCATAAGCACACAATCAACAATTGGTGGGATGGTGCGCTTGTGGGGCTGCCGAAGGAGATAAAGTGCGAGGTGAGCAGGGCTTTCATATATGTCATGTGGGGAGTTTGGAAAAACAGAAATTGAAGAATTTTCAGAAATATAGCCCTTCAATCAATCATAGTGGTGCATATTGCGAGGGAGGAGATCGAGCGGAGGGCTTTTGTTCACACACAAAGAATCCGGGAGGCCAAGCTTAGTGGGTCTTGATCTCTATAATTTTTCTCTTTTCGAGTTTGACTCGGGAGACACCATGTACATAAACGTATCTTCTATCTTTTTTCGATGAAGGGCACTTGATGACCCACAAGTGTAGGGGATCGCAACAGTCTTCGAGGGAAGTAAAACCCAAATTTATTGATTCGACACAACGGGAGCCAAAGAATATTTATAGGCCTTAGCAGTTGAGTTGTCAATTCAACCACACCTGAAAAAAAACTCGCTTGACGCAATTTATCAGTAGCAACAGTAATATGGTGACAATAGTAGAACAGTATCAACAGCAGTAAGATCACAGTAGCAATGGTGACAATGAGGGCAACGATTGTAAGCAAGAAGATTAAAAGACCGTAGGCATAGGGACGGATAGACGGGCGTTACATGAATAAGATAGCACATGTAATAGTTATAACAGGGCACAATGCGAGCAAAAAATAATAAAGCATCCAAGTATCAATCAATCATGGGCCATTTACTTTCGTGCCCCACTTCCCTTAGCTTTCCTCGTTTTTGCCCCACTCGCTTAGCTTTCCTCATTTTTGCCCCACTTCGCTCTACCCACTCTCGCAGGCGGCCAAGCGGCCGTTTCCGTCTAGTCAGGCTCGTTTGACCGTTACTTGGCCTGACTAGTGGGGCCGAACTGTCTCACTTGTTTAATCAAGGCATACTGCCGATGGGTCCCATGTGGTCTTTCTCTCCTGCTCAGCACGAGTGGGGCCGGGTAGGGCCGAACAGGGGACCCACACTGTCCTGGCCTTCCCCCAAATAAAAGGTCGTGGTAGTACTAATACTAATCCTAATTAAACCTTGTTTGGCCTTCTTTAATTTGACGATTAGGAAATATTAATATTTCCTCTCGCTCGCCGCCCCGAAATAAAAGGCCGTGGTAGTACTAATACTAATCCTAATTGTTTGGCCTTCTTTAATTTGATGATTAGGAAATATTAATATTTCCTCTCGCTCGCCGCCCCAAATAAAAGGTCGTGGTAGTACTAATACTAATCCTAATCGTTTGGCCTTCTTTAATTTGACGATTAGGAAATAATAATATTTCCTGTCGCCCGCTGCCCCCCAAATAAAAGGCCGTGGTAGTACTAATACTAATCCTAATCGTTTGACCTTCTTTAATTTGACGATTAGGAAATATTAATATTTCATTAGCACAAAAGATGTTCTTTTTACATATTCAACTACTAAACTAATAATATTACTAGTACTAATACTAATACTACTACTAATACTAGTACTATGCAAAACCCTAATCCAAGGGCTTCCTCCTCTTCGCCGGCGGTGCGTCGTCGTCGTCGTCGCCGCCTTCCTCCTCATCCTCCTCATCATCGTCGTCACCGTCCTCCTCGTCGGCGTCGTAGTCGACGGGGGGATCCTCCGCCTCCTCATCCTCCTCCTCCTCATCATGGGCATCGTGATCGACGTCCTCATCCTCGTCCTCCTCCTCGTCAGCCTCCTCCTCCGACGAGTGGTAGGAGGAGTCGTTGGAACAATCGAGTGCCTCGAGTTGATCGATGAGAGCATTAAATCGCATGCAGAAGTAGAATCGACGGGAGATATCAATCCGCCTGCGGTTGACAAGACATGACAATAGAAGCATCTTGACTATCTTGACCGTTTTGAACATTGTTTTTTTTGTCAACGAGATCTTTGGGGTATTGATATGTTGCAAGGGTAAACAGCCCAGTCCTAAACAAACATGTTCTTTGTGGTATATTTTTTTTGCCTAGTCGTGAAAAGAGTGCTCCAAATGAGCTCCAAAGCTAGGATAAACGGCCCATTCCTAAGCAAGTTTTTTTCGACCTTCTCGAAATGACCAAAAAAACAATGTGATCCATGTATACCATGTTGGACGTGAACTGACACGAAAATTGGTTTAGCAGTAAATAGCTTTTTTTTGCTTTGATCCTAAAAAGCTATTAAAATGATTTTCTATTTTTTATAAGTTGAAAAAAAGGATTAATCAGAGCTCGACTCGGGTTCTAAATTTGTTTGCACGAGATATCAAAGTTGAAAAAATGAAATGATTTTCAATGCTATAAACTAGGGAGGTGGGACTAAACATGCTAACCAGTCCGTACGTGCGACAAAACTATCTACTGTGCCCCACTCGTCACAGGCGAAGACAGAGAATTGCCAAGTCCTACACGGCCAATCACGTTGCAGAACCAGTCTCTCGCGGATTGCCTTACAAAATCTGATCGGAACCGTCCATGCGATCCATATCGGACAGCGCGGAGCCGGCCCGCAGCCCGGCCGCGAATTTCCTTCTAGAAGACCATATCTGACGGCTGTAATTCGGCGCTAGGGTATGATCGAACGGCTGTAGTTCGGCGCTAGGGTTAGCGGGGTTTTGAGGCGGTCAACGGGGTTTTCTGAGGTTTGACCAAATTGGGGTATGGCATAACTAATTCAGAAAAAATCAAAAAAATATGAAACTTGCGCACATGGTCTTCTAATGTTGTATACTAATGATAAAAATAAATATAAATATGGTTTATATACATTTTTACGAAAAATCTTTAAATCAAGTGAGAGACATCGAACACTTTGAAATGAGCATAAGTAATTAAAAAAAATCAAAAAAATATGAAACCTTCTCACATAGTCATCTTATGTCATATAGTAACGAGAAAAAAATATAAATATGATTTACATACATTTGCACGAAAAAGGCTTCACTCAAATGTGATATCTTGAAAAGAGTAGTAGGGATTTCGAGGGAAATGACCAAATTAGTGTATGGCATAAGTAATTCAAAACAAATCAAAAAAATATGAAACTTACGCACATGGTCTTATAATGTTGTATACTAACGAAATAAAATATAAATATGGTTTATATACATTTTTACGAAAATTTTTAAATCAAGTGAGATACCTCGAACACTTTGAAATGGGCATAACTAGTTCAAAAAAATCAAAGAAAATATGAAACCTTCGCACATAGTCATCTTATGTCATATAGTAACGATAAAATAATATAAATATGGTTTACATACATTTTCACAAAAAAGGCTTCACTCAAATGTGATATCTTGAACAGAGTAGTAGGGATTTCGAGGGAGATGACCAAATTAGGGTATGGCATAAGTAATTCAAAAAAATCGAAAAAATATGAAACTTGTGCACATGGTCTTATAATGTTGTATACTAATGACAAAAAATGGTTTATATATATTTTTACGAAAAATCTTTATATCAAGTGAGAGACCTCGAACACTTTGAAATGGGCAAAAATATTCCAAAAATATCAAAAAAATATGAAACCTTCGCACATAGTCATATTATGTCATATAGTAACGATAAAAAAAAAATATAAATATGGTTTACATACATTTGCACGAAAAAGGCTTCACTCAAATGTGATATCTTGAACAGAGTAGTAGGGATTTCGAGGGAGATGACCAAATTAGGGTATGGCATAAGTAATTCAAAAAAAATCGAAAAAAATATGAAACTTACGCACATGGTCTTATAATGTTGTATACTAATTACAAAAAAATATAAATATGGTTCATATACATTTTTACGAAAAATCTTTAAATCAAGTGAGAGAGGTCAAATGAGCCATAGCACGGGTGAGGACACACGATCGAGGTCAAATGAGCATAACTAATTCAAAAAAAATCAAAAAAATACAAAACCTGCACACATTGTCATAAAAGAACCTTCACACAAATGAGCTACCATGAACGAAGTTTCCGAAAAATGTAAAAATACCAAGTTTGACCATTCAACCCGCTCGTCCTTTAAGTTCTCGCCGCCTCCCTGCAGTTTCTCCAAACCACTCTCCTCCGTGACCTTCTAGCCTCCTCCGTGCAGTTTCTCCAAACCCCTTGCCTATCGCTCCATGTCATCCGGGCGCCGCCGTGACGGCCTTCACGGGAGCGGCGGTGGACGTGATCCTACGGGCGGCGACGACGATGCGGAGAAGCGCCGCCTCTCGGAATTGGGCCGTAGGCACGGCCGCCGTCGCTTAACTAATTGGGACGGTTTGCGCACCCCCAGGCCTAATTCTCCAACCCCACCGCCGCGATGCCCCGATGGGGAGGCTGGGTCCTCGCGGGCCGCCGCGCGTGTGCCACCGCTGCCGGCACCCTCAACCGAGCCCAGCGACGATGAGTCCTTCTCAAGCGTCTATTCCGACTCCACCGACGACGGCGAGGAGCTCATCAAGATCGTCGACCCCGACGAGCTGGAGGCGCGCATTCTCGCCAAGTCCGTGTGCTCCGAGCGTCGCGCGGAGAAGCGGCGCCATGCTAATGCCGAGTTTCAGGAGGTGATGAACGAGGTGCGGCTGAGGCAGGGCTTCCGGCAGGACGCCGAGCACACTGTTCGCGAGCGGGAGTGGGACGAGGTACGGCGCCACCAGCGCCTCAACCAGGTCTACCCCTCGTCAGATAGTGAGTAGCCCTAAAAATATGTATGAACTGCCGTATTTTAACTATATTATGTTGTTATTATGAAATAAGATCAGAATCAATCCAATGTATTTTAATTTTTCTTCATACGCACACCAGAGCAGAGCGCTCTGCTGCATGTCCTTTGCATTCCAAGCACGTAGCTGCGGTACAGCTCGATCATTTGCGCCAGTCCGCATAACTTGTGGTTTCATTTATGTGGATTGACCATATGGCAGAATGAGCGGCACCTATCCATTCATTTCGATCAGGAAAGTACGTTCTGAATCCGAACCATATCGTCGATTCTGATCAATTTGAGATATATTTCTCTTTATGACCAGACGAGACAAACCTGAGAGCCTTCCTGCGCGTGCATGGCGCTGCGTGCACATTGAATGCATGCGTGGGATGCCGATGGTAGTCGACCCTGCGTCTATGTGGCGTGCACAGATGGACATGGCCATTGAACGCATCGCAGAACTTTTGCCTCACCGCTAGCCTAGCCTATCTTTCACGTCCAATCACCGTATTAAATATACAACAAACGATCAGGGAAACAATTTACATAGCAACGGTATGATTAATTCGATTAACTCGATACAAACCCGATACAAACCCTACAATTGTTCAAAAGAAAAAAAGATAGAAACCCTAGAAAACATTAACTAAAACTACTTCTTCACGGCTCCTTCAGGACGTGATTTCGGAGGCGTCGGAGCCCTCGGAGTCCTCATCGGAGTCGGCGTCGTCGGCGTCGTTGGAGTCAGAGTTGTCCTGGTCACCGGAGTCGTCCTCGTTGACGACATTGGCCTTGGCCATCTCGATGTCGACGGTCATGGGTGGTTGTTTGACGACAGAAGGCCCACGCTCCTCGTCCGAGTAGGGCTCGTCCGAGGACTCCGATGCCCCGTACTCGTTGACCAGCGATTGGGGCAGAAGATCTTCATGCGCCGCCTCGCGGTGGCCGTCTTTCTTCTCCGCCTTCTTGCGCAATCGCTTCTCCGCCGCAATCTCGCCAGACAGGGCGGAGAACCCGTGCTCCTCGCGGAACCGCTTATCCTCCTCTATCTCCGCCTCCTCCTCCTCCAACATGGCGTGCATGGTATAAGGCGAGTACATATCGGAGTCTGACAACGGTGAGAATGGGATCTCCGGGCTTCAGCCGGGCCAATAAAGGAACTAATGGCTATTAAGGTGTTCCTTTTAATAGAACACCGGAGCAAAGCATTAACACACGATGAATACATGTAATCCTCAAGTTGCTACCCTTTCCCTTTGATATCCCAATCTATCACTTTGGGGTCTCCGGTTTCGGACAACAACGAGTGCATACAACTAGTAGATAGGATTCAAAACATCAATTATATTCATGAAAACATAACATGTTCAGATCTGAAATCATGGCACTCGGGCCCTAAGTATCAAGCAAAGGGCACAACTAGTTGCAACAACGATGATTAACATAAATAGAGGATACTAGGCATCATGCCCTAACAATCTAGCATCGAATTACATGAGTGGTCTTATTCAATCCCTTCCATCCCCTTGCCTACAGCGGGGAACTACTCACACATGGATGGGGGAGTCATGGATGGTTGATGGAGAGGCATTGGCGGTGACGATAGCGATGATCTCCACTCAGGCAGGGTGCCAGAACAACGATTCTGGATCTCGAATTTGGGTTTCGAGGTGGCGGCGGAGCTCTATATCGTTTCTGGAAAAAGTGGTCGGGGGCTCGAGTTTTAGGTCAGGAGGACCCTATATGCCAAAGGAGGGCGAGAGGTGACGCTCTAGGGGCAGGGGCGATCCCTGACCGCGATTCAAGGCCCACCGGTGGCTGGGGCCCGCCCCTGCTCCTGGGCTGGCCCCTCCACGAGCCCTCCTGGCTCCGTGGCTTATTTCCTTCAAAACTCTTTTTTTTATTTTTCTGGAATTTTCCGAGAACTTTTTATTCCTGCACAAAAATAAGACACCAAATGCAATTCGGCTGAAAATGGCATGATATCCCACAAGTATAGGGGATCGCAGTAGTATTCACGGGTAGTGTAAACCCAATTTATTTATTCGACACAAGGGGAGCCAAAGAATTCTTAGAGGTCTTCGCAGCTGAGTTGTCAATTCAGCCACACCTGGAGAAGTACAAGTAACACAAGAGGGGTGAAAGTAGCAGTGATTTGATAACAGTAGTAACAGTAACGTGAAAGCAATGATGGTAGAAAATGGACCGGGGTTCATAGTTTCACTAGCGGTAACTCTCTTAAGCAAATAATCATGCATTGGGTGAACAAATTATAGTTGGGCAATTGACAAAATTGCACTAATTAATTATGACAAAGCATTCAAGTCTATGAATCATACGTAGGCATGTGTTCCGTATATAGTTGTATCTACTCGCCATGAGAATTCGCACAACATCTTTTGTCCTGCCATCCGGTTTCTGTCGGGCCAATAAAGGAACGTATGGCAATTAAGGTGCTCCTTTTAATAGAGCATCGGAGCAAAGCATTAACATTCAGTGAACACATGTAATCCCCAAGTTACTAACCATCCCCATTGATGTCCATGTTTCTGTCACTTGTGGTCGCCGGTTCCGGACTAGTAACAGGTGCATACAACTTGTAGATACAATCTAAGCAACAATTATATTCATGCAAACATAACGAGCCCAAATCTAAGATCATGTCACTCGAGCACTAGTGATAAGCATTAAGCATAACAACATTGCGCTAACAACAATTTATAAACATAAATAATCTGATCATAACGTGATAATCCATCGGATCCCAACAAACACAATGCATATTACATCGGATTGATCTCGATCATGTAGGGCAGCTCACGAGAACATGGTATTGAACAACAAGGGTGAGAGAGTACCATCTAGCTACTGCTACAAACCCGTAGTCCATGGGGGAACTACTCACAACTCATCCCGGAGGCAGCGGTGGTGGTGAAGATGGCTCCGGGGGCCAATCCCCGTCCCGACAGGGTGCCGGAACAGGATCAATCTGGCCCCCGAAACTTGTCGGCAATGGCGGCGGAGCTCTATATCGTATTTGGGAAAATCCTTCAGGGTTAGGATTTTTTTCGTCGAGGATGATTTTATAGGCGTCGGAGGCGGCCGAGGGGGCCCCACAGCCCAGGGGCGGGTCCCACCCGCGGGTCCAAGGGGGCCGCTGCCAGGGGTCGCCTCTGGCCTGTGTGGGTCCCCCGAGGCTGTCCTTCGGGCTCCGGTCTTCATTTGTTCAGTAAAAAATCCCCGTAAATTTTCGTCCAATTCCGAGAATATTTCCAGAAGTAACTTTCTGCAACAAAAACATGACAAAAACAGGGAACTGGCATTGGGCATCTTGTCAATAGGTTAGTCCAATAAAAATGTGACAATGGCACAAAACAAGCATGGATCAAGCAAAAATTATAGATACGTTTGACACGTATCACAACGTCAGTCCGGGTTAGTTCCAATCAAATCATACAAATTAGAGGCAAAACAATAGCAAAAGTGTTTTGAAAAGTAGATACGTTTGAGACGTATCAGCTCCCCAAGCTTAGCTTATTGCTTGTCCTCAAGCAATTCAGTTGACAAACTGAACGCGATATAAGAAAACTTTGGCAAATACATTTGCTTCATTTAATATGCAGAAGTTTATGCTATGATCAATAATTCAACAAGTATATGAGAGAATCCATGGAAATAATCCAGCTTAAACAATTATGAAGACTCATGAAGAGAACACAACCTACTAATAAGTAGCAAATTTATAGACGTAAACATTAGCACACAAGTAAAGCAAATAATAGTTCATAGTTCCATGGTATCTCGCAAGCCCGTTAGTACAACAAAACATAAATGCTGAGCACCTCTGAAATATTAAATGGAGACTAGACATAAAGGTTTCAGAAATGAAAAAGCATCACATTCATACTTCAATCAATAATATTTTGTGACCAACCACATTATACTCAGAATGACAACTATGCTCTCAAAGATGGTGCTCGAAGAAAGATGGAGACTCAACATAAAAGTAAAAGATAGGCCCTTCGCACAGGGAAGCAAGGATTAATTATGTGCTAGATCTTTTTAATTTTGAAAGATAGAAATAAAATGATTTTGAGAAGTCTATGTTTTCATCAAGGATTGATAGCAAAGAAATCCGTTAGTCACCCATACCAAGCAAAGCTTTAGACTTTTGAGAGCGGCTCCCATAGAGGAACGAGAACATTCCTCTTTCTCCTTTGTTTATCACTAGCCAATGTTGACTAATTTATCATGTACAATGTGTGAAGGAGAGATTAATTCTGGTTGTATTTATATTTTGCGGGCTGGGAACCCATGGCCAGCTCTCGACAAATTTTAATGAGCACAGTTCCATACTCATCAAGTGAAAGAGAGGGAATAACTTTGCTCAACATGGGGTATAACAGACTCCTCTACCACTTCCTCATGAGCTAAAAACAAGAACACCAAAAGAGAGTATTTTGAAAGTTTGAAAGGTAGCACATGACAAATTTACTTGGAATAGCGGTGAAATACCATATATAGGAACATATAGTGGACTCTAATGGCGTACTTTGGCTTAAGGATTTTGGAGGTATGAGCTTCAAAAAGTACAGGTGAAGGCTTAGCAATAGACTAGGAAGCGACCAACTAAAGAGAGCAATAACTGCCATAATCATGCTTTGCGACAAAACGATCATTGAATAAAGCATAAAAGTAATACTTCTATTCTTAAACACAATAGATCAGCTAGGCTTAACAGACTTTATTTTTAATCTTTACATGTACGAGCATGTGCCAAGTCAATCCAAATAAATATGCAGAGGAGGATACCACTTCACAATACTCTATTATTAACGGAATAAAAAATGCGTATGCCTCCATAACAAATTAGCTACTCTTAGCAAGTTGAGACCAATCATAAGAAAACATGAACCACTAAGCAACATTATTTTCACAACAATCTATCACGACAAGCTAAAGCATGAACATATGGATAAACATCTGTACAAAATGAAAGCAAATAGAGTTCATACCAAATTTTCTTATCACGTCCGCCTCGCCAAATATCGTCATTATTGCTTTGTCACTTGCACGCCCGATAGATGTATATATAATAAAGGGGGTGCAAGTGTCACCGTGGGCATGAGCTGAATTCTTAATAAACTGTACAATAAAAAGAAGAATAGAAAATATTTTTGGGTTTTCTCATTAGTTAATGAAAGAACGAAAAAACTCAAACGAGGAATGTTTTTGTTGTTTTCGGTTTTATAAAGAGGCAACTAAAAGAAAGAAACAACCACTCAAGAGGCTAAAGAAAATATTTTTGGTCTTTTTGTTTTCAGAACTTGAAAAGTAAACAAAGCAAAATCTTTTTGGGTTTTATTTTAATAAACAAAAAGAGCAACAAGAAGAGAAATAAAATAAAAAAGAACGAAAATAGAACAAAGAGAGTAACATAAAAACAAATGGATATACAAAGAGACAACGAACACACCGACATACTATAAATGAGTGAACGAAATGTAAGAGATGTCGGTGAGAAACACGTACTCCCCCAAGCTTAGGCCAAAAAGCCTAAGCTGGGAACGGCCCATGGTGGCGGTGCGCCCCAGTTGGCACCTGCCTGGGGCTGCCACTGTAGATCTTGTGGCTCCTCTTCTGGCTCTACCTCTGGCTCCTCAGGTACCTGTGCTGCGAGGTAGTGGTCCAATACCTCCTCAGGAAACGAATATCCATTCCTAGCAACAACATTAAACAAAGCAGGAGCAGTTAATCTAACAAAGCGAGGGTTAGCTAAATTGAAGGCAAACATCAACCTATACTGCAAATTCTCCCAAGTAGAATCATGAGTAATAAAATGATGGGACTTCATTACAACAAAGTCCAGCCTAGCAACATTCATCTCAATATCATCTTCTCTAACAGGCAACCTAGCAGTAGAAAGCATGATTGAGGCAATAATGCCTCCATAAATAGGTCCCCTCTTATTATTTGCTAAGACGACGAGCAATAAGAGCACCAATATTATACATTGTATCACCATTAATTGCAGCTGAGAAAATAGCAAGATCAGGGCTAGAGATGTTACTGGTGTTGTGCCTAGCAAGAACATAGCGAGCTATGATGTAGCCCAAATACCTCACAGTGGGAAACTGGATACTCCCAAATTTACCGTGTGTCGACTCCCTCCAGTCATCATAGCAAAGACTGGCATAGAGCTCCCTGAGGTATTGAGGCTGCACGCTCATCTTGTTAGTGAGCCCTGTGTCCGGCACACCTAGAGCACTACAAAACTCAGACAGACCCATTCTCCTAGGATGTTCATAAAACATGAACTCCACACTAGGGTGATACTGATCATCAACAAAATTAAATCTTTACATGAATATGTTAGTGAGCTTCAAATATTGGGGCCTCTCCACAAGCACAATATCTCTCAAATGTGCATTAGTAATTAAGCTAGTAAATTCATCGAGTATACCTGTTGCGTGTAGGAAATGAGGACATGGGTATACCGATGAACAAACATCTGATTCTCGACCAAGCTCAATAACACCAACTTCATCTAAATCCTCGTCGTATGAGGGTCCCATTGGCGGGTTAGAGATTTAGCTCCTCGTCTCTCGACGAAAACCGGGTTCCTTCTTCTTGAAAATCCCACCTAGATGAAACTTGGGCATCTTCTCTTTTCTGAAAGTTTCAAACAATCTCATAAAAAATCAAAAATAAAGCATACCAAGCATATTAAACCACTCTAGCAACTCGATATCAACTATCACATGCTTCAAAACCACCTAATAAATTACAAATCAAGCATGCAAGTTCATATCAGTAGTCACCTACAGCAGCAAAATACTCAAGATATACAAAACCATTCAAGATTCTTATTGGAGGATCAGAGGAGTCACATACCGGAGAAGATTTGCATCAAATTTCAGCAAAAATGGTGGGCTGAACAAGGAGATCGAAAAAATCCGAGCAAGAGAAGCAAGAACACGGGTTTGGAAAGTTGCAAAGTGATTTTCGGGAGAGAGAAGGAAGTTGGGGGCTGACTTACCTGGTGGGGCCCTCCATAGGGCAGGGGCGGCCCCTAGCCGCGGCCAGGTCCTCACCCGTGGGTGGGACCCGCCCTGCCAATGGTGGGTCCCCTGGCCACCTACTGGGTCCACCGTGACTCATTTTTCAAATTAAAAATCATGTAATATTTTTGGAATTTTTCGACAACTTTTATTTTGGGACTCATACGAAATTAAAATAAATGAATAAAACACAACAATGAAATTTAAATGAGATAAACTAAGTATAAAATAAAAATTGCAAAATAATAAAGATAAAGAACAGGAGCTAAACAAATAGTTATCAAAATCTTTATGTGATTAAAATTGATTTGTTAGCAAGGTTGATCAAGTCTTGCTACCACACCAAATTTATATGTCATAAAGAATTCAATATCCAAAAAGTAACTATGTTGCCTCATATCTTATAAGCATTGTCCCAATCATGAGAGTTTCATATTTTCTATGATGTATAAGAATAGGACAATCAATAGCTCCAATCTTGATGGCTTCAATATTCTCAATGGAATTCAAACCATATTTATTATCGACCTTCTTTGGAAAATATACTGTGTGCTCTTTATCATCGACATGAAAAGTTACTTTCCCTTTATTGCAATCAATAACAGCCCCTGTAGTATTAAGAAAAGGTCTTCCAAGAATAATAGACATATTCTCATCTTCAGGCATTTCCAACACAACAAAGTCGGTTAGGATTAAACAATTAGCAACTTTAACAAGAATATCTTCACAAACACCAATTGGCACATCAGTAGATTTATTAGACATTTGTAATGAAATATCAGTAGGTATAAGCTTGTCTAGATAAAGTCTCTTATAAAGAGAAAAAGGCATAACGCTAACTCCAGCACCAAGATCACATAAAGCAGTTCTAACATAATTATTTTTAATGGAGCAAGGGATAGTGGGTGTACCTGGATCACCAAGATTTTTAGGAATCTTACCATTGAAGGAGTAATTATCAAGCATAGTAGAGATCTCCTCATTAGGAATTTTCCTTTTATTAGAAACAATATCCTTCATATACTTTGAATAATGAGGCAGTTTAATAGCACCAGTCAAAGGAATTTGCAAAAAGAGAGGCTTCATCCACTCACAAAATTTATTATAATGCTCCTCTTCCTTAGTTTTGTGAGATTTAGAAGGGAAAGGCATAGGATTTTGCACCCATGGCTCTATTTCTCTACCATGTTTTTTTAGCAACAGGAGGTGCAGGATCTTCCTCCTGTTCTTCATTTTATCATTATCATTCTCAAGTTCATTACCACTTTCAGTTTCAGCATCAGAGATAGAAATATCATTAGGATTGTTCACAACTGGTTCTTTATCAACTTCTAACTCACTAGTCTCTTCTACTTCTTTATGTTTCTTCCTTTTCTTTTTCTTTTTAGGAGGACTAGCAATATTATTTTCAGCTAACCGAGATTCTTGTTTAATTTGTTTAGGATGTCCTTCAGGGTAGAGAGGATCTTGAGTGGTAGTACCACCTCTAGTAATAACACCACAAGTTTGTCTATTAACTTGTGTAGGAATACCAGCAAGCAAATCTTTTTGCACTTTAGTGATTTGTTCAAGTTGAGTTTGAACCATATGAAAATTCTTAACAAGACCTCTAACATCATTAGCAGTTTTCTCCAAAACAGTATGCAAGTTTTGAATAACACAAGAATTATCATGCAATTGTTCTTGAACTTGTGTATTAAAATGAGTTTGTTTAACAATAATTTATCAAATTCATCCAAGCATTTATCAGGAGGCTTCCTATGAGGAATATCATAAGCATTAAAATCATGAAGAGAGTGTACCTCTACCATAGGAGCGTGAGTGGTTGATACGTCGCAAATGTATCTACTTTTCCAAACACTTTGCTATTGTTTTGCCTCCGATTATTAATGAATTTGTTTGGAACTAACCCGAACTGACGCTGTTTTCAGCAGAATTGCATTTGGTGTCTTTCTTTTGTGCAGGGTTCAGAAGTTCGTGGAAAATTCCAGAAAAATCAGAAAAAGTATTTTTGAGGGAAAAGAGCCACAGAGCCAGAAGACCGCGAAGGGGGGCTGTAGCGCCCCGACCCCAGAACTATGCAATGAAGCTTTGTGCAACCGGTCATGCTACACAATCGAAGGTTACTGGGTTTACCAATCCCAGGCCAAAACCTTTGGCAAGCGTGCTCGGAATGGATCATCGGCACGCAACACTTCGATCATGCCATAAGCTCAGACATAGCTATCATGCATAATAAAGAGATCAAGACTTGTGGAACAACTGGCACATCATAGACTCTACGACACAAAGATTCATATAGCAACTCATATCTGACAAAGATACAAAAATTACACACAAAAGGGGTCACCGACCCATCAGTACATCATGCGGAAGCGAAGTAGTGTTGTCCAGTACAACAAGATCCAAAATATATGGCCTAAGAGGCCTACACATAAATAAACCCAGCCAGCTTGTTCCACGGTCCCAAGCTGCCACCTGGGAACCCCGAACTACTCGTCGACGTCCACGAAGAACCCACCAGTGTGCTCGGTGTCGTCCTCCTCTGAAACAAATTAATAAAGGCAGCAAAGAGAGACTGAGTACGACGTACTCGCAAGTTTAGTAGGGCGATATAGGCCCAATGATGACGGAGGCTCTAAAGCTGTATAGTAGCTATTTTGCATAAAGCTAGTTTTCAAATAAAGAGATGAAAATGACCCATGGCATCGACTACTCAGAGTATTTTTCATAAAGGGGATAAGAGAGTAAACTTTCATCTTTGGTCCTCAACGAACCATTTGTAACCAACACCAACTCATCTCCACCAAGGCACCCCCTAGAATCACCCTCGAGAAAATGAACCTTTAACACACGTTGATTATGCAACCTTTAGCTACCAAATTAATTAGGTTAAGGTTCTCTATGATCTTATCGTCTATTCCCAAGTCGTCCATAATCGCGGACACGGCTTTTCGAAAAGATTTACCCTGCAGGGGTGTACTACTTTACCCACCGGTACCGTCCGGCTCACCAGATTGGCCCTCTTCCGGGGAAGGCCGGCGAGTGGGCGCGGTTAAACCTTTACCTCACGTGAGACTATCCAAGAGTCATCTGTGGCGACAGGGCAAGTTTACCCAGCCTATTTCAGCCCCTGCCCCCATCGCCACGTCCTAAACACAAATCATCCTCAACATTTTCTTTTCCACTCACACACCCACACGCAAATGGAAAATCGAACTAGAGGACCCTTGGATACGCCCGCACAAGTTATTTAGTTAAAGGGGATTCCATATGTCCCCACCGTTGGAAGCACGCTAGTCCTGGTTCAAGAGGTAAAGAACTCGCACCTAGGGGCAAGAATGAGACAAAACACCATCCCCGAGGGCAACTCATCCAAGCCTTCTTAGCATTTAATTAAGCACCACAAGTATCCACCATGTCCGAAACATTCCATCAACATCAATATCGCGGAATTAAATCAACGGACAATAAAGCATTTAACTAAGCATGGCTAAGCATAGCTAAGCATATATACAACAACATTTATATATTTATCTCCGGCCAACACATCAAGCCTAGGGTTCATAGGAGGGGAAGCATGGGATGGTTCGGAAAAAAACATGCATTCATAGGATACTCTAGTATTGATCAAAAATTGTCATTGGAATCGCATGCAATATTATGGTGGATAAAATAAGTTTATAAAGCCATAGGATGCTAGATGCCAAGAAGGTTAGGTTATCTCTTGGCTTGCTGCCGGGGCGTGTAGTACTGCTCGTCGGGGTAGATGGGATTAACCTCCACTCCGGAATCTATCGATACCCAAGCAAATATAGAAGAAAAAATAAATCACACGAAGACAAGGTGCAATGCACAATCACATGATGTCATGACAAGTTATGCAAATATATCATCATTTAATTTGTCTAACAATTTAAATGGAGTTCCAAATAATTAGTGCAATTATTTGGAGACAACCCCATATTTATTTTAGTGACCACATTATTTATAAATTATTACATTACAAAAGATGTGGCTCAAATATGAATGAACATGACATAATTAAGTAGGTTTTGTTCTTCCGATCATTTTGATACCTCACTTGTGAATTTCCAATTATTGATGATTAAATACTGAATTAAATAATTAATTGAATTTAATTCCTTTAATCAATTAAAGAATAACATCAAGTAAATATTTGTGATCATGATGTGATATTAGCATGGTTTGATAGCATTTGAAATGTTGATCACATTGATATTTTATTCATAATTTTTTGGTTAAATATTTATCGAGTTATGATTTTCCCTAATTAGGTATTATTTATGCAATTTTAATAATTCTTAATAAACAGCAAAAAAATTTACTCAAAAAGGCATGGCAATGTTACCAATTGATAGGTAGCGTTTTTCTGAACAATTTGATATTTGATTTGCTAAATTTGAACCAATATTTAAAAAGCTATCAAATCTTTTATTTCATTTTAACTAACTTAGAGGCCCGAATATTCCGTCTGTAGCGCCCCGACCCCAGAACTATACAGTGAAACGTTGTGTAACCGGTCATGCTACACAATCAAGGGTTACTGGGTTTACCAATCCCAGGCCAAAACTAATTGGCAGGTGTGCTCGGAATGGATCATCGGCACACAGCACCTCGATCATCCCGTAAGCTCAGACATCGCTTTCACGTATAGTAAAGAGACCGAGACTTGTGGAACAACTGGCACATTGCAGACTCTACGACACAAAAACATATAGCAACTCATATAAGAGAAGATACAAATATTACACAACAAAAGGTCACAGACCATCAATTCATCAAGAGGAAGCGAGGTAGTGTTGTCTAACAACAAGATGCAAATTATGGCCTAAGAGGCCTACAGATAAGTAATCCCAGCCAGCTTGTTCCACGGTCCCAAGCTGCCACCTGGGAACCCCGGACTACTAGTCGATGTCCACGAAGAACCCACCTAGCTGCTCGGTGTCGTCCTCCTCTGAAATATAAATATAAAGGCAGCAAAGAGAGACTGAGTACGACGTACTCGCAAGTTTAGTAGGGCGATATAGACCCAATGCTGACGGAGGCTCTAAAGCTATATATGTATTTCCTTTGCATAAAGCTAATTTTCATAAACCGAAACATAATTGACACATGGCATTCGTCTACTCAGAATACTTTTTATAAAGGGGGTAAGAGAGTAATCTTCTCATCTTCGGTTCTCATCGAACCTACTTGTAGCCAACACCAACTCTCATCTCCACCAAGGCACTCCCTCGAATCACCCTCGAGGAAATGAACCTTTTTCACACCCGTTGAATTGCAACCTTTAGCTGCCAAATTTTAATTCATTAGGTTATACTTCTCTATGAGCTAATCCGCCTTTCCCAAGATTTGTCCATAACCATGGACACGGCTTTTCGAAAAGATTTAACCCTACAGGGGTGTACTAATTTACCCATCGGTACCGTCCGGCTCACCTGATTGGCCCTCTTCCGGGGAAGGCCGGCGAGTGGGCGCGGTTAGACCTTTACATTGCATGAGGCTTACTCAAGGACCATCCGTGTGCGGAAGGACAGGTTCAGCGCCTCCAACGCCCTGCCCCGCGGCCACATCCTAAACACCACCGTCCTCGTTTCTTTTCCACCCACACACTCACGCGCAAATGGAAATAGCAAACTAGAGGACCCTTGACAAGCCCCTCACAACTTATTCGGTCACGGGGGATTCCATATGTCCCCACCTTTGGCAGCACGCTCGGTTCTTGGTTCTAGCTAAAAGCACTCTCAGCCTAGGCGGCAAGAATGAGGCAAAACACCATCCCCGATGGCAACTCATCCAAGCCTTTAAGCAAATTAATTAAGTACCACACACCTCCTCCACATTGTCCGATCATTCCATCAATTGCATAAATCATGGAAATAAAAAACGGACAGCTAAGCATTTAACTAAGCATGGCTAAGCATATAACAACAACAAGTATATTATTGTCTCAGGCCAACACATCATCTCTAGGGTTCATAGGCAGGGATACATGTGATTGGCTTGGGAAAACATGCATTCATAGGATACTCTATGTCTTCATCAAAGATGACATTTGAATCGCATGCAATAATATGGTGGACAAAATAAGTTGATAAAAGCATAGGATGCTAGATGCCAAGAAGGTTAGGTTATCTCTTGCCTTGCTGCCGGGGCGCGTAGTACTGCTCGTGTGATAGGTCGGGGTGACCTCAACTCCGGAATCTACCGATACCCAAAAATAATACAAAAGCACCAATAAATCACACGAACACAAGGTGCAATGCTGAATCACATGATGACATGTCAAATTGATGCAAGGATATCATCATTTAATTTATCTAACAAATTAAATGGAGTTCCAAATAATTAGAGCAATTATTTGGAAACAACCCCATATTTTTCTTAGTGACCACATTTTTCATAATTTATTTAATTATTAGAGAAGTGGCTCAATAGGCATGAACATGACATGAAATTGGTAGGGTTTGTCATTCCGATCATTTTGGTACTTTATTTGTAATTTTCGGAGTACCGATGAATAAATAGCAAGATAAATTATTAATTGAATTTAATTCTTTTAAACAAATTATAAATAACATCAAATAAATATTTGTGATCATGATGTGATAAAGGCATGGTTTGATTACATGTAAAGTGTTGATCACATTGATATTTTATTCATAAATTTTGGATAATTATTTATCAAATTAGGAATTTCCCAAATTAGGTATTATTTGAACCCTTTTTGGAATTCATATATAAACAACAAGAATATAAGTCCAAAAGAAAAATTCAATGATTCCAATTGGTAGAGTTTGTTTTCCTGAACATTTTGAAATTTGATTTGTCAAATTTGGACCAAAATTCAAATAGATATGATTTCTTTTATTTAATTTTTATTCCCAAAAAGGAAAAATCAAAAGCACAGTCGGGCCGGCCTCCAGGTCGGCCAGGCCGGGCTCAAGGCCGGGGGGTAGCCCGAAGAGGTCGGCCTTTGGCCGGCCCAGGTTGGGGCTAGGCCGGGCACCCTCCCGAGCCAGCCGGCCTTTGGGCCGGCCCAGGCCGGGGCGAGGCCGGGCAGCAGCCCGAGCCAACCGGCCTCCTGGCCGGACAGGCCGGGGCCGAGGCCGGGCTGACGGTGACTGGGACGCCGGCGACGACCGGCGCCGATCGACGGCGGAAGAGGAAACGGGGAAGCGGGAAAAAGGGAAAGAAGACGCGGGCCTCACCAGGGACTAGCTGGCGTGGCTAGGAGCGGCCGGGGACGACCACCGCGGCCGGATTCCGGCGAGGATGAGCTCGGCGGGTGGCGGCCGGACGCGCACGGGCGAGCATGATTTGCTCGACCCCGAGCCTCCCAGCTAGCACGATTCGGAGGAGGAGATAGAGGACGACGCGGAGGAGGAGCTGGTGCGCGTCGATCCGCATGGGGCGCACCTAAACGTCGTCGACGGCCGGAGGCGAGCGGCGGAAAGGGGAAACGCGGGGAAAAGAAGAGAGAGGAAACCGGGGAGCAGGTGGCTGTGGAATCGGTAGGTGGGGGTCCGGGGCGGCGTCTTGACCACCCGGGGGGTCACGGCGTCGAGTGAGAGGGCGAGGCCACCGCGGCAGGGCGGCATGGGCGCCGGCATGGCGCCAGTGCGCCGGCACTGTGGAGAGGAAGAAGGAAATTCCAGGGAAACCCTTGGCAGCATTTTCATAAATTGCAAAAAGGTCCCCCGCAAGCTTTGGCGATTTAACTGAGGCACCAGGACATTTTTATAAATTCCACAAAAATTCATATAGGCTCCAATTGACCTTTAGGTGCTCCACAAATTGCATATGGATGCTATGATGCAAACATGGAAACAAAAAGTGGAAAAATTCTTCGTATTTTTCATTACCAAGTTGGGGCTGTTACACCGTCTCCCGGATATTCCGGTGCCCTGTTGAAATCTCCGGTGCCAAATATCCGGTGACTTCCAGTAGCTCCGATTTCTGGTCCTTAGCAGAATTTCGTCTCCGACCGGATATTCCGGTGCATAGAAAATATCCGGTAGCAAATATCCGGTGACTACCAGTACCGCCGAGTTTTGGTCCTTAGCCGAATTTGCCACGGATCGAATATTCCGGTGTCTGAAAATATCCGGTCCGGTGCCAGGCCGGCACGCGGCGGAAGCGCGCGGTGACCACGCGGGAAAGGTAGTGGGGAAGCGGGGAGACGCGCACTCGAATGGGGAACTCACCCTGGTGGTTTGCGGGGGCTCGTCGGCGGCGGGGGTGGACGGCGTGGACGGAATCGAGCTCGCCGGAGCTCGGTCGGGTGCGGGCGGAGTCGCGGATGCCGGCGTCGAGGCAAACGTCCCCGGCTCGATTCCTTGCACCGGAAGGGAGAGGAGGACGCGGCGAATCTTCCTATCGTCTTCGATCTAACCCGGGCGGCTCCAGACGACGTCGGCGTGCTCGACAGAGGCGGCGGCCGGAGTGGAGCTCGGGTGGAGAGTGGGAGAGAGACGAGAGGGAGCAAGTGGTGGGAATGGGGTGCGGGGCAAGCGGGGATGCGGGGTGGTTGACCACCACGGCCACGGAGGCACGCGCGCAAGGGGGGCACGCCAGCATGTGCGCCTCGGCATGGCGCCAGTGCCGGCCGGCACTGTGGAGAAGAAAAAGGTTTTCGCGAAAACCCCCTGGCACAAATTTCAGTAATTGCAAACAGGTCCATTAGCCCTTTTAGCGATTTAATTCAGGCACGAAACCATTTTTATAATTTCTGCAAAAATTTAGGTGGGCTCCCCTTAACATTTAGAGCCTCCACAAAAATTGGTGCCCCAAAATAAAATGTTTTGACCCACATTTGTTCATAGGTTTTATATATGGTCAATTTTTGATAAATTGCAAAATGCATTTATTTGGAGCACTTAAACATTTCCAAAAATAATGAAATTAATCATGGATGCTCCCAATATAGTAATGAAGCTCTCCATAATTTTATTTTGAATTTTTGAAAAGGTTTAGCTTGGTTTCAAAAATAGAGTTTGTATTGAACCAATTTGGGATTCTCAATTTCATTTCTTGTTTGGCAATATTTGAAATTTGAGAATTGGTTATAACATGTAAACTTGGAACTTCCTAAACAATTTGGAAGTCCAAGAATGATTTGTTTGCCAAGTTAAGAAATTGCATTGGTTTGGAAGTTTGGGAGGTTTGCTTCCCCATTTTAATTGGTTTCAAAGTGAATTGTTAGAAGTAGCAATTTCATATGCATGCCATGATGCAAACAAGAATGCAAAAAGTGGAAAAATTCTTCGTATTTTTCATTAACAAGCTGGGGCTGTTACAATTCTACCCCACTTACTGGAATCTCGTCTCGAGATTCTAGTCTTGAGTGAAGAAGGCGGGATATTCCTGACGAAGGCTAGTTTCTCGCTCCCAAGTTGCTTCTTCTTCGAAATGGTTAGACCATTGAACTTTTAGGAACTTGATGGTCTTGTTGCGGGTTTTCCTTTCCGCTTCATCCAAGATGCGCATAGGATGCTCACGGTAAGTCAAGTCCTCTTGGATATCCAACACCTCATGATCAACACCACGGATTGGATCCTTAAAGCAACGCCGGAGTTGGGAGACATGAAACACATCATGCACATCCGGAAAGTTAGCGGGTAGCTCGAGTTGATCGGAGAGATCTCCTTGCTTGGCTAGGACGGTGAAAGGGCCAACATAGCGAGGTGCCAATTTTCCCTTGATTCCGAAGCGACGAATGCCTCGGAGAGCTGAGACTCGAAGATAGGCTTTATCACCAATTTCATAGTGAACTTCCTGATGATGCTTGTCATAGTAGCTTTTCTGCCGGGATTGAGCAGCCTTGAGATTATCCCGAATGATACGGACTTTCTCCTCGGCCTCATTGATCACATCCGGACCGAAGAGTGGCCTCTCTCCGGTTTCAGACCAATTTAGAGGAGTTCGGCATTATCTCCCATAAAGAACCTCAAAGGGAGCCATTTGCAAACTGGCTTGGTAGCTGTTGTTGTAGGAGAACTCGGCGAGGGGGAGATATTTTTCCCAACCCTTACCGAAGGAGATGACACATGCCCGAAGCATGTCCTCAAGAACTTGGTTCACCCTTTCAGTTTGACCGTCAGTTTGAGGATGATAGGCTGTGCTGAAGTTGAGGCGATTTCCGAGAGCCGTTTGGAAACTTTGCCAAAATTTGGACACAAACAGACTTCCACGGTCTGAGATGATCCGCAAAGGAACACCATGCAAAGGAACAATCCGGGCCATATACAAGTCAGCAAGTTGGCTTGCTCGAATATCGTCACAGACCGGAAGGAAGTGGGCGACCTTGGACAAACGGTCGATGATGACCCAGATGGCATTGTTGCCCTTTTGTGACTTTGGAAAACCAGTGATGAAATCCATGCCAACTTCATCCCATTTCCACTCGGGAATGGCTATGGGGCGAAGGGTACCAGCTGGCCTTTGATGTTCAGCCTTCACTCGGCGACAGACGTCGCATTCAGCAACATATTTGGCAATTTCCCGCTTCATGCGCGTCCACCAGAATTTGGGGCGGAGGTCTTGGTACATTTTGGTGCTACCAGGATGGATGGATATGGGAGATTCATGCGCTTCTTGGAGTATCAACTCCTTGGTATTTCCTCTCTTGGGCACCACAAGACGGTTCCCAAAATAGACAACACCGGAATCATCAATGGAGAAACACTTGGCCTTCCCACTTGCAATATTCTTTTTGATCTTACGGATGCCAGCATCATGTTGCTGGGCGGCCTTGATTTCATCCTCAAGAGTAAATTTGATCTCGAGGTTAGCTAGATATCCGGAGGGAACAATCTCCAGATTTAACCAAGCAAATTCCTCATGGAGAGCAGGTTGGGCCTCTTCCACTATCATGGTGTTGCAATAGGCCTTGCGGCTCAGAGCATCTGCCACGACATTGGCCTTGCCGGGCTGATAGTTGAGAGTCACGTCATAGTCCTTGATCAATTCCAACCATCTTCTCTGTCGGAGATTCAGATCCGGCTGGGTGAAGAGATACTTCAGACTTTGGTGATCAGAATATATCTCGCAACGGTTGCCCAACAGGTAGGGCCTCCATTGCTTGAGAGCATGAACCACGGCAGCAAGCTCTAGATCATGAGTTGGGTAATTTATTCATGCGGCTTGAGTTGTCGAGAAGCATAGGCTACCACATGGCCTTCTTGCATCAAAACACAGCCCAAACCTTGGAGCGATGCATCACAATAGACGACAAAGTCTTTGTCGGTGTCAGGAAGGACAAGCACCGGTGTGGTAGTGAGCTTGACCTTGAGAGTTTGGAAACTCTCCTCGGCTTTGTCTGACCACACAAACTGTTTGTTTTTCTTGAGGAGGTCAGTCAACGCCTTGGCTATCTTGGAAAAGCCCTCGATGAATCGGCGGTAATAACCCGCCAACCCAAGGAAGCTACGGATGTCTTTGACGGACTTGGGAGTAGGCCAATCCAGGATTGCCTGAATCTTGTCAGGTATCACCGCTACTCCAGCAGCTGACACCACATGACCGAGAAATATGAGCTCCTTTAACCAAAATTCACACTTGGAGAACTTGGCATAGAGGCGGTGATCTCGAAGCTTGGTCAAGACAAGTCGAAGATGCTCAGCATGCTCCTCTTCGGTTTTGGAGTAGACAAGAATGTCATCGATGTAAATAATGACGAACTTGTCGAGGTACTCATGGAAAATGGAGTTCATCAGCCTCATGAATGTGGCCGGAGCATTTGTGAGGCCAAAGGACATGACGGTGTATTCGTACAGGCCATAGCGAGTGGTGAAAGCCGTCTTCGGAATATCCTCCTTTCTGATTTTTATCTGATGGTAGCATGACCTCAGATCCATCTTGGAGAATACCGTTGCACCAGCTAGCTGATCGAATAGGTCAGTTATTCGAGGAATGGGATACTTGTTCTTGATGGTCACCGCATTCAAAGGGCGGTAATTAACAACCAGCCGAGGAACATTTGTATCCCTCTTCTTGACAAAGATGACCGGGCAGCCCCAAGGCGAGCTACTCGGACGGATGAATTCTTTTTCCAGCAGCTCATCAAGCTGCTTCTTCAATTCAGTTAGCTCTTCCGCTGGCATGCGGTAGGGCCTTTTGGAAATTGGGGCGGTTCCCGGAACCAACTCAATCACAAACTCCACGCTGCGATCAGGTGGCATGCCAGGCAATTCCTCCGGAAAAACATCGGGGAAATCACACACCACAACAACTTCATGCATTTCAGGAGGGGTGGTTCCTTCCAAGAACCATAGACTGATCTCCGGAGAGAGAGGAGTGGCTGCGGATGGAGTTGCAGAAGTTGGGGACCAGTATCGCACTATCCCGTAAGTTGGGTGGATCACTATGACAGTCTTGGCAGCACAATCCAGGTTAGCCTGATATTTGACTAGCCAATCCATACCCAGAATAACATCGATCCCATCTGACTTCAGGGCTATCAATGAGAACGGAAAGGGTATTGACCCTACGGAAATCTGAACCTCAGGAGCTATCCAATTTGTGTGCCAACTAGAGCCTGGGGTCTTGACCACTAGCGGGGAGTCCATATTTGCAAATGGTTTTCGATGGTTGTGTGCATATGATATGGATATGAAAGAATGCGATGCTCCAGAATCAAATAAGACTGAAGCTGGGTAATCATTGATTCGAAGCGTACCCATAATAACTCCGGGGTCCTCTTCGACTCCATCAGCCGAGACGTGGTTCAGTCGGCCACGGCTGACGGTCATGGCCTTGGCGGCTGGGGTAGAGGGAGCCGGTGCAGGTGCTGCGGTAGCCGGGGCCTTCTAGGGACACTCCCTGGAGTAGTGCCCCGGCTGGCCACAGCTGAAGCAAGTGAGCCTCGGGGGTGGTGGAGGCAGCTGAGGGCGGAAGCCACTCTCAGCCGCACCCAAGGTCGAAGTAGTTGGGCGAGGTGGAGGTGGCCTGAACCCTGAAGGCCTTGGCGCGAAGGGTGCACGAGGTACAACGCTGAAGGGGAGCTCTGGTTGTCAGTGGGAGCTGGCCGCTTGGAAGCCTCCAGCTCCTTCCTACCCTGCTCCATAGTGAGAGCCTGGTTGTAGAGCTCCTGGTAGGACTGGAACTTGAAAGGCAGGAGCTCGTATCGGAGACGAGGGGCGAGCCCCTTGCGGAAGAGGTATTGCTTGTCCTCATCATTTGTCACGTCCCGATGGGCATAACGCGAGAGGTGGTTGAACTCCCGCCCATAGGATTGGACGTCCATGCGTCCCTGGGTTAGATCCAGGAACTCCCTCCTCTTGAGGTCCATGACGGGCTTGGGGATGTACGCTGCACGGAAGGCGGTGCGGAACTCCGCCCAGGTGAAGACATGGCCAACGTCGAACATCGACACATGGCTCTCCCACCAGGAGCCGGCGACTCCATTCAGCAGGTAGGTGGCGAAGTTGACTTGTTCCGCCACCGGAACGTGCAAGGCCGCGAACTTGCATTCGAGAG
Organism: Puccinellia tenuiflora; assembly: GCA_012064385.1. NCBI lineage: Eukaryota > Viridiplantae > Streptophyta > Magnoliopsida > Poales > Poaceae > Puccinellia > Puccinellia tenuiflora. Next base: position 381,778 of record QRDG01000954.1, on the reverse strand, counting down.
CGCGGATCCAATCATCAGCATCTAGTGGCTCCTTAGCTTCAGAGAAAGTGGGAGGTTGGGACCGCAAGAACTCGGTGAGAGTGTTGCAGTCATTGTTCCTCCTAGCCCCTTGTTGAACCAACTGCTCGAGCAGACGCTCATTTCGCAGCCGGTTCTCCTCGATGGCCATCAGGACCTCCGCCATTGAGGGTGGCGGCGGTGCATCAGGATCACCGGGGTTACCACGACGGGTGGGAGCCATTCTGAAGATTTGGAACAAGGACATAGTTAGTAAACAATTCCGACAGTTAGGATAAATAAATAGAGTCCTCCCAAATATAGAGAATTGAGATGGCACTAACACCAAAAACAGATTTAGGCAACCACGGTGACATCACGTCATCGCGGCGATAACAAACGGAAACAACTGACTCAAGACTAACACCGGACGGTAGAACCCAAACCCCGAGAACCTAAGCTTCGACACCAAGCATAAAACAAATAGAGATAAGAGATTAGAGTAGAGCGAGTTGGATGAGGAGTAAAAAGAATCCTAAGAAGGTTTTTCACAACTCATTTTTAGGTTATAAATAATTTTCAACTAGACTCGACATCGACCAATAGAAAGGGTTTCCTACAGGCAGTCCTGCTCTGATACCAACTTATAGCGCCCCGACCCCAGAACTATGCAATGAAGCTTTGTGCAACCGGTCATGCTATACAATCGAAGGTTACTGGGTTTACCAATCCCAGGCCAAAACCTTTGGCAAGCGTGCTCGGAATGGATCATCGGCACGCAACACTTCGATCATGCCATAAGCTCAGACATAGCTATCATGCATAATAAAGAGATCAAGACTTGTGGAACAACTGGCACATCACAGACTCTACGACACAAAGATTCATATAGCAACTCATATATGAGAAAGATACAAATATTACACACAAAAGGGGTCACCGACCCATCAGTACATCATGCGGAAGCGAAGTAGTGTTGTCCAGTACAACAAGATCCAAAATATATGGCCTAAGAGGCCTACACATAAATAAACCCAGCCAGCTTGTTTCACGGTCCCAAGCTGCCACCTAGGAACCCCGAACTACTCGTCGACATCCACGAAGAACCCACCAGTGTGCTCGGTGTCGTCCTCCTCTGAAACAAATTAATAAAGGCAGCAAAGAGAGACTGAGTACGACGTACTCGCAAGTTTAGTAGGGCGATATAGGCCCAATGATGACGGAGGCTCTAAAGCTGTATAGTAGCTATTTTGCATAAAGCTAGTTTTCAAATAAAGAGATGAAAATGACCCATGGCATCGACTACTCAGAGTATTTTTCATAAAGGGGATAAGAGAGTAAACTTTCATATTTGGTCCTCAACGAACCATTTGTAACCAACACCAACTCATCTCCACCAAGGCATCCCCTCGAATCACCCTCGAGGAAATGAACCTTTAACACACGTTGATTATGCAACCTTTAGCTGCCAAATTAATTAGGTTAAGGTTCTCTATGATCTTATCGTCTATTCCCAAGTCGTCCATAACCGCGGACACGGCTTTTCGAAAAGATTTACCCTGCAGGGGTGTACTACTTTACCCACCGGTACCGTCCGGCTCACCTGATTGGCCCTCTTCCGGGGAAGGCCGGCGAGTGGGCGCGGTTAAACCTTTACCTCGCGTGAGACTATCCAAGAGTCATCTGTGGCGACAGGGCAAGTTTACCCAGCCAATTTCAGCCCCTGCCCCCATCGCCACGTCCTAAACACAAATCATTCTCAACATTTTCTTTTCCACTCACACACCCACACGCAAATGGAAAATCGAACTAGAGGACCCTTGGATACGCACGCACAAGTTATTTAGTTAAAGGGGATTCCATATGTCCCCACCGTTGGAAGCACGCTAGTCTTGGTTCAAGAGGTAAAGAACTCGCACCTAGGGGCAATAATGAGACAAAACACCATCCCCGAGGGCAACTCATCCAAGCCTTCTTAGCATTTAATTAAGCACCACAAGTATCCACCATGTCCGAAACATTCCATCAACATCAATATCGTGGAATTAAATCAACGGACAATAAAGCATTTAACTAAGCATGGCTAAGCATACCTAAGCATATATACAACAACAGTTATATCTTTATCTCCGGCCAACACATCAAGCCTAGGGTTCATAGGAGGGGAAGCATGGGATGGTTCAGGAAAAAAAACATGCATTCATAGGATACTCTAGTATTGATCAAAAATTGTCATTGGAATTGCATGCAATATTATGGTGGATAAAATAAGTTTATAAAGCCATAGTATGCTAGATGCCAAGAAGGTTAGGTTATCACTTGCCTTGTTGCCGGGGCGTGTAGTACTGCTCGTCGGGGTAGATGGGATTAACCTCCACTCCGGAATCTATCGATACCCAAGCAAATATAGAAGAACAAATAAATCACACGAAGACAAGGTGCAATGCACAATCACATGATGTCATGACAAGTTATGCAAATATATCATCATTTAATTTGTCTAACAATTTAAATGGAGTTCCAAATAATTAGTGCAATTATTTGGAGACAACCCCATATTTATTTTAGTGACCACATTATTTATAAATTATTACATTACAAAAGATGTGGCTCAAATATGAATGAACATGACATAATGAAGTAGGTTTTGTTCTTCCAATCATTTTGATACCTCACTTGTGAATTTCCAATTATCGATGATTAAATAGTGAATTAAATAATTAATTGAATTTAATTCCTTTAATCAATTAAAGAATAACATCAAGTAAATATTTGTGATCATGATGTGATATTAGCATGGTTTGATAGCATTTGAAATGTTGATCACATTGATATTTTATTCATAATTTTTGGTTAAATATTTATCGAGTTATGTTTTTCCCGAATTAGGTATTATTTATGCCATTTTAATAATTCTTAATAAACAACAAAAAAATTACTCAAAAAGGCATGGCAATGTTACCAATTGATAGGTAGTGTTTTTCTGAACAATTTGATATTTGATTTGCTAAATTTGAACCAATATTTAAAAAGCTATCAAATCTTTTATTTCACTTTAACTAACTTAGAGGCCCGGATATTCCGTCTCCCGGATATTCCGGTGCCCTGTTGAAATCTCCGGTGCCAAATATCCGGTGACTTCCAGTAGCTCCGATTTCTGGTCCTTAGCGGAATTTCGTCTCCGACCGGATATTCCGGTGCTTAGAAAATATCCGGTAGCAAATATCCGGTGACTACCAGTACCGACGAGTTTTGGTCCTTAGCCGAATTTGACACGGACCGGATATTCCGGTGTCTGAAAATATCCGGTCCGGTGCCAGGCCGGCACGCGGCGGAAGCGCGCGGTGACCACGAGGGAGAGGGAGTGGGGAAGCGGGGAGATGCGCACTCGAACGGGGAACTCACCCTGGTGGTTTGCGGGGGCTCGTCGGTGGCGGGGGTGGACGGCGTGGACGGAATCAAGCTCGCCGGAGCTCGGTCGGGTGCGGGCGGAGTCGCGGATGCCGGCGTCGAGGCAAACGTCCCCGGCTCGATTCCTTGCACCGGAAGGGAGAGGAGGACGCGGCGAATCTTCCTATCATCTTCGATCTAACCCGGGCGGCTCCAGACGACGTCGGCGTGCTCGACAGAGGCGGCGGCCGGAGTGGAGCTCGGGTGGAGAGTGGGAGAGAGACGAGAGGGAGCAGGTGGTGGGAATGGGGTGCGGGGCAAGCGGGGATGTGGGGTGGTTGACCACCACGGCCACGGAGGCACGCGCGCAAGGGGGGCACGCCGGCATGGGCGCCTCGGCATGGCGCCAGTGCCGGCCAGCACTGTGGAGAAGAAAAAGGTTTTCGCGAAAACCCCCTGGCACAAATTTCAGTAATTGCAAACAGGTCCATTAGCCCTTTTAGCAATTTAATTCAGGCACTAAACCATTTTTATAAATTCTGCAAAAATTTAGGTGGGCTCCCCTTAACATTTAGAGCCTCCACAAAAATTGGTGCCCCAAAATAAAATGTTTTGACCCACATTTGTTCATAGGCTTTATATATGGTCAATTTTTGATAAATTGCAAAATGCATTTATTTGGAGCACTTAAACATTTCCAAAAATAATGAAATTAATCATGGAGGCTCCCAATATAGTAATGAAGCTCTCCATAATTTTAGTTTGAATTTTTGAAAAGGTTTAGCTTGGTTTCAAAAATAGAGTTTGTATTGAACCAATTTGGGATTCTCAATTTCATTTATTGTTTGGCAATATTTGAAATTTGAGAATTGGTTATAACATGTAAACTTGGAACTTCCTAAACAATTTGGATGTCCAAGAATGATTTGTTTGCCAAGTTAAGCAATTGCATTGGTTTGGAAGTTTGGGAGGTTTGCTTCCCCATTTTAATTGGTTTCAAAGTGAATTGTTAGAAGTAGCAATTTCATATGCATGCCATGATGCAAACAAGACTGCAAAAAGTGGAAAAATTCTTCGTATTTTTCATTAATAAGCTGGGGCTGTTACAGGGGCCACCCCAGGAGCAGGGGCGGGTCCCACCCACGGGTGGGGTCCAGGCCGTGGCAGGGGACCGCCCCTGCCCCTGGGACCTCGTCTCTCGACCCCCCTTCGCTTATAAGCTTCCTCTCGACCTAAAACGAAGAGCCCCTGAACACTTTTTCCAGAAACCTTACGGAGCTCCGCCGCCATCACGAACCTTAAATTCGGGGTCCAGGATCGCTATTTCGGCACCCTGCCGGAGTGGAGATGGCCGCCATTGTCGCCGCCAACGCCTCTCCATCAACCATCCATGTCATCCCCCTCCATGTGTGAGTAGTTCCCTGCTGTAGGCAAGGGGATGGAAGGTATTGAATAAGATTGCTCATGTAATTCGATGCCAAATTGTTAGGGCACGATGCCTAGTATCCTCTATTTGTGTTAATCATCGTTGGTGCAACTAGTTATGCTTAATGCTTGTCACTTTGGGCCCGGGTGCCATGTTTTCAGATATGAACACTTATGTTTGCAATGAGTATAATTGTTGTTTGGATCCTATCTACTAGTTGTATGCACTTGTTGTCAACCAGAACCGGAGACCCCGAGTGACAGAAACGGGGACATCGATGGGAATGGTTGGCAACTCGAGGGTTACATGTATTCATTGTGTGTTAATGCTTTGATCCGGTGTTCTATTAAAAGGAACACCTTAATTGCCATTTGTTCCTTAATTGGCCCGGCTGAAACCGGATGGAAGGACAAAAGATGACGTGCAAGTTCTTATTGTAAGCACGTACGGCTAAATTAGGAATACATGCCTATGACTGTTTGATACTTGGATGCTATTTATATATTTATTTGCTTCGTCCTTAGTTATGTTCATTTCATGAGCTATCTTATTCATGCAACGCCCGTCTATCTGTCCCTATGCCTACGGTGTTTTAATCCCGCTGTTTACAATCATTACTTTTACCGTTATCATTGTTGTCTTTATTTTATTACCACTGTTACTATTCTACTGCTGCCATCAAATCACTGTTACTACTGATAAATTGCTTCGAGAGAGATCCTTTTCAGGTGTGGTTGAATTGACAACTCAACTGCTAAGGCTTATAAATATTCTTTGGCTCCCCTTGTGTCGAATCAATAAATTTGGGTCAAACTACCCGCGAAGACTGTAGCGATCCCCTACACTTGTGGGTCATCAGTGGTAGGCTCACATAAAGTTTCAATTGGAGGCAACTTCTTAACATCTTCAGATTTAATACCTTTCTCTTTAATAGATTTCTTGGCATCTTGCATATCTTCTGGATTTAAGAAAAGGAATCCCCTCTTCTCGTATGTTGGTAATGGAGGAGGCTCAGGAATAGTCCAATCATCATGATTTTGGGCTATTTTAGCCATTAACTCTTCAACTTCATCTGCAGTTCTTTTCCTGAAAATACAACCAGCACAACTGTCTAGGTATGACCTAGATTCAACAATTAGTCCATTATAAAATATATCAATAAGCTCATTCTTTGGTATCTTGTGCCCTGGCCGAGCCCTGAGCAATGAGAAAAACCTCCCCCAAGCTTTGGGGAGATGCTCATCCTCCAATTGTTGAAAATTATAAATTCTATGCATGTTGCATGTGAGCAGGAAACTATTTTGCAAAAAAAACATCAAGCAATTCATGAGGACTTTTAATAGAACCATAAGATAAACTATTAAACCACACCTTAGCATCACCTTTTAATGAAAAAGGAAACAACTTTATCAAATAGTAACGCCTAATCTTCTTATCATTAGAAAATAAAGAACTAAGTGAAGCAAGCTTATTCATATGTTCTACATCATCATCATTTTCAGTCCCACAAAAAGGCTCAGACTCAACACTAGATATAAGTGAAACATCAACAAAGAAGTCATAATCATCATCTTTAATGCATATAGGAGAAGTAGCAAACTCAGGATCAGAAACAAACTTGTTTTTCACAGCATGTTTTTCAAGCAACCTTTTCAAAGCATCAGGATCATTAGAAGTATCACAGTCCATGCATTGTCTAATAAACTCATCATCAACATCAATATAAGTATCATCAGGATAACTACTTTCATAGTTCCCTTTCTCAGGAGTGACAGCTGGTGTAATAACATTTTCATTAGAAATTTTAGCAGACTCAATATTTATAGAATTAGCAACAAGAGCATTCAGAAAAGGTTCTAAAGAACCAGATTCATCAAGTACAGTAGAAGCATCATAAAATTCATCAGACATAGTATCAGAACCAACAGAAGCAACACGTGAAGTGTGGTGGTGTGACGGTGGTGTCGTGGTGGGTACCACGGCATATCCATCAGAGATGGAGAAGCTGTGGAGCTCGGCGACGATGGTATTCGCGTGGGATTGAGTACAAGCACGGCAAACACATGCGATGTACCCAGGTTCAGGGCCCTCTTGTGGAGGTAACACCCCTACATCCTGCCTTGCTTTTCTATTGCTTGATCACAAGAGTTCGGGCTACAAGATGCTCCCGGAGCTGCGTCGGAGAAGGTGTCGGCTGCTCTGGTCAGCCGGCTGGAGGAGGAAGAAGGGTGGAGACTTGTGTGCCTACGTGAGATTCTAGATGCCCCTCGCAGGGGGCTCTAGCTCGCCTTATAAAGGCAGCGAGCTAGGGTTAGGTTTTTATAGGGAGATTACAAGGTTGACCTTATGACATCAGCTATGACGCACTGGGTGATGTGGGCCGGCTCCAGCTGGGTCATCATTGCGTGCATGCGTAACGGCCGACCGGGAGTACTGTTCACTCACGCCGGCCGAATGGAGGCTGGCCCACCTCTACGGTCTTGTCGGTTGGTGGATGCGGCCGGGTCCGGCTTCTTCGCAGTTGGCCTTGTCCGGGGTTAGGTGTTCGACAGTGTAGACGACTGCTTCTACCAGCTGGCTTAGGCCTTGATGGTTCTTTGGGCTTCGCTTGTTGGGATTGGCCTTGATATGGTGACAGTAGTAGAACAATAACAACAACAGTAAGATCACAGTAGCAATAGTGACAATGAGGGCAACGATTGTAAGCAGCAGGATTAAAAGACCGTAGGCATAGGGACGGATAGACGGGCGATGCATGAATAAGATAGAACATGTAATAGTTATAACATGGCACAATGCGAGCAAACAATAATTAAGCATCCAAGTATTAATCAATCATAGGCATGTATTCCTAATTTAGCCGTACGTGCTTGCAGTAAGATCTTGCACGGCATATTTTGTCCAGCCAACCGGTTTCAGCCAGGCCAATAAAGTAACTAATGGAAATTAAGGTGTTCCTTTTAATAGAACACCGGAGCAAAGCATTAACACACGATGAATACATGTAATCCTCGAGTTGCTACCCTTTCCCTTTGATATCCCAATCTGTCACTTTGGGGTCACCGGTTCCGGACAACAACGGGTGCATACAACTAGTAGATAGGATCCAAAACATCAATTATATTCATGAAAACATAACATGTTCAGATCTGAAATCATGGCACTCGGGACCTAAGAGCAACTCCAGCCGTTGGTGCCCCCCAGGGCGATTTGCCGGCGTGCTTGGGGGGGCGCCGGCGGAGATTTTTGCTCTGGGGTTGGGATGATTCCCAGTCGCACCCCCACCCAAGACTCTGGTGGGCGATGCAGGCGTTCCGTGCGAGGCGGCGGTTGGTGGAGGAAAAAGGAGATGAGGAGGAGAGAGAGAGTGGGGCCGGTCGGTGGGGAGAGGAAAAAGGAGGAGAGAGAGGGGGATAGGAGGCTGACAGTGGGGTTATTTTTGCATGCAAAGAATCGCCGGCGCCCCCAGCTGCTCCCCGAGGGGCTGGGTTCGGCCTGGGTACGCCGGGGGAATCTTTTGTCTAATCCGGTGAAAAATGAGGTCCTGGGGGGCACGACTGGGAGCATTTTTTGCATCCGGCGTTAAAAAAGGTCAAAAAAGTGTCCTGGGGGGACGGCTGGAGTTGCTCTAAGTGTCAAGCAACGGGCACAACTAGTTGCAACAACGACGATTAACACAAATAGATGATACTAGGCATCATGCCCTAACAATCTAGTATCGAATTACATGAGCGATCTTATTCAATCTCTTCTATCCCCTTGCCTACAGCAGGGAACTACTCACACATGGATGGGGGGATCATGGATGGTTGATGGAGAGGTGTTGGCAGTGACGTGGCGACGATCTCCACTCCGACAGGGTGCCGGAACAATGATTCTGGACCTCGAATTTGGGGTTCAAGGTGGCTGCGGAGCTCCGTATCGTTTCTGGAAAAAGTGGTCGGGGGGCTCGAGTTTTAGGTTAGGAGGACTCAATATGCCAAAGGAGGGGGCGAGGCGACGCTCCAGGGACAGGGGCGACCCCTGGCTGCGGCCCAAGGCCCACCCACGGCTGGGGCCCGCCCCTGCTCCTGGGCTGGCCCCTCCGTGAGCCCTCCTGGCTCCGTGGCTTATTTCCTTCAAAAACTCTTTTTCTTATTTTTTCCTGGAATTTTTCGAGAACTTTTTATTCCTGCACAAAAATAAGACACCAAATGCAATTCTGCCAAAAACAGCGCCAGTCCGGGTGAGTTCCAATCAAATAATGCAAATTAGAGGCAAAACAATAGCAAAAGTTTTTGGAAAAGTAGATACGTTCGAGACGTATCAGCGCTTTATTAGACTTAAACCAGTTTACAGCAAGCTGATACAACCAGAAGCGTCAACACCTAGCCTCTGCATAACCAGGATGCACATAGCCGAAAGAAACAGGTAAAGAGATAGACTGTAGTGGGTAAGAAAAAAGAGACACATAGGAAAACTCATTTCACATGTGACAGAGAGTGATCCTATGGTGAAGGCGGCCCGACACGCAAATTATGCCACCATCCATGTCGGGTAAAAATATTTGTCGCCACTTGCTCCAACAACGAGCAAACCTCCATAGACAGGTCTCGGTGAACTCGAATCTGAAGAATAGACCACTCTTGGAGATAGTGAGCACATCGGAAGATCACCTGCATAGGTGAAGAAAAATTGGCATTAAAAACTCTGTCATTTCTTGATACGTCTCTGACGTATCTATAATTTTTGATGTTCCATGATTGATTATATATCATTGCCACATGTTTTTATATCATTTCGGCATAATTTATGGAACTAACCTATTGACAAGATGCCCAGTGCCAGTTCCTGTTTTCTGCTATCTTTTTGTTTCAGGAAAGTTGTTCGGGGAAGTTTCTCGGAATCAGCTGAAAATTTACATGAATTATTTTTACGAAGAAACAAAGGCGGAGCCAGGAGGAGACCTGCAGGGGGGCTCCAAAGGCCCCAGACGGCACCCAGGCGCGGTCAAACCCTTAACCGCGGCTAGGGCCCACTTGGGCGCCACGGGCGCCTCCCCGAGTTGCACTTTCGCCTATAAATCACCTTTGTCCCGAAAACCCTCGAGACCCAATCATATTTTCCGGAAAAACATCCGAGGCCGCTGCCGTCGCCAAACCTAGACCGGGAGCGATCAGAAGCTCTTCCCGGCACCCTGTCGGAGGGGGAGATCGTCACCGGAGGCATCTACACCACCATGCCTGCCTCTGGAGTGATGCGTGAGTAGTCCACCACGGGACTACGGGTCCATGGCAGTAGCTATATGGTTGTCTCTTCTCCTTATACTCTATTGTTTAGATCTTCTGAGCTGCCTAACATGATCAAGGTCATAGTATCTGTAATTGCTACATGATGTGTTTGCTTGGATCCGATGAATTGTGGAAATCATTACTCTTGTTTATCTATATATTATGTTTTATTTATGATCTTGCATGCTCTCCGATGCTAGTGGATGCTTTGGCCAAGTAATTGTTAGTATTCTTCAGAGAGAGTATTTATGCTAGATAGTGGGTTCATGCCTTCTTGAGCAGAGTGCGACTGACAGAAACGCTCATGCCAAGATTATGCTGTTGCCACTAGGAAGAAAACAGCGGTGTTATTTCCTGGTGTTATTACATTTCTTACATTATGCACCATGCTTATTGCGATGATCTGTTCCTTGCAACTTAATACTTCTGGAAGACATGCTGGATAGCGATCTCGGGGGTGGATTATTAGTCATAGACGCAATTGGATAACGGTCTATTTATTTTGACGTAATGCCCATATTAGATGAAACAGTGAACTATATTGTTTTATGATAGCATTGTTATGCGCCCACAATTTTGTCAATCGCCTTGCTGTAATTTGTTTACCCAACATGCATATCTTCTGTAGAGACACCACTAGTTATCTGTGGAGCCCGGTCCAATTTTCCTACACTGTTTACAACTGTTTTAATAGCTTTCCGCACTCATTTGCTCGCTGGTCATATTTTACTCTTATCATATTTTACACTTGCACATTTAGTTCTTTATGTTCAACAAGCTGGAGAGATTGACAACCTCTTTGTTTCGTTGGGGCAAAGTAGTTTGTTTGTGATTGTGTGCAGGTCCACGTCAATTGTCGTAAACGGCGCCATTGACACCTTGCTAAGCCTTCTTCAAGTCCTACTGGATTCGATAACCTTGGTTTTGTAATCAAGTGAAAATTGCTGCTACACTGCATCATACATTCCTTTTGGGGTTCCTAGCGAATGTGTGATCCACACCATAATTTCTACATAGCCAACGCGATCGCTCCCACCCAAACGTGTTTTCTAAACGCGTGCTCTAGACCGTGCAACCAATTGCCAAAAATATTGGCAACTGAGCTAGGTGGATACATGTTTGAAGCCACTTGGATGGCAGACCATAACCATATAGAGCGCGCAGACCATAACCATATAGAGCGCGCAAACTGGCATTCAAAAAACAAATGCTTAATATTCTCAGCGTGATGACATAACACATATTTTGTACTTCCTTGCTAGTTGCGCTTTGCCAGGTTGTCCTTAGTAAGAACAATCTCCCTATGAAGATACTAAGTGAAGATTTTTATTTTTAATAGTACCTTCATTTTCCAGAGGTATTTGTTTTTTAGTACTGACATATCCCAATGTACTAAAGCCTTATACATGGATCTCACTGAGAATTTACCATTGTTGAGCAGGTTCCACCGGAATTCATCGCATCCTGGTAACAAATGGATTTCGGCTAAATGCTCCTGTAGAGCTTGCCATGAGGTCATTCTTATACCAGCGAGATCCCGTCTGAAAGACACGTTTGGCGGAGAAGATCCCAGCACCTCAGCAAGCGAATCGCTTTTGTTACGTGCAATACTGTATAATGCCGGAAATTGTTCCAGAAGAGGTGCATTCCCTAACCATGAGTTCTCGCAGAACCATATCTATGACCCGTCCTTTATACAGAATGATCCATACCGAAAGAACTTTATCTTTACCGATATCAGACCTGCCTAAAAATGCCAATCCCCTGCTTTCCAAGACAGTTGGGATACAATTTTTGAGCCCACATATTTTTCCTCAGGAGTTGCTGCCTCACCCCGTCCTTAGGTAATAGCTTAAAAAGACACTTACTAAGGAGTGCATAGTTTTTAGCCTTTAGGTCTTGAATACCTAGACCCCCCGGTCTTTTGGTCGACTGAGTACATTAATTGGACGGCATGGTCGAATGCCTTAAATCAACTTTTTTTTAGTGCCTCCTCCTTTGGGTCACACAATCAACAATTGGTGGGATGGTGCACTTGCACGGCTGCCGAAGGAGAAGCGTGTGGTGAGCGGGACTTTCATATATGTCATGTGGGGAGTCTGGAAAGAAAGAAATCGAAGATTTTTTAGAAATGTAGCCCTTCAATCAATCTTGGTGGCGCATCTTGTGAGGGAGGAGATCGTGAAGAGGGCTTTTGTCCACACACAGAATCCGGGAGACCATGTTTAGTGGGTCTTTGATCTTTGTAATTTTTCTCTTTTTGATTTTGACTCGGGAGACACTAAACTTATCTCCTGTCTAATCAGGCGGCAGGATCGAATGACTTAAAACTCAAAAAATATATAGTAATATAAGATTTGTTATGAATTGCATGTATCTAGAAACGTTTTAGTGTGTATGTTCGCTTATCCCAGTTTGTATAAAATCCATATTGAGATATCTAAAATATTTTAGAATTTGAAATGGAGGGAGTAGTTAATTTCTCCATCCCCTGAAAATAGAAACCGGTTCAGCTGTCTGTATCAATGATACAGTACTGAATCTTCCGTGACCTTTAAATTCAAAAAAAAAAATATCTTCCGTGACCTTTTAGACGGTGCCAGCATGGTCGGGAAAAGGTAAAGCATTTTGCTCCTCTCAGAGTTTTCATTTACAGAATATACGTCTCTGCTGGGTGCTGCTTTTTTGACGAAAACAAGTCCTTCCAGCTAACCCCCAAACCGTTCTTTCTTTCTCCGTCACGAGCCACGACCAAAAGAGTCCCAACCCGTGCTGTTTCTTCTGCTAGAAAACAGAAGGCGTGGGAAGGAAGGAAGTCTCCCACCCTTTGCTGATCGATACCGCGGGCTTTGGGATCTGCTCCCACCATGTCTGAACCCACGGAGAACGCTCCCGCGGCCGCACCGGCCGGCGGCGTCTCGGAGGAGGCGGCGGGGGCCCCGCCGGCGACGACGGCGAGGGGGTTTAGGTTCATGGGGGAGGACAAGTCCGTGCACAAGGCGCTCGGTGGTGGTAAAAGTAGGGTTATTTCCCTTCTTAATTTCTTATTATTCCGTTTGTTCTAGCAGCCTTGCTTTGAGTTCCCTAATTCGCTTAGTTATATGTTTGACTAGGAACTTGTTTCGTTCAGTACTACTACCCACCTCTGTGTCATAATATAAGATGTTTTAGCTAGCTAAAATAGCTTGCTAAAACGTCTTATATTAGAAACGGAGGGAGTAATTCATCAAAGAAACTGTTACCGTACTAATTCTGAATTGTACCGGCATAGATGTTAATTTCTTGAGCAGCGTAGTTGAGGAACATGAATTCCATGTCGATATTTGTTGCCGTTGGACTGTTACTAGCTATAGGGACTGGGGAAGAGACATGTTCAGGAGCGAAATTGGTAGCGCTGGTTAGAAAATGGAGCCGCTTACGACGTGTCTTATTTTTAGAAAAGCTATGTTATGGTCTTAGTTGAGGAATTTCTCACCTGTTACTGATAATTCTTCAGGGGTTTGCAGTTGTTTCGTCTTTATTGGTGGGGGAGAATAGTTTTATAAAGAATGGTTATTGCCAGCTAACCATGTGCCCATGTTGGTTTCCTCAAAAGTCTTGTTATATACTACTAAGATAACTTAGTAGACCAGCAATTCAGCAACCTAGATAAGGAACATACAGTTCCTTTCCAGGTGGATTTTTGGGGATCCTACTCATATCTGATCAACATCCCTCTGTCAACCAGCTCTTTGGTCTCCCTTCATAAATAAGGGAACACTAACATATGTGTGTTTACACTTTACAGTAAACACCTCTATAGAGTTGCCACTCAGCTCTTAAAATAGAAGGGCGAAAATTGTGGCTGATCCCAAAATACTTGACCAAAGAACATAGCATAAATATATACTGATCTTTCTTTATGCGTCATGTTGCAAAAATTGCAATGTAATGTTTAATTTCGTTTGACTGTCAGAAGTAAATTGTTCGTTACTAAGAAATGTTGAAATTTTACAGGAAGTAGTGTAGGCTATTATCAAAGTGAAGAATTGCACTCTTTTGTTTTAAGTGGTGATTGGATTTTTAGTTTAAGTGGGTGCAGTTGAATATGACCATTCAGAACATCCCGAGCAACATATGAATCAGAAACCTCAGAATTATTGTGCAGCGTAACAAAATTCGTACAGAGACTAAGATTATTAAGATTATTCCGAATGAGTTCTGAACACGAACATATTTAAATGAATCATGTCAACAAATTCTTTTGTAATGTTGGAAGGTTGAGATTATTGCGAATATGGGACTTAAGAATTTTAAAGACTTGCCTCATGATTCTCCTGTTTGCTCTCTCTGTATTATCAGATTTGAATGAGATTTCAACATCATGCATTTCCGTAAGTAACACATAAAAATGTTTTGATGGGTCTGAAATTAGGTTAGAAATTCAAGGGCAATGTTTATTTTCCTTACGTTTGGTTGTTAAAAGAGGAGGTGTAGAACAGAGACGGGAACATATGCTGATTTTAATTCATAGTACCTGATCCATTGACATTCCCATGTGCTATTATGTAGATGATCTTTTTATAAACAGTAACTGATAATGGTACATGGGCAATTGAATGCGCTTCCAAATAATAGTTGCATTTTATATGTTGTCCCACTGCAGTGCCATGTTTCTATATGTTTAGTGTAATATGCATTCGTCTATGCAGCTGCTGATGTTCTGTTGTGGAAAGACAAGAAGGTGTCTGCCGCAGTGATAGGGAGTGCAACTGTCCTATGGGTCCTGTTCGAAGTTGTCGAATACAATTTCCTTCCTCTGGTATCACACGTGCTGATTGGCACCCTAGCCGTCGTGCTCTTGTGGTCCAAGGCCACAGTTTTCTTCCAGAAGTAAGGAGGACGCAGTAAAATTATTACGTGGCTTACACTTCACTCAGCTTGCTAACATCAAGTATTCCCTTTCAGGAGTCCGCCTGATATTCCTGAAGTTCAGATATCTGAAGAGCTTGCTGCGAACATTGTGAGAGTGCTGCGTACTGACATCAACCAAGCACTTGGCTTGCTCCGGGAGATTGCTCTGGGGCATGACCTGATGAAGTTTCTAGGCGTATATTCCTACCCAAATAATCTATTTTTATTTCCCTTGACAAAACTTCACTATCGTATCCTGTGTGACTAATTGGCAATCTCCGACCCACGGTTCCAATGTTTCAGGTGATCGTTGCTCTCTGGATTCTTTCTGAAATTGGGAGCCTCTGTGATTTCCTGACCTTGATATATGCTGGTAATGCGCTTTCCACCTCCTAAAACTATCTGTATGTGATTATTTGAAGTCGCGACAGTCCAGTTAGCTAATCAGCATGAGTTTGTTGAATAGCGGCCTTGATGCTCCACACGGTGCCGATCCTGTACCACAAATACCAGGACAGGGTGGACCATTTCGCCGGGAAGGTGCACGTCGAGCTCTGCAAGCAGTACGCGGTCCTCGACGCCAAGGTTCTGAGCAAGATACCAAGAGGTCCCGTAAGAGCTCAGAAGCAGGAGTAGAAGAGGACCCCGATCATGGTAGTCTGGCTATAGTATGGTTGGTACATATCTGGCTTGCCTCTAGAACGTGTGACGTGATGTGGGCCTGTGGAGGATGGCTGGTCTATTGTGGTTTGGTGACTTGGTGCGGGTGAAGGTGTCGAATGTTTTCTCTGTTCGTGACAGACGGTTCTACCACCGTGTTCGTGTCGCACCTGCAGTCTAAATGTGGGTTGTAAATCCAGATCGTATTATACAGCTATGCTTGAAGTGCCGTTGTCAGAGAATTTTGCTCCAACTAATTTTCAGCTGCTAAAGTTTTTCTCCAACTAAGTGTCGTGGCTTAGAGCATCTCCAACAGCCTTTCTAAATTTGGCCAGGATTTGTAAAAACTGCATTTTTATCAATTGGGGCAAAAAAACGAGCTCCAGCAGCCTTTCTATAAGTGGTCCCCCCATCAAAAAATTTACAAAGCTTGCTAAAACTGCACCCTCCCTTTGCATATTTGCAAAGTCTAGAGCCACTTGATATATTCACAAAACCAACGCGGGAGCGCCCAACGACCACGCGCGGGACATTTCCGCCCGCACCCGCGACCTCGCTGCTGCCAACTCCGGCCGCCGCAGCGGCCATGGAGGCCACGGCTGAGCTCCCCCGCGCACCCCACGCCGGCGTCGTCCCTCCTCCTCCACTTCCCGGCCCGAATCGAGCTCCGCCCCATCGGCCACCGCCTCGCCCGCGCCGCCCGCCCGCGCGCCGTCCTGCGCTCGCTCCGCCCCGCCAGCGCCTCCTCTGCACGCGGCCGTCCAGCCCCGCCCGCGCCTCCTCTGACCGCGCGCCGTCCCGCCTGCGCCTCCTCTGCCCAACCGGTCACCGCCCCGCCGCCTCGCACCCGCGATCTCGAGCTCCGCCCCATCGGCCACCGCCCCGCCGCCTCGCCCGCCGTCCTTCGCTCACGCCGTCCCGCCCCGCCTGCGCATCCTCCGCCAGCGCCGTCCCGCCCGGCCGTCCTTCACTCGCGCCGTCCCTCCCTGCCCCGCATGCGCCTCCTCTGCCAGCGCGCCTCCTTCGCCGAGCGCCTCCTTCGCCAGCGCCGACCGCGGGCGGGCGTCCTTCGCCCCGTCCGGCCTGCCAGCCTTCACCCCGCCCCGCCCGCCGTCCTTCGCCGTGCCGCCCCGCGGAGAATCGAGCTCCGCCGGCCAAATCGAGCTCCTCCTCCTATCGGCCGAATCGAGCTCAACATGATTTAGCACTTGTGTGGCTGACTAGAAGACCCCACATGTCATTGTGATACACACAACATTTTGCAATCCGGTTATACAAAGGCTGTGGAAGCAAAAAACTTGTTGGCTTTGTAAACCCTCTCTCTCCTCTTGCTATCACCTCTTTTTACAAATCCATTTTGCAAATGCTGTTGGAGATGCTCTTAAATGTAGTTTGCAGTGCGGGGAATTTTAAACTCCTTGCGGGGTCTCTGCGGAATATATGTTGTTTGCAAAGTTCTAGGCTCTCTGATCTTGAGGATTACCCCTTATTTGGTGCGATAGTTGATGGGCTGAATCTTTACTTACATTTAGGCATGGGCTCTATCTGTAGTTGTTTAATCGCTAATCCTGTCGAGCATTCCTCTTTTTGCATAGCTTTTCTTCTCTTGGTTTTGCAGCAGTGTGCAAGAGGAAAACTATATATCTCCATGCTTCAACAATTTCGGGGGGTCTATCTAAAGCATGGCTAGTTGCTCCAGCTGAGCTGAATTAGCTGACTCACAATAAAATGCATATAACTATTTGGGATCCAAGATCACAAAAAATCCAGATTGGAGAAAAACATTAAAGACTATTGAAACTGTAATGCAGTGCTATTAATGGCTCGCGTCGGCGACCTTGGCAGCATGCTCGAGTATAATAGCAAAAATAACGATCTGCCCTTTTTTTAGCATAAGCACAACTAAATACAGAGTATCCACCAAGAATACCGTACATCAGCAGTACATAGAAAAACAAGGCATCAAAGGACGCAACATGAGTGTCAATCTACATATAATCCCATCTTTGCAATGTCAATACCGCATTCTTTTAAGGAAAATCTGAATTATTTTTTAAACGCCTATTCACAACTCTAGACGGTATCTCGGTCATTCAACTCTTAGCAGTTCTTCCAGCTTGGCAAAGTCCTCCACCTCAAGTAGATGCCTCGAAGAACGTATAGGATGATCCAAAGCCATCCAGTCTCCCAACGGTGACATGCTTCATGTCCTCTGCCGCTAGAGTGGGGGAGCCAGAAAAATTTCGGAGGGTGTGCCTATGCCACTCTAAAAAAAAAAAACATCGGCATCACATAGTACACTGTCTTACCCAAAAGAACAACGTAAATAAGTCTTACAGTATTATAGTTCACCAAATATGTTTAAAATTAGCAAAAATAGCAAATACAAGTAGTTGGAAAGAAAAAGTAATCTCTTCATTTTTTTGACAATTCTACAGCAAAAGTAACACCAAACTAGCACAAAAATGAGTGAATTGACACAAAACATAGACTATTGCAGAAATAGAGGAGAGGAAAGGAAATTAAAAATTTGAGCAAAGAGGAATCAGGAATTGGAAGTAGGCGAGCAGCTGTCAATTTGTACTTTTGTAGTAGCGAAAGCGACCAAGATGCACTGATCCAGTCATGCAGGAGCAGTTGATCCCTTATGGGCCGAGTCATTTGTACTGTCTAGACTTTCTTTATTACTTTTAACTGAAATTTTGATTTTTCTAATTAGCTGTGGTCTGACGGGTTGGCAACTGATTAGCTGATCCCCAGTTGTTCACAGAAGCTCTGGGTGTGCCAGGGCACAACCGACACACCCGCTGGCTCCGCCCATGGCCTAGAGAAGCCTCCTTAATGTCTCTATAGGGCATGCGGGCCAAACGGATGCAGAAGAACACATGCACGCCCTCAGAGTGGAAAGGACACGGCCTAAGATGATGAAGGGCTTGTAGTGGCACCATCAGATGGAGGAGGAAGTGTGGCAGATTTGAGACGATAAGCGTCACTCGGTTGGTGCAACCTCTTACGGATCTACTTAATTTTCTGCAAAACAAGATAGAAATCATCATTTTGACCCTAATAAAGAACGTCCAGTGCAAAATAATTGTTTGGTACTTACTTGAAAGCATGTGAAGGATCGACCGATCCTTCCGTAACGACATGGCTTACTAGTGTTGACCAGGCGGTGGCGTCGCAGGCGGCGGCGCTCAACGGACTCCTTCTCTTCATTTGGAATTGGGATGCATCGTCGTCATCCTTTGACAAGTTCTTTTTTTTTTCGAAATGGAGGGTGTACCCTCAGCCTCTGCATCCAAAGGATGCACACAGCCGTTTTTATTAAATTATTCAACAAAACCTTACAAGAGTAATACAAAGATCAACCCGAGACGAAGCCACCAAAACTAGCGACAGCTCACTACACCTACAATACCGATGAAGGGGGTGGCCAAGAACAGGACCGTATGCCCTGCCAAGACACCAACGCGCATCATCCAAAAACCCGAAGGCCACCAAGCCTAGCAAGGAGCACAACCGGTCCAGCAAACTCTCAGCGGCACCGATGCACACGCTAAAGAAGTCGCCGCCGCCGTCTTCCTCTAACCCATCTTCATCTTGAGGAACCAAAGCATCAACCTTGTCAGGCCTGCCATCGACACCGCCACGGTGCCAGACAGCTCCGCCACCCTGTGCGCGTACCTCGTCACGCGTCCACCGGCGAGACCCCGCTGCGCCATGCCGCCGAGACCCACCGTCGGCCTTGCGGTAGATGTACACCACTGCAGAACTTGCCTCCACCATCGAACAACTGCTCCAAAAACGATGCCCTCAAGAGGGAGAGCGACGCCCAAGACGCCACCATCGTCCGATCCGGGAGCCGGGTCTTGGGTTTCCCCATAGCAGTGCGAGGAGGTTGACAATACTTGCATGGCGATGCCTTCATCAAGGTAACGACGTAAACGCCGCCATCGCCCACCATGACCGGAGTCGGCTCGGTTTTCACTGGCAACTATGTCTCCCCATCTCGCCGTCGGAGCTGAAAGTGGGACCAAAGATCCGCCACAACCAACCTGGCCGACCACCTCCGACGGAGGAGGCAGCCACCACCACCATGCCCGGGGCAGGAGCCCCCGGCTTCCTCGTGATGCAGGTCGATCCCAGGAGCCCTTGTGGCGAACGGCGTTGACGAGATGCCGGACAACAGCAAAATGGGGCCCATCGGAGCCCATCTGGGCCCAGATCGGGTGCCACCGCCGCCGCCGCTGAGCATCGTGCCGTCCGACGCCTGACCGTCGACCATGGCCGCCACCGCCCTGCGTCACCGCCGACGATTCGGTCAGAACTAGCGCCGGCGCCAAGTCCCGATCGCAGGCTTGAGGAGAACCGCCGCCGCCGCCGCACCACACGGGCTTTGCCCGGTGACGTCCCCTGCGGCGGCGGCGGGAGGAGGTTAGCTCGGGGGAGGGAGGAAGAGGGCTGGCAGGGGACTCCCCGGTGCGGCGCCGGCGCCGCCGCACGGGGGAGGAGTTAGGTCGGGGGAGGAGTTAGGTCGTGCGAGTCGGGGGAGTCGTATGTTGTCCTTTGACAAATTCTATGTTGAAAAAGCCGTGATTGACCAAGGGTCATTCTGATCCTCCTGCGATAACGTCCTCCTCTATATGATTTGGGGATACAAGGTTGGCATCAAGATATTGACTAAACGACAAAGACATCGGCGGGCTTCATCTCTCATCTTCATCTAACCCGCACGGCAGACGCCATGGCCGCTGGTTGTCTGGTAGCCACCCATCGCACCACCTAAAGGAGGGGTATCGGTAGGCACGAGGTGATCCAGGGGTGGATCAGGGATCGCTAACCTGACTTAAAATGAAATCTTCGGCACCTCCAAATCTTGAACGCATCATCAGGATCAATCAACAATTCTCGATGGAGAACAATGCCGACAACTGAGACATCATACGACCTACAGGGACTTGGTGTTGCAAGACGACGCCCTAGAGGGGGTAATGACATCACGAACGTCGTCGTCGTCCGAACCAGAAACTAGATCTGGGCTTTCACCCCGAGCAGATATTGGTCGGGTGGGATGCGAAAACTTTTTGAAAATGCCTCCAACGAGAGAGACAACGCCCATCAGCATCGCCGTCATCAACGTTGGCAAGGATCGGTATAGAGTTTTCACCCGAAGCAAACAACCACACCATCCCAAAGGTCCACATCGGTCATTGAAGCCGACATTGATCGGGCAAGGGAGAGGCAAAGGGAGCAACCTACGGGGGGGGGGGGGGGGGGGGGCAGCCTCCACACGAGGCCCGTGCTCGGACCTCAACGACGTATCGACCCATCGTCACCGATCCCCAGCACGCTGGTAACAACGGCTGACAGTTGGTGATGCAAGGACCATGCCATAGGGGCGATGGGGAGGAGGCGGATGGGGAACAGGGATACAGGGCCCTAGCTGGGCGACACAAGGAGGCTGGCAGCGCCAACGTAGGTGGGACGACATGGAGGAGAGGGAGGAGGAGGCGGTACAAAAGGCGGTGGATCTGGACGGGGAGCTCGACGGAGGCGCCATATCCACAAATGAGGGGCGAACACTACTAGGAAACTAGCTATAGGTGGAAAGCTATTCTGTGGCGCACCAAAGTGGCCGTGCGCCACAGAAAATATTCTGTGGCGCACCAAGGGAGGTGCGCCACAGAATTCCTCCCCTTTCTATGGTGCATGTTTAGCCCATGCGCCACTGAATTAGGACTTTCTGTGGCGCATATGCACTGGTGCGCCACAGAAATTTTGTGGGCCCCACCACCAACGGCTGGATTGCATCCTACCCCTCCTTTTCTGTGGCGCATGGGAAAGGATGCGCCACAGAAATCTATATTTCTGTGGCGCATCTGACCCCGTGCGCCACAGAAATATGGGTGGGCCCCGACACCAATAATTGGGGAGCCATTTCTGTGGCGCATGGATCCACATGCGCCACAGAAATGCAACTTTCTATGGCGCATCCAACTACATGCGCCACAAAAAGTTAAATTTCTGTGGTGCATGTGTATCCATGCGCCACAGAATTTCTTTCCAGAAATACAAAAGTGGCAGCCCCCTACCTAACCCCATTGTGTCTTCTTCTTCCCCTCTCCTCCCCACCTTGCTAGCTCGTGTTCCTCCTCCCTCCCATCACATTTTGCCCATACTTTTCTCCATTTTTTTGTAGTTAAAGCTACTTTGTTTGATAGATAATTGGTGAGGGCCGGGGGAGGCTCCATATATACTCTCCTCCTCTCCCAAATACATCTCTTTTTCTCTCCAACACCACACACTCTCTCTCATCGATCGCGGTCACGTCTCGGTGACAAACCTACTAGGTGAGTATAGTTGGATGGACATGCATATGCATGTTTTGTGTGGCCGGCGATGTGTATGGTTGTAGGTGAAGCGCTTGTCGACGGGCGGTTTGCATGATGGCGAGACGATGCTTGTACATGAAACTTGTGTGGTGTGCATGAATTTTTGCATGTGCGAAGAAACTTTTTGTTGTTGCTTGCACCGGCGTGGTGCATGGATGTTTGCCAAAATGTCGATTAACTTCCGTTTCGGAAATTTTTTGCACTACCCATATGTGCTAGATTTAGGAGAGGTCATGCCAAAATTTTCCGGAGACCATGCATGTGTGTGTGTGCGCGCGTGTGCATGTTGCGGTTCTACTTAACATACTCTCGTTTCTCATTTCTGCTTTATCTATAGCAACCATGGTCATCAAGATGAGCTCCAGTCAAATAGGTAGATACAAGGAAGAAGCGAAGGCGGACATGATTCGGTGCAACAGGCGCTAGATAAGATGTCAGTGTCGAACATGCAAACTCGTGAGCTGGATCGACCCTGATTCCGGACAATTGGAGGAACACCTGCTCAGGCGCAGTTTCTGGATAGGCTTCAACAAGGTGCCGATAGCAAATGGTGCGCATGAAGACGACGGCGGGCGAGAAGACGAAGAGTCTCCCGGACATGGTTATCATGACGAAGGAGATGCCGGCGGACAAGATCATCATGACGAAGGAGATGCCGGCGGACAAGATGATCATGATGAAGGAGATGCCGGCGGACACGGTCATGATGAAGGAGCAGATGGTGGTGGAGAAGACGCGGACACGCAAACCTCGCTAACTTCGGCCTTGCGGGACCCTCATGTTCAAGAACTCCTCCTCAAGGAGACGAGCAACACCAGAGGTGCAGCCAGAGAGAAAGCCAAGCTGGAGCAAATGAAGAAAGACGTGATGACTCTGTTGTATCCTGATTGCCTGCCCCAGGATACGCGCTTGCATGTAATGCTTGATGCTCTACAGATGAAGGAGGAAAACAGATGGACCGACGTTAGCTTCAGCAAGAACCTGAAATTCTGGCACGATCATCTTCCCGAGGGGAACACATTGCCAAGCAGTATCGAGGAGGCCAAGAAAGTCGTGTGCCCTCTTGACCTACCGTACGAGAGATACCACGCCTGCATCAATGATTGCGCAATTTATCGGGGCGTGTACAAGGACAGAACCACATGTCCGGTGTGCTGCCAGGGACGGTACAAGAGTGGGAACAAGAATGTTCCTCGAAAAGTGGTATGGTACTTTCCTATCACTCCCCGTCTGCAGCGGTATTTCGTGGACCCTAAGGAAGCAAAGCTCATGCAATGGCACGCGAAAAGGGAGAAGCCCGAAGAAGATCCGGAGAAGGGCGTGATCCTGAGACACCCTTCAGACGCTTGCCAGTGGGAAGCATTGGACATGGCCTTCGAAGATTTCGGGCGCGACGCAAGGAACGTCAGGCTGGGTATGAGCACCGATGGACTCAATCCGTTCAGCAACCAGAGTAGCACGCATAGCACCTGGCCCGTGTTTGTATGGCCTTACAACCTTTCCCCGTGGCTGTGCACGAAGCAAAGGTACATACACATGAGTATTCTCATTCAGGGGCCGAAACAACCAGGTATCGACATACATCTGTATCTCGCACTGTTGAAAGAGGAGTTAGCCAGGTTGTGGGAGACGCCGGTCCGTACGTGGGATGCCTACACTGGAGATTATTTCGATATGAGAGCCGCGTTGCTCACGACGGTGCAGGACTATCCTGGTTGCTCATATGTATCGGCCTAGGTAGACCATGGATTCTGCGCATGTGTCAAGTGCATGGATGAGACCCCGCATCTCCAGCTACCAAGGGATCCCGGGTCTTCGAAAACCGTGTTCCCAGGGGCTCGAAGGTGGCTTCGCATGGATCACCCGTGGAGGAAACGCGGTGATTTGTTCAATGGTAAAGACGAGCTCGAAAGAGCCCCGTGCCCGAGGAGCGGCGAAGAAATCGACGAGCTTTTGAAAAATTGGGAGGAGTGCCGTGCGCCGGGAAAGAAGCGACCGAGGGTAGATCCCCTGCTGGGTGTATGGAAAGCGAGGTCTGTTTTCCACGACTTGGAGTACTGGAAGGTACTCCACACGCCCCATAGCCTCGATGTAATGCACATTACCAAGAACATTACCGAGAGTCTGCTTGGCACTCTTTGCAACATGTCCGATAGGACCAAGGATGGGACGAAAGCAAGATACAATCTGAAATGGCTTGGCATCAAGAAAGATCTTCAGGCCCCTGATAGTGATGACGACGATGATGATGATCAGACGGAAGGGACTCAAGGTCGCCGCAAAAGGGTAAAGAAGAACGCGGTGGTGCTTCCCGCTGCCTGATTCACTATGAGTCCGGAGGAGCTCGAGAAGTTTTTCAGGTGCCTCCTAGGAGTCAAATTTCCTCACGGTTACGCGGGGAAGATAAGCAGATATCTGGATGCAACGAAGACAAGGTTTAGCGGGATGAAGTCTCACGACTGTCACGTGCTGATGACGCAGATACTCCCCGTTGCGATCCGAGGGCTAATGGACGAGCACGTCCGTGATACGCTGCTTGGCCTTTGCAACTTTTTCGACGTCATCAACAGGAAGTCGATCGGCGTGAGGCAGCTCCACAGGCTACAGGAAGAGATCATGGCGATACTATGTGAGCTCGAGATTTACTTCCCTCCCGCATTCTTCGATATCTGCGTGCATCTCCTTCTCCATGTCGTTGATGACATCAGGCAGCTCGGGCCGACGTTCCTGCACTACATGATGCCGTTCGAAAGGCAGAACGGTGTCATGAAACGATACGTTCGCAATAGGTCCCGTCCATACGCAAGCATGGCCAAGGGCTTCCTAACCTACGAGTGCATCTCCTTCTGCCAGAATTATCTGAGCACCGAGAACCAGGATGTTGGTCTGCCAACCAGGACGCACCTCGGCAGGCTCGAGGGATTTGGTCACCGCGAGAGCTACCGGTCACTCCATGTCGGCATTCATGGTCAACAAGACGACTTCGACAGGGCTCACCGGGTCACGCTACAACACTTACAATTGATCGAACCTTGGGTGGAAGAGCACAAAAGCTTAATCGAGCAGAATTACATCGACCTGGGCCGGCCGAGGAAGAAGGGAGACGTAACCAGAGAGCACAACTCCAGCTTCACGCGTTGGTTCAAGAAAAGGCAACTGGTTCAAGCAAAGAGCACACCGCCAGCTACGGAAGATGAAAAACTCATATTCTCCTTATCACAGGGCCCCGGGCACAACGTAAAGACCTATCAGACGTACGACATCAGCGGTTACAGATTCTGCACTGAGGAAAAGGACAGGAATAGCGAATATCAAAACTCAGGAGTAACTATGCTATCCTACGGTGATGACGAGGCTACTATCA
Source organism: Puccinellia tenuiflora (assembly GCA_012064385.1). Classification (NCBI taxonomy): domain Eukaryota; kingdom Viridiplantae; phylum Streptophyta; class Magnoliopsida; order Poales; family Poaceae; genus Puccinellia; species Puccinellia tenuiflora. The sequence goes on along the minus strand of QRDG01000954.1, from coordinate 356,386 downwards.
AGGAAAGATTCTTCGGAAGGATCGAGGAGATATGGGAGCTCAACTACTGTGGACAGTTGGTGCCAATGTTCCGTGTGAGATGGGCCAAGGACGTCGTCAAAGAAGACCGGTATTTCACCACCATGGTAATAACCGATGCCAAATCGAAGAACGCCTCCGCAAAAAATGAGCCATGGGTACTTGCTAGCCAGTTCGAGCAATGCTTCTTCATTACCGACCCGTCAAAGCCTAGCTGTGTTGTCGTGAGGAGGGGCAAGAGGAGCATCATCGGAATGGAAGGAGACGCCAACGAGGAAGACTTGGACAAGAACGGCGATCCGAAGATCGAGGAGGAATTCGACAAGTACTTCGACTGGCCTACTACTAGCAAAGAAAGAAGGAAGACCTCCCTACCTATTAAAGGTTGTCCGTTCACGCGAAGAAATCTCAAGGTGCCCGGCCTAAAGTATTCAACCGCGAAGAAGGGAAAGAAGAGAAGCTAGCTCCGAACCAGCCGCCGGGACGAATAAGACTTTTTTGTGTATTAAAATATATGTGGTCTACTAAAATATGTGTGGTCTAGCTACTATATATTATATACCATGTGTGTGTGAGAGACAAGAATATATATATACCATGAATAAAATATGTGTGGTCTACTAACAATTGTGTGTATATTCGTCTTTAATTTCTTTAAAATGTGTGTATGTTCTTTCTTTTAATATAACCAAAAATGTTTTTTTAAGAATAACAAAGGTGTTTGTGTTCTATATTTAAATTTAACCAAAAAAAATTTAAAAGAAAATTTTTATGGGACAGTCAGGATTCGAACCTAGCTGTCACCAAAGTACAAAGTGCAGCAAACCACTGGGCTGTGTGTGTGCTGTTGTCATATTACAGCAAAATGCTGTTTTTAAATATGTGGCCACACAATTCTGTGGCGCATCCTTGCTGGCATGCGCCACAGAATATGACATTTCTGTGGCTGTAACAGCCCCAGATTAGCACCCTAAAATACGGGCCAAATTTTCGCTTTTTGTGTGCATTGCATCATGGCATCCATTTAAAATTGCTAATATGGAAATAAAGCAACACCTAGAAATGAAAACAAAGGAAGCAAAACCCTTCCTCACTTTCTCCAAACTAAATGCATTGGCCAAACCAAATGCAAAGCCCAACTTGGCAACAACTAAATGAACTTCCAAATTGTTTCGGGAGTTCCAATTTTTCATCTTACAACTTTTTCCTAATTTTCCCAAATGTTGCCAAATGGTAATTAAAACTGAGAATCCAAAATTGGGCTAATTAACTTCTATTTTTGGAACCAAGTTCAACTTTCCATAAATTCAAAATAAAATTATGGGGAGCTTCATTGATATATTAGGAGCCTCCATGAATATTTTCATTAATTTTGGAATTGTTTAAATGCCCCAATTAAATACAAATTGGAAATTGCCAAAATTACTTTTAATTAAAGGCTATGAACAAATGTTGGCCAAAAACATTTTATTTGACCTCACCAATTTTTGTGGAGCACCTGAAGGTTAATGGAGCCTAGATGAATTTTTGCATAAATTATAAAAGTGTGTAAGTGCCTCTTTTTAATTGCCAAAGTTGTCGCTGGACCTTTTGCAATAAAGGAATTCAAGACAGGGGGGTTTTCGCAATGTGACCTCCTTCTTCCTGTAGCGACCGAGGTGAGATCGACCAGCCCGTGCCGTCGCCACCGCACCTAGATGGTGCCCATGCCGCCCTGCTCCTCCTGGTGACCACCCACGCCCTGGCCCTTGCTCTCTCTCCCCTGCTATCTTCCCCTCCTCACCTACTCCCCTTGCTTCTCCCGGGAAAACCCTAGGTCGAGCTCTCTTGCCGCCGACGCCGCCGTCACGGGCGCCGTCGACCCCAGCCGTCCCTGGCCACGCCGACGCCGCCACGAGCTTCGCCTCGTTCTCCTCGTCCTCCCCGCCGATTGAATCGGGCCGGGACGCCCTCTACCTCAAGCATGCCGCCGATCCCTTCCGCTCCGGCCGCCAGCGTCCGAGCACGCTCACGTCGCCGTCCGGCCTCCCCCGACCTCGCCGTCAGTGCCATCACACCCAGGGTGAGCGGGCGAACCCTCTGGACATCTTCCTCGCTCTCATCTCCCCCTAGGTTGCAGTTGCGTCATAGCCCGTCGCCGGCCGCCGTCGGATAGGTCGCTCCGGCAACCCTTCGGTGGCTGCGCCGCCGTAGTGTAACCGCCCGTAAACACGGCACGTCGAAAAGCGTTCGTCCCGCTCCCGCGCTTGCTTGCTCTCACCCCTCGTGAGCGTGCGCGCCGTCGGCCGCGTGCGTGGTCACCGCGCCGGTCGTGGCTTTTGACCGCGTACGCGCGCGTGCCCGCCTGACCGGCCAGGCGCCCGGCCTGGGCCGGCCACGAGGCCGGCCTGTTCGGGCAGTGCCCCGGCCTGCGCCCCGGGTTGGGCCGGCTCTGAGGCCGGCCTCCTCTGGCACTAGCCCGGCCTGCACCCCGGCCTGGGCCGAACTGTGGGCCGGCCTGGAACAGTAAAAACAGTTTTGAGCTAAATTTCAAATAATTGAAACTTTTCAAATACTAGTCCAAATTCAACAAGTAAAATACCAATTTGATCAGGAAAACAAACCCTACAATATGAGATCATTGTGACTTTATGTTGAATCCATATTTTACTGTTATTTAAGAATTTCTAAAACGGGCTAAATAATACCGAATTTGAGAAATTCATAACTTATTAAATAATTGTCCAAAATTTATGAATTAAATATCAAAGTGATCAACATGTCAAATGCTATCAAACCATGCACTTATCACATCATGATCACAAACTTTTATTTGATGTTATCCATAATTTGATTAAATGAATTAAATTCAATTATTTAATTAATTTGCTATTTATTCATCGGTGATCCGAAAATTACAAATAAATTACCGAAACGATCGGAAGAACGAAACCTATCCATTCATGTCATGTTCATGCATAATTGAGCCACTTCTCTAGTAATTTGTTAATTTATAAAGAATGTGGTCACTAAGAATAAATATGGGGTTGGTTCCAAATAATTGCACTACTTATTTGGCTCCCCATTTAATGTTGCTATGTAAGTTATATAATAATATGGTTGCATCAATTGGACATGTCATCAAGTGATTGAGCATTGCATTTTGAGTTCGTGTGATTTATGTGTGCCTTGCTTTTCTCTTTTGGGTATCGATAGATTCCGGAGTCGAGGGTCTCTCTAACTATCCCGACGGGCAGTGCTTCACTACCGAGCAGCAAGGCAAGAGATAACCTAACCTTCTTGGCATCTAGCATCCTATGTTTATAAACTTATTTTATCAACCATATTATTTGCATGCGATTCAAATGTTTCTTCCGGTCAAATTATTAGAATATCCTATGAATGCATGTTCTTCCCCGAGCCAATCACATGTATCCCTACCTATGAAACCTAGGGTTGAAGTGATGGCCGAGTTAAAGATAGAATTGTGGTATTCATATGCTTAGCTATGCTTAGCCATGCTTAGATATGCTTTATGTCCGTTGTTAATTCCATAATTATTGATGTTGATGGAATGATTCGGGCTTGGTGGATAATGGTGATGCTTAATTAAAATGCTAAGACGGCTTGGGTGAGTTGCCATCGGGGATGGTGTTTTGCCTCACTCTAGCCCCTAGGTGTGAGTTCTTTACCTCTTGAACCAAGACTAGCGTGCTGCCATTGGTGGGTGTATGGGCGCCTTACTGACCGAATAATTTGTGAGGGGCTTGTCAAGGGTCCTCTAGTTTGCTATTTCCATTTGCGCGTGTGTGGTGTGAGTGGAAAAAGGAACGAGGATGGTGGTGTCTAGGATGTGGCCGCGGGGCAGGGCGCTGGGAGCGCTGATCCTGTCCTTCCGCACACTGATGATCCTTGAGTAAGCCTCATGCTTTGTAAAGGTATAACCGCGCCCGCTCGCCGGCCTTCCCCGGAAGAGGGCCAACTAGGTGAGCCGGACGGTACCAATGGGTAAATTAGTACACCCCTGCAGGGTTAATCTTTTCGAAAAGCCGTGTCCACGGTTATGGACGACTTGGGATCGGATATAAGATCATAGATAACGTTAACCTAATTGATATGGCAGCTAGAGGTTGCATAATAAACCTGAGATAAAGGTTCACTTTCCTCGAGGGGAGTCGAGGGAGTGCCTTTGTGTGAGATGAGTGGAGATGGTTGCAAGTAGGTTCGTCGAGAACCGAAGATGGTAATGATACTCTCTTACCCCTTTATAAAAATATTCTGAGTAGACGAATGCCATGTGTCTTCTAAGTTTTGGTTTATAAAATTTAGCCTTATGCAAAAAGAACTACATATAAAGCTTTAGAGCCTCCGTCAGTCATTGGGCCTATATCGCCCTACTAAACTTGCGAGTACGTCGTACTCAGTCTCTCTTTGCTGCCTCTATGATTTTGTGTTTCAGAGGACGACGACACCGAGCAGCTAGGTGGGTTCTTCGTTGACGTCGACTACTAGTCTGGGGTTCCCAGGTGGCAGCTTGGGACCGTGGAACAAGCTGGCTGGGTTGATGTTTATTGTAGGCCTTTAGGCCATATATTTGCTTCTTGTTGTTAGACAACACTACCCGCTTCCGCTTGTTGAATTGTTGGATCTGTGATCCTTTTGCTTGTAATATTTGTATTCTTCTCGTTATATGAGTTGCTATACTTTTGTGTCGTAGAGTCATGCTTTGTGCCAGTTCTGTTCCACAAGTCTCGATCTTTGTCTTATACATTGATGGTTGTGTCGGATTCATTGCCTCAATGTATAATTCCGGGGTCGGGGCGCTACAAGTTGGTATCAGAGCAGGACTGCCTGTAGGAAACCCTTTCTATTGGTCGATGTCGAGTCTAGTTCGTGAAAATTATTTTTAACCTAAAAATGAGTTGTGAAAACCCTCCTAGGATTCTTTTTACTCCTTATCCAATTCACTCTGATCTCGGTGCCATCTTACCTCTATTTGATTTTAACGGTTTTCTGATCATCGGCAAATTCTAAATCTTTAGGATCACGGGGTTGGGTTCTACCTTTAGTAGTGGTTAACTTTGCTCGTTTGACAATCTGAAGCCGAAGAAAGGAAGTGTTGTGGATCATCAAGATATTCCTTTGCTTTAGTCTAAGATCTTGAACCGAAGGTCCCGGATTGTGCTAGGGCTCTGGTGTAATGATTTATGAGGGTTGTCGCCCTTGTGAGCATTATGCTATTGTGAGTCCCGGTGCATGAAGCTGATCTTTAACCCAAGATCTTTTCCGTTGAATCCTGGTGCTAATGGTTAAACCCTACATCAGGTTGGCAAATTGAAGTTAGTCTTCAAACTCGAGGTTGCAGCCGTAATTGGTTTCCTCGACAATGTTTTTCTATGCCACTAGCTTTAGCTCGACTTTCTGTTAGGGAATCATCTGCAACATGACGGGTTTGCTCTTAGCGAGCCCTTCCATCAATAATAGTGTTGCCTCTACTAACGCCGTCCATGAAACCCTTTCTGCACTAGTTGTCGGAAGAGTGCTATTAAGGGCTTATGCATTATCTTGAGATGGTTGTTAGCCGTTTCTTACTCTATATCTGTTGTCCGACCTCTATCTGTCTGTTGACAGTCAAGTTTTATCGTGCATTGGGGTGTTCTGATGCATGTTACTCTTGTGCTTCGTCAAGGCATTCCGCTTCGGGATGCCAGGAGAAACAAACTCCGGTCCCTCGCCCGTTTCTCGGTGAGGTCAAAGTTTTGTAAATCGCGGAATAGGAGCTTGTCTAGCTTTTGTTCCGTTCCACCTTGGAGTGTCACACTCTTTCATATCAAGAGGTCGTGCTTAGTCTCATGACGCACTTGAAGAAGTGATGCTCCTACCCTTCCTTATCCATCTACCTCCGAGCTTTTTGGGCTCGAGAGTGTTGAGGATGAATATCGTTGTGGTAATCGGATAATCTTAGCAATTGATATTGTTTTGAAATCCACAGACTTCGGTGACACTCTTAGCCTAGTTGGTAATTATAACACCGGGCTGAGTTGTCTGTGTTGCCAAGTCCTTTCGTTCAGGTGTACCTTCGGTCAACGAGTTAGGTTCATGTCGAAACTCTCAAGACCCCATCTTTTCCTTGAAATGCAAGCTTCCTCTCGCAACCAGTGACTCTTGTCGCTATGGATCCGAGTGAAGTTCGCTTGTCACCTCGGGGAAAATCAAAAGTTGGTCATGCATACGTGCATTATTGAGCTGGTAGGTTGGTACCTCCCGTTCTCTGACTAAGCCATGTGCGCACACCAAGCCCTGGCCGAGTCGTTCCTAAATAAGAAGAGATTGTCAAATCCTATCATCTGCCGGTGTTTCCCAATCAGGAATCAGTTGGGCTTCATTGTTTGGAGTCCATGTTGGTTCAATTCCCTTTCGTAATCATGAACCAATGGAAACCCCAATCTAGCACGTGTATTGGAGTTTGACACGGTAGCCATGTCTTGCAAATCTAGTTTCCTTGCCTTGCGGCTAACTCCCGCAAACTTCTTCCATACCTGCTAGGCCGAAGTATCTGCACACCTACCCAACTCTGAACCTCAATCAGAAATGATGCTTGGTGGTTCACCAAGAGCCTGACCCAGATCTTTTAGTAAACCCGATGAGTTCGGTGTTGTGGCTCATTCACCTCACCGGAAGGCCTATTGACAAGATCTCTCAAATCTTTAACCTCAACCACTATCCCTGAGGGTAATGTGTAATTTACCCTGGCAGTCTTTCCAAATGGGTCTTTTCTCTATCTCAAGTACGACTTTCGCTTGAGGATTGGATGAAGGATATTTCCAAAGCCGGAGTGCGATATCTAGAACCTCAAGGAGAACCTCACAACAGAGTTGCTAAATATCTATCGGTCAATCCTCCTACTCCCTCCATCTCGTGACAGTATCTCGTTATGAGGTTTTACCTCTCTAGCTAATTGTGAATCAAATGCTACATCTTTTCCACCTTGGTGAAATCAAGGTTGGCCCAATCACACTGACATTGTAGAAATCCTTCAGTTCCGTTAGGGCCAAGCTTTTAATCTTATGGTAGCGTCTGGAAGGTCAAGAGCGTGGAGTCCGGAAGGTGTCCTTTCTCCTCGCGGTGCTTCTAGTTTCGATGATCTACACCTCTTGGTGGTTTGAAGTATTGTCTTGGTCTTGGACCAATTTCCTGAACAAAGTGATAGGTCGTCCTATCCTCAGCTCGACCTTTGTTTGGTCAAATCGATCCTAGTTTCCTCAATGGCTTATGGTTTTGGGCAAGAGTCATTTTGTCTGCCATCTTAAGTAATCTTCTGTTCTTTCCGCCCCATTGACGCGTCAAGCTTCCTAGATCCAAGTTGTGCACCAAGGAAGATCTTCGTGAGATCGAGAAGACCGTGGAAAATGTGTGTTGTCATGTTCCTTCATCCCTAGTTCTACTCTAGAATCTCGGGACGAGATTCCTGTAAGGGGATAGAATTGTAACAGCCCCAGATTAGCACCCTAAAATACGGGCCAAATTTTCGCTTTTTGTGTGCATTGCATCATGGCATCCATTTAAAATTGCTAATATGGAAATAAAGCAACACCTAGAAATGAAAACAAAGGAAGCAAAACCCTTCCTCACTTTCTCCAAACTAAATGCATTGGCCAAACCAAATGCAAAGCCCAACTTGGCAACAACTAAATGAACTTCCAAATTGTTTCGGGAGTTCCAATTTTTCATCTTACAACTTTTTCCTAATTTTCCCAAATGTTGCCAAATGGTAATTAAAACTGAGAATCCAAAATTGGGCTAATGAACTCCTATTTTTGGAACCAAGTTCAACTTTCCTTAAATTCAAAATAAAATTATGGGGAGCTTCATTGATATATTAGGAGCCTCCATGAATATTTTCATTAATTTTGGAATTGTTTAAATGCCCCAATTAAATACAAATTGGAAATTGCCAAAATTACTTTTAATTAAAGGCTATGAACAAATGTTGGCCAAAAACATTTTATTTGACCTCACCAATTTTTGTGGAGCACCTGAAGGTTAAATGGAGCCTATATGAATTTTTGCATAAATTATAAAAGTGTGTAAGTGCCTCTTTTTAATCGCCAAAGTTGTCGCTGGACCTTTTTGCAAATAAAGGAATTCGAGACAGGGGGGTTTTCGCAATGTGACCTCCTTCTTCCTATAGCGACCGAGGTGAGATCGACCAGCCCGTGCCGTCGCCACCGCACCTAGATGGTGCCCATGCCGCCCTGCTCCTCCTGGTGACCACCCACGCCCTGGCCCTTGCTCTCTCTCCCCTGCTATCTTCCCCTCCTCACCTACTCCCCTTGCTTCTCCCGGGAAAACCCTAGGTCGAGCTCTCTTGCCGCCGACGCCGCCGTCACGGGCGCCGTCGACCCCAGCCGTCCCTGGCCACGCCGACGCCGCCACGAGCTTCGCCTCGCTCTCCTCGTCCTCCCCGCCGATTGAATCGGGCCGGGACGCCCTCTACCTCAAGCATGCCGCCGATCCCTTCCGCTCCGGCCGCCAGCGTCCGAGCACGCTCACGTCGCCGTCCGGCCTCCCCCGACCTCGCCGTCAGTGCCATCACACCCAGGGTGAGCGGGCGAACCCTCTGGACATCTTCCTCGCTCTCATCTCCCCCTAGGTTGCAGTTGCGTCATAGCCCATCGCCGGCCGCCGTCGGATAGGTCGCTCCGGCAACCCTTCGGTGGCTGCGCCGCCGTAGTGTAACCGCCCGTAAACACGGCGCGTCGAAAAGCGTTCGTCCCGCTCCCGCGCTTGCTTGCTCTCACCCCTGGCGAGCGTGCGCGCCGTCGGCCGCGTGCGTGGTCACCGCGCCGGTCGTGGCTTTTGACCGCGGACGCGCGCGTGCCCGCCTGACCGGCCAGGCGCCCGGCCTGGGCCGGCCACGAGGCCGGCCTGTTCGGGCAGTGCCCCGGCCTGCGCCCCGGGTTGGGCCGGCTCTGAGGCCGGCCTCCTCTGGCACTAGCCCGGCCTGCACCCCGGCCTGGGCCGAACTGTGGGCCGGCCTGGAACAGTAAAAACAGTTTTGAGCTAAATTTCAAATAATTGAAACTTTTCAAATACTAGTCCAAATTCAACAAGTAAAATACCAATTTGATCAGGAAAACAAACCCTACAATATGAGATCATTGTGACTTTATGTTGAATCCATAACTTATTAAATAATTGTCCAAAATTTATGAATTAAATATCAAAGTGATCAACATGTCAAATGCTATCAAACCATGCACTTATCACATCATGATCACAAACTTTTATTTGATGTTATCCATAATTTGATTAAATGAATTAAATTCAATTATTTAATTAATTTGCTATTTATTCATCGGTGATCCGAAAATTACAAATAAATTACCGAAACGATCGGAAGAACGAAACCTATCCATTCATGTCATGTTCATGCATAATTGAGCCACTTCTCTAGTAATTTGTTAATTTATAAAGAATGTGGTCACTAAGAATAAATATGGGGTTGGTTCCAAATAATTGCACTACTTATTTGGCTCCCCATTTAATGTTGCTATGTAAGTTATATAATAATATGGTTGCATCAATTGGACATGTCATCATGTGATTGAGCATTGCATTTTGAGTTCGTGTGATTTATGTGTGCCTTGCTTTTCTCTTTTGGGTATCGATAGATTCCGGAGTCGAGGGTCTCTCTAACTATCCCGACGGGCAGTGCTTCACTACCGGGCAGCAAGGCAAGAGATAACCTAACCTTCTTGGCATCTAGCATCCTATGTTTATAAACTTATTTTATCCACCATATTATTTGCATGCGATTCAAATGTTTCTTCCGGTCAAATTATTAGAATATCCTATGAATGCATGTTCTTCCCCAAGCCAATCACATGTATCCCTACCTATGAAACCTAGGGTTGAAGTGATGGCCGAGTTAAAGATAGAATTGTGGTATTCATATGCTTAGCCATGCTTAGATATGCTTTATGTCCGTTGTAAATTCCATAATTATTGATGTTGATGGAATGATTCGGGCTTGGCGGATAATGGTGATGCTTAATTAAAATGCTAAGACGGCTTGGGTGAGTTGCCATCGGGGATGGTGTTTTGCCTCACTCTAGCCCCTATGTGTGAGTTCTTTACCTCTTGAACCAAGACTAGCGTGCTGCCATTGGTGGGTGTATGGGCGCCTTACTGACCGAATAATTTGTGAGGGGCTTGTCAAGGGTTCTCTAGTTTGCTATTTCCATTTGCGCGTGTGTGGTGTGAGTGGAAAAAAGGAATGAGGATGGTGGTGTCTAGGATGTGGCCGCGGGGCAGGGCGCTGGGAGCGCTGATCCTGTCCTTCTGCACACTGATGATCCTTGAGTAAGCCTCATGCTTTGTAAAGGTCTAACCGCGCCCGCTCGCCGGCCTTTCCCGGAAGAGGGCCAACTAGGTGAGCCAGACGGTACCAATGGGTAAATTAGTACACCCCTGCAGGGTTAATCTTTTCGAAAAGCCGTGTCCACGGTTATGGACGACTTGGGATCGGATATAAGATCATAGATAACGTTAACCTAATTGATATGGCAGCTAGAGGTTGCATAATAAACCTGAGATAAAGGTTCATTTCCTCGAGGGGAGTCGAGGGAGTGCCTTTGTGTGAGATGAGTGGAGATGGTTGCAAGTAGGTTCGTCGAGAACCGAAGATGGTAATGATACTCTCTTACCCCTTTATAAAAATATTCTGAGTAGACGAATGCCATGTGTCTTCTAAGTTTTGGTTTATAAAATTTAGCCTTATGCAAAAAGAACTACATATAAAGCTTTAGAGCCTCCGTCAGTCATTGGGCCTATATCGCCCTACTAAACTTGCGAGTACGTCGTACTCAGTCTCTCTTTGCTGCCTCTATGATTTTTGTGTTTCAGAGGACGACGACACCGAGCAGCTAGGTGGGTTCTTCGTTGACGTCGACTACTAGTCCGGGGTTCCCAGGTGGCAGCTTGGGACCGTGGAACAAGCTGGCTGGGTTGATGTTTATTGTAGGCCTTTTAGGCCATATATTTGCTTCTTGTTGTTAGACAACACTACCCGCTTCCGCTTGTTGAATTGTTGGATCTGTGATCCTTTTGCTTGTAATATTTGTATTCTTCTCGTTATATGAGTTGCTATACTTTTGTGTCGTAGAGTCATGCTTTGTGCCAGTTCTGTTCCACAAGTCTCGATCTTTGTCTTATACATTGATGGTTGTGTCGGATTCATTGCCTCAATGTATAATTCCGGGGTCGGGGCGCTACAGTGGCGCACCCAGGAGTGGTGCGCCACGGAATCTCAATATTCTGTGGCGCATGCCAGCAAGGATGCGCCACAAAATTTCCTTTCCCCCACTTACATGTGGGGCCCGCCCGCGCCTCTCCCTCACTTAGCAGTTTCACCATACCGCGCACTCGCCGCCCTCTGCAACTCGCCGCCGTGCCCCAACTCGCTCACCGTCGACCGCCGCCGACCGCCAGAGGACACGCGTGCCCATCCCCTCCTCCAACTCGCCGCCGCCGGCTGCCGATACTCCAGCCGTCCCCATCCTTTGCAACTCGCCGCGCGCCCTTTGCAACTCGCCGCCGCGCCTGCCGCGTCCACGCCCGATGCCCACCCCGGAAAGCCTCGCAGGTTCCTCCCTCCTCCCTCCTCTCGCCCTGCGCCCTCCTCCCTCCCTGCCATCTTCCTCCTCCTCCCTCCTCTCCATGGAACATGCACTCTAGGTGCTTGTGGAAATGCCCAAACCGAGACATTTTGAACATGTTAGTGATCCCTGTAAGTTTTAGACTGCATGTTAGCTCATCTACCTCTGTCGCTGTTAATGTACACTAGGTGCTCTAGCTGCTGCAATTATTTTGATCTTGAGCCGCACTTGATGTTTTATACCTAACAATGGTATCAGAGGCCTCAATGTGTAGCACTAGAACCCTACTGAGATTTGATGATCTAAATTGTGTTAAATAGATCATGTTTTAGCCAATTTTGTTTTACATATTAGCCTCCGATTAGTTCTAATTGCCTCTTAAACATGCATGTTAATGAATAGATAATAGGACCATGGGTTGCCTGGGTACTTCCCAGCATATCCGATTTTAGAAGGTAAAACAGAGTACCAATTCATATGACAGAAATGTCTTGAATGGAGATTCCGATAGCATACATCATTTTTATTTAAAACCATCATGCTAATGCAGTGCCACCAAACATTATGATCCCTACTCATGTTGCTCCAAATCATGTGTCTACAATTCAAAAAAAACTGTGCCTAAGCAATAACAATAAGGATAACTATGAACTACAATTTGCATATGTTTCAATGTGAAAAACAACACTTGCTAGCTGCTTAATTAATATTTTGCATAATTAATTGCTGGCTGCTTAATTATCAGGTTTTGCATAATTAATTGCTGGCTGCTTAATTAACTCACAGTATGTTACTTGAATGTGTAGCAGGTGTCCTAAGCGCTAGCTGCTGTGTGGTGGTGATCGAGAAGGACCTCGACGCTTGTTCAGTTTTCAGGTGAGATGGTGGTGGTGGTGGATGTGTGTGATGGTGGTGAATGCATGTGTGATGGTGGTGGTGGATGTGTGTGATGGTGGTGGTGGTATGTGTGGTGGTGGTGAATGCATATATATGTGTGATGGTGGTGGTGGATGTGGTGTGCTGCATGTGTTGAATGTGTGCCCTAGAGGCCTTTTTAAAATGTTTGCAGGTACCCCGAGAGGCCCTTGAGATTGCCAGAACGTCGATTAACTTCCGTTCCGGCAAATTCGGGTACTCCATATGTCCCTTTTTTAGCAAAGGTCATGCCGAAATTTTTCGTGAATTTTGGCATGACTTTGCTAAAAAAGGGATATATGGGGTATTGCGACTAATGCATGGGCCGGGGTATCTTAGTACTTAATTAAGTGATTTTTTTCTTATATTTGTGTTGTACTAACTTTTTGCCTCTTTTTAATTAAGTGTAAACATGTCGGAGTCCGCGGGCCCTTCTAAGAACATGAGCGTCGAAGAAATAGCTAGAGACGCCAACAAGTCATTCTGGGAAGCGTCCCAGGAGTTGGAGGAGGCTGCCGCCGCCGGAGCTGCTAGTGGCGACCATGCCGACGATGAGCAATACGCCCCGGAGGACGACGACGCCGAAACCACCGATGGAGCTGCTAGTGGCGGCCATGAGGATGACACCACCACCACCGATGGCGGCGACTACACGGATGGTGGTGGCAACCCGACCGCTCCGAAGCAGAAGAAGGAAAGGAAGGATAGGACACCTCAAGTGCTTGCCAATGTCACAGACCATTTCACCGAGGTCACGCCAAGTGGCCTACCAGTGGCGCCTGAGGCCCTTGCCAAAGGGTACAGCATGCAACTAGGGTGCATCCTCCGGGAAAGCGTGTCCATCAACACGAAGGACATCAGAAGCACATCCAATAAGGCTTTGCGAACCGTCCTCCTCCATAAGCTTCACCAACGGTACACGTTCCTGGAGCCGTTCAACAAAAAGGTGGACAGTTTAGCCATCTCGAAGATGAGCACCGCCTTGAGCAGCTGGAAATTCCGGGTGAAGCGGAAGATTGAGAAGGGTCTCAGCTGGGAGGAGATAAAAGACAAAGAGCCGATGCTCGACCAAAAAGAGTTCGAGGAATTCAAGTTGTCCTTAAGAACTGAGGAGGCTAAAAATGGACCAAGTGGGGGAAGGACATGCGGGAGCAAAACATAGGTAACCACCGTTGTGGAAGCGGCGCTTACCGAGGAAAAAAGCCCATTTGGGACAAGGAGGATGCCGAGTATGCACGTCTCGGAAAAGAGAACCCATGGGAAAAAATCACGGACGAGCAGACGAGGTACTTTGTCTGGTCCCGCTACTATCTGGACAAGACCACGGGGGAATTCGTTACCGACGATGAGGCGGTGAAGGATTTCGAGAAGTATCTGGTAAGGAATTTAATTACCGCGGATATCTCAAAGTCCATTGCGTTGATCTAGTTAGATAATGAAGCCAAATATCTAAATTAATGCCTAATTTGTTTGCAGGAGGAAGAGTTGAAGGCTGACGCTGAGGTCAGTGGCCAGTCGTCCCAAGGGTCGACGGAGCCGTGGGACACGACTTTCAATAGGGCGACAAACGCTTACAAGGGTAGGGACAAGTCGATGCCACCGACGTCAGCTGGCCGTGTGTCCGGCTTCCGTACGAGCATGAAGTTCATCAACTACTACCACTAGAACGCCGAGACGAAAAAGGAGAGGAGGAGGTCGAGTAAGGATAAAGCCGAGGTTGTGGAGCTAAGGAAGAAGGTGGAGACACTGGAGAATCAAAAAGTGGACTCCACGGTTGAGAGGTTAGTGGACGAGAAGCTGCAAAGTTTCTTACCCCCTGGGTTGATGGAGGGGTTAGCTTCTTGGAATGCAGCTGGTCGACAGGGGCCGATATACGGGCCCAGCTTCAGCGCCAGCAACTCCATCATGAACCAAAACATGTCGCCGGACCTGACGACCCCACAGCCCAACGCAATGACGCCCCTACCGCGAAAGATACCGAGCCGCAGCCGGCGGTGGCTGTGCTTCATAATGCAACCGAGCGCCCGGAGAATGATAGGCTGGCCGCCGGCACCGGCGCCCTTGTCTCGACAGTTGCCGAGCTCGACGCCATCACCCAGGTAACTAATTAGTTAGTCTGCGGCATCTTCTATAACTATGCCTATGATGACTGCCATCTCATGATGCCCAACATGTAATGACTCAGGACATGCCTTGCATACTACTGCATAGGGTGGTGCCCGGCGGCGAGTTGAAGGACGGTGCTCAGGGCACTATCGTACAGCCAATGACCCGTGAAATTCACCACAGTAAAATGGACGAGGACGTTATGAGGGTCAAGCTGATTACGATAGGCTGATTATGATAGTGCCTGAGTTTCGCGACGTCCAGCCCCCCATTCAACCTCCGAGAGCCGAAGAGGACGTGGTCCTTAAAGATTGCACCGGCTGGATGATGAAATGGCCGAAGTGAAGGGGTCGCAGCATAGAAAACAAAAAAATTTCCTACGCAACAGGCGGAATAAACCCCAAGGATCTAGATCTACTAGACGAAGGTAGCGAAGATGAGATCCAATCTCTTACCCTTGAAGATAAACAAACGCATTTTGTCGGTGCAGGGGTTGGCTAGTCGATCCCCGCAACTAGACTCATCTAGTCGCGAGGAGATGTATTTCCTCGAAGATCCAATCCGATGAAGTGCCACAAGGGGTAGCACCTCCGCGGTATCCACACGTACGGCTCGATGTAGATCTCCGCCTTCTTGATCCCGCAAGCAAGGTGGAGATGGCTAGATGGATCTCGGCACCACGACGGTTGTGGTGGCGTTGATGGTGGAGAAATTCCTGCAGGGCTTCGCCAAGCGACTGCAGGAGAGAGGAGGGAGAGGGAGAGGGAGGCCGGCGGCTAGGGTACAAGGGTGCACGCCCCAGCCCTCCCCTCCTCCTTATATAGGCGTGGGGGGGCTGGTTTTCCCCTCCCCCAAGTCCTTGGGGCGGCCAAGGGGGGGAAACTTGCCCCCCAAGGCTCCCTTTCCCTTTAGGGTTAGGGTTTCCCTTGGGCCAGCCTCATGGGCCTTTAGGGAGGGGTGCGGCCAGCCCATGTGGGTTGCTGCACCTCCCCTTAGCCCAAGTTGCCCTTCCAGGTTCGTGGCCCCCAAGGTGGGGCCCTCCGGAACCTTCCGGAACCTTCTAGAATCTTCCGGTACTCTGCCGGAATTTTCCCGAACTTTTCCGGAAACCTGGAAACCACTTTCCTTATATGAAACTTTACCTCCGGACTCTTCCGGAGCTCCTCGTGATGTCTAGGATCTCATCCGAGACACCGAATCAACATTTGATTATACCATCAAAACATCTCATCGCTAAACCCTAGCTACATCAGAGCGTTAAGTGTGTGACCCTACGGGTTCGAGAACATGCAGACATGATCATATCAATAATCAATAGCGGGACCGGGATGCCCATATTGACTCCTACATATTCAACGAAGTTCTTTATCGATTGAACCACGATGCCGGAGATTCTTAATCTCATATACGATTCCCTTTGTCTCACCGATATTTAATTTGCCCGAGATTCGATCGTCGATATCTCCATATCTAGTTTCATCTCATTACCTGGCAAATTCTCTTTACTCGTCCATAATATAGGATCTCCGTGATTACCACTTAATCACATGGTTGCAACCTTTCTGATGCTATATTACCGAGAGGGCCCAGAGATATCTTTTCCGTCACAAGGAAGGACAAATCCCAGTCTTGATTCATGTCACCCAACAAATACCATCAGAGATACCTGAAAGCCACCTTTATAATCACCCAGTTACGAAGTGACGTTTGATGTCCACAAAGTATTCCTCCGGTAAACGGGAGTGACATAATCTCATGGTCTAAGGAAACTATACTTGGCATACTAAAAGCGTTGGCAATAAAACTGTTGTGACACGATCAATTGCAACTCTTTATTTTCGGGTCTTGTCCATCACATCATTACTCCTAATGATATGACTCCGTTATCAAGTGACTGTAACAAGTCCATGGTTAGGAAACTCTAACCATCTCTTGACTAACGAACTAGTCCGGTAGAGGCTTACTAGGGACACCTGGTGTTTATATTCCACACATGTATTATGTTTCCGGTTAATAAAATTATAGCATGGATAATAAACTATTATCATAAACATGAATATGCTAATAAACCATTTTATTATTGCCTCTAGGGCATATTCCCAACAGTCTCCCACTTGCACTAGAGTCAATAATCTAGTTGACATTTTCTCGATCCAACACTCATGGTGTCTAACACTCATGGAGTCTCAGTGCTGATCATGTTTGCTCGTGGAAGAGGTTCTGTCCGTGCTCTGTACTATACAGTTCTGTATGTTCTTTGCAAAACGTCAATGTCACCTAATTTGACATTACTTTATCATCTCATGATAAATCTATTATCATCACATGATAATTCACATCATCACATGATGAATATAATATATTTGGTTAGAGAGTGAGATTTTCGTTTCCCTTTTATGCCTACATGACGTATGATCAGTCAAGAGGACTTTCACATAGCATGTGCACCGGAACTCACTCAGTCTTGAAACAAAATTTCTCAAACCATAATATTATATCTTTTAATCCTTGAATTAATCATATACTCCTATATGTTGTAGACTCACAAATCGACAGTGCAATCATGTCACTTCGATATTTTCGATCATGCTTTCGCTGCGCTTCTGCTATTATGAGATCCCCAATCTAGTTTGGTTTTATGACTTCAACCAAGTCTACCAATCTCTAGATTCTATTATCTCAACTCCATAGAAAAATGACTCCTCATTTAACATGTTCTTCTAACCAAGAACTTGGGTCACATATTGTCAAATACAAACACATGGTTCTTATATGTTTAGTCCTATGAACGATTCATAGCGAATTCTAACATATCCTCCAACCATCATTTTGTACTGAGTTATCAACTCAATGTTTCACCTATTTCTCACAAGCAGATGAACCTTTCTTCTCTTGTTTTATTTTGAACTCCTTCAAAATCTTACTTAGGTTAAACATCATGACATAATGCTTTATCAAACATATCTATCCTCCATAGATACATCCATCTCCATGGATATTTGACGTTTCAAACTAACTTCATAAGTTATACGTTGGTTCCTGACTTATTTACAACATTTATGAAATCTCCATTTCACTCAAACAAGATGTTGTAAACTCCCACTCAAATATACACCATACACATATTAAATTGTGAAACCACTTTGGCTCCCACTCAGAAATATGTTATATCTATATTTGACCATGATTAGACTAGCTCCCACTCAAACATATGTCTCCACATATTTTGATCTGGAAAATAGTTTCTGCTCTGACTTAATATATGTCGCCACATATCTTAATTAGATCACACTCGTGTAATTTCTCGATATTTTGGACACCTCCAAAATTCTTAATTAACTATTAATATCGAGAACTCTTTATACGAAACGCTAGTACTTTACTAGCTTTAAGTTTTATTTATTCCCTGCAAAACCCCTTTTGAGGAATAAATATGTGAAACATCACTTTCACAAAATCAAGCAACAATTACTTTGTGATTTAAACTTAACATAGGATGACTCTTAGTCATTTTCGTATTTAAGGCTTCTATTTCTTCTTTGTAGTTTTGTAGGTATGTCTTGTTTCTGAAACATGACAAGTAAATCATGAATATTATTTTGTAACCTGACAAAATTACCATATTCTTGAATCCTACTTTTCTTTAGACAAGCTAAACCGAAATTCAATGATCACCATCATTAATTCCTTTATGTGTCAAGTTTAACCAACATAGCACTTTACATATGTGCCACTTGATACATAAACAAGCAAGGTTTTAGCTTTTCCATTTATTCCATCAATTCTTTTATCAATGAAACCTTTTCACGATAAACCACTAAAATACTTAGCACAACCAACAAATTGGTTTGCCCCTTTTAGTCTCATATTGTGGAATCACATTCATAGTCATACTTATGAATATACTACAACATTATTCGCAATAGTCTCTAATTATCTCATAATTAATGAAACCACCTTTTCTCATAACTCATATGAAAAATGTTTATGCGAATCAATAAATAGATCCTTATTTCTAAACAGAGTGTTTATCAAATAAATCTAAATGCTATTATTAAACCCCCGAAATGAAACCCTTCTTTGAGACCACACAATATCAAATAGTGTGTGATTACAATATCTTAGGACATATCAAACTCCTTTGAAAATATTCTAAATATTGTAATTTGTGATAACACTTCTCACAAGTCCGCATACTAACATATAACTCAAATATTTTGTCTCTTTTGATCAAATCATAAAGACTCAATTTTCTTGTTAACTTAATATCCTAAACTCCAGAAATTTATTTGATCTCATCAAATATCATAACTCGAATAAATACACCTATTTAATCATTTATGATGGAGTACACAAAATAATGACATCTAACATTTGCTGAAAATACAACCAACACTTGTGTTTATTTTCGGCAATTCATGGCACTCTTCCAAAGGGTGGCATTTTAGTCATACTCCTTACAATAAGGCGCATTGATAAAACATCAAAATGTTTATTCAATCTTTAGCATGACTAAAACAATTGTCATTATTAAGTTTTGGATATTTTAGTATGTCACATTATTTTATAAATGTTCAACCAATTTATCATCTAGATTATAATAAGAATAACACACTTATAATCGAAAACTTGTGATTTCCAAAAAGGATCACTCATGAAAATAGAACAACCATTGTCTTTAACATGAATAACCGTCTCACATAAGCAAGACACACTAATTAAAATCACACTTAATTCGATTACAAAACTTATTCAAATCCTCTAATCCAAATGATAAATGTAGAGACAGATCGTTGCCGGCATCAACTCCTTGATTGCCACTATTCTACAACGTCTTGCCATATCCTTTATGCAAATCTCAAGCAGCAGGTTCTGTTTTCATAAAACAGAATGAGTATCAAATACTTATTCGAAACCGCCACAATTGCAATTTGGACTTAAACACTTATAACATGTATATCAATATATACTTTCTGCCTTGTCAACTTCTCTTGCTATGGGTTCCACTTTGACATGACGCAGCCGAGACACAAACTCATAGAAAGTGATCAGATCCCTTCCCATGACATAGTCTCCGACATAATTCTTGAAGCTGGGGAGAAGCTAGCGTATCACCCCATCTATCGCGAAACCGTCATTCATCTCGTGGTTCCAAACAAGCACTAGACAATGATGTATCTCATGCATTATCCTTAGGTGTTGTTCCAAGCAAGTGTTCTCTTCCATCTTGAGTGAAAGAAAACCGTTCAGACATTCGAACCTTACAATTCTAACTTGTGCTGAAAAACTATTTTTCAGCTCATCAACAATCTCCATTGCAATCAAGTTCTTGAATTGTTTACTTAGGTCAGAATTCATGAAGGTGCACATCATCCACTTGACTTTCAAGTAGGCGGTTCAAAACCACTCCATGTACTCTTCATCGCTTGCAGAAATATTTAGGTTTATCTCCTATTGGTTCTTCTAGCACGTAGAGCTGAGCATGGGTGTTTAGGACTTCTTTCAAACGCAGGTACCACTTAACAAAATTGACCCATCGAGACGCAGTTTTTCAGCAACGAACTGACTACCGTAGTCGACCATGATCTACAAGGATTTTTGCAAAGACATCTGGACTTTTGTTTATGATAATTTCAGTTCATCTTAATGAACTCCCACTAAACTCAACATCTCTCTGGTTGTTTTAGTGACACACGATCCAAATCCACTACACCACAACCGATCATCACGTGAGATGATGTAGCTTCAATGGTGAACATCACCATGTTGATCATATCATCCATATGACTCGTGTTTAGCCTTTCGGCTCTTGTGTTCCGAGGCCATGTCTGTACATGCTAGGCTCGTCAAGGAAACCGTAGTATTTCCGCGTGTGTAAATCTGGCTTACACCCGTTGTATGTGAACGTTGAATCTATCACACCCGATCATCACGTGGTGTCTCAAAACGACGAACTTTCGCAACGGTGCATACTAGGGAAGAACACTTCTTGATATTAACGTGAGAGATCACCTTATCATGCTACCGTCGCGATCACATCTAAGCATAACAATAAGGTGCATAAAAAGGATTAACATCACATGCAATTCATAATTGTGATATGATATGGCCTTTCTTCTTGTGCTTTTGATCTCCATCTCCAAAGCACCGGCATGATCTCCATCACCGGCATGATCTCCATCATCGTGGCGCCATCACCATGGTTGTCCACCAACTATTGCAACTACAACTAATGCTACTCTTAGCAATAAAGTAAAGCAATTACATGGTGATTCAATGACACGCAGGTCACATAAATTAAAAGACAACCATATGGCTCCTGCCGGTTGCCGTACTCGTCGACATGCAAGTCGCGAAAGATTACAAACATGATCATTGCATACATTATCACAAATCACATATTGGCCATACCACATCACATGACCCCCTCTGCAAAAACAAGTTAGACGTCCTCTACTTTGTTTATGCAATTTTTACGTGGCTTGGGTCAACGAGATAGAACCGTTCTAATCTACGCAAAACCACAACGGTGATATAGTAGTTGCTTATTTACTCATCCTTTTGAAAGGCCTTCCATTGAAAATTGCATCTTCACTAAAGCAAGAGAAACAGACACCCGCCAGCCACTTATGCAAAACAAGTTGCATGTCAATCGTGGAACCGGTCTCTCGTGCGTGGACGAGTAAGGTTGGTCCGGGCCGCTTCATCTCACAATACCGCAAAGACGCAAAGTGCACGCGAGAAGGTAGCAACATAAAATATCAACGCCCACAACACTTGTGTTCTAATCGCACCAACATCTACGAATAGATCTAGGCTCTGATACCACTGAAGGGGTCGCAGCATAGAAAACAAAAAATTTCCTACGCAACAGGCGGAATAAACCCCAAGGATCTAGATCTACTAGACGAAGGTAGCGAAGATGAGATCCAATCTCTTACCCTTGAAGATCAACAAACGCATTTTGTCGGTGCAGGGGTTGGCTAGTCGATCCCCGCAACTAGACTCATCTAGTCGCGAGGAGATGTATTTCCTCGAAGATCCAATCCGATGAAGTGCCACAAGGGGTAGCACCTCCGCGGTATCCACACGTACGGCTCGATGTAGATCTCCTCCTTCTTGATCCCGCAAGCAAGGTGGAGATGGCTAGATGGATCTCGGCACCACGACGGTTGTGGTGGCGTTGATGGTGGAGAAATTCCTGCAGGGCTTCGCCAAGCGACTGCAGGAGAGAGGAGGGAGAGGGAGAGGGAGGCCGGCGGCTAGGGTACAAGGGTGCACGCCCCAGCCCTCCCCTCCTCCTTATATAGGCGTGGGGGGGGCTGGTTTGCCCCTCCCCCAAGTCCTTGGGGCGGCCAAGGGGGGGAAACTTGCCCCCCAAGGCTCCCTTTCCCTTTAGGGTTAGGGTTTCCCTTGGGCCAGCCTCATGGGCCTTTAGGGAGGGGTGCGGCCAGCCCATGTGGGTTGCTGCACCTCCCCTTAGCCCAAGTTGCCCTTCCAGGTTCGTGGCCCCCAAGGTGGGGCCCTCCGGAACCTTCCGGAACCTTCTAGAATCTTCCGGTACTCTGCCGGAATTTTCCCGAACTTTTCCGGAAACCTGGAAACCACTTTCCTTATATGAAACTTTACCTCCGGACTCTTCCGGAGCTCCTCGTGATGTCTAGGATCTCATCCGAGACACCGAATCAACATTTGATTATACCATCAAAACATCTCATCGCTAAACCCTAGCTACATCAGAGCGTTAAGTGTGTGACCCTACGGGTTCGAGAACATGCAGACATGATCATATCAATAATCAATAGCGGGACCGGGATGCCCATATTGACTCCTACATATTCAACGAAGTTCTTTATCGATTGAACCACGATGCCGGAGATTCTTAATCTCATATACGATTCCCTTTGTCTCACCGATATTTAATTTGCCCGAGATTCGATCGTCGATATCTCCATATCTAGTTTCATCTCATTACCTGGCAAATTCTCTTTACTCGTCCATAATATAGGATCTCCGTGATTACCACTTAATCACATGGTTGCAACCTTTCTGATGCTATATTACCGAGAGGGCCCAGAGATATCTTTTCCGTCACAAGGAAGGACAAATCCCAGTCTTGATTCATGTCACCCAACAAATACCATCAGAGATACCTGAAAGCCACCTTTATAATCACCCAGTTACGAAGTGACGTTTGATGTCCACAAAGTATTCCTCCGGTAAACGGGAGTGACATAATCTCATGGTCTAAGGAAACTATACTTGGCATACTAAAAGCGTTGGCAATAAAACTGTTGTGACACGATCAATTGCAACTCTTTATTTTCGGGTCTTGTCCATCACATCATTACTCCTAATGATATGACTCCGTTATCAAGTGACTGTAACAAGTCCATGGTTAGGAAACTCTAACCATCTCTTGACTAACGAACTAGTCCGGTAGAGGCTTACTAGGGACACCTGGTGTTTATATTCCACACATGTATTATGTTTCCGGTTAATAAAATTATAGCATGGATAATAAACTATTATCATAAACATGAATATGCTAATAAACCATTTTATTATTGCCTCTAGGGCATATTCCCAACACGAAGACCCAGATTCGTCTTGGGACTGGTCTTCTAGGGTTAAGGCGCACCACTGGTGCCACCTTGAGGCCCCCGATCGTTTGGCCCTCCTCGAAGCCTGCAGCCATCACCGCCACCCGGAAGGAACCGGCGGTCGTCGCCACCAGCAGCCGCCACCAAAAACTGTTGGGAGCGTCTATACCGCAACCATCCAAAGGCGCTGCCAATGCACCTCAACTTGATGCCAACGACGACGATGGTGATGATGGCGACGTCGCGGGCTTCCTCAACACTGGCACCAGCATGGACATGTACATGCCTCCTGTGGATGAAGAACCCTTCCGCGCTCAAGGCGAACAACCCGTTCATCCCACTACATGCACGCATCGCCTGGACTTCCAGGGTTTATCTGAAGACACGCCTCCGGAGGCCGGCGATCAAGCTCTACGCAAACCGTCTAACATTTTCAGCCCTGGTACACTACGTAAGACGGTTTTCCCGGAGTCCGCACCCCGACCACCCTCACCATCCCCGGAGATGAAGAAGAAGCACTGGAAGAGAAAGAGGGAGCCAGGCGCCTCTGCGAGCCAGCCAGCTCCTAAGACTATCCGGGGTCATGAAGACACGGTATCACCCCGTGCGGATGGCTTGACCCGAGTTCATGAAGCTGGTAAAGCGATACTGCCTCCGGAGCTGCTCCGCCTCGCACGTGGACCCGTGCACGCTTTGCATGAATCTGTCTTGGTGCTAGAGCGCCTCCTTCTTCAAGACAAGGAGCCAAATTACCCGGTGTTCACGGTCAGGGTGCCAATGGACTTGGACTTCGTCCATGATGACCCCGCGAATCCGTTCTTCATAGCGTACGAGGACGTCTTCAATCTCTTTCACTCTAGACGGCTGGACTATAACTTGGTCCGCCTATACGCGCTCGATATGGCGATGAAGATCAAGAGAGATAATACCCCGCACGTCGTGGTAGCGGATCCCTACTACATGCTTGACTGCCAGATGGTGGAAAGATCAGCGACACGGACCAAGGCGACAGAGTACCTCCGGAGGTTCATGCTGACCAACAAGAGGAAGAACAACATTCTTGTGCCTTTCTTTCCCGAGTAAGTACACATCCGCTCGCCGCCGTCGTAACTTATGCTTTCTTGTAGATTTGTTCCATTGCTGATCCTTTCCAACATTCCGTTTCAATTGTGTTGAGCAGGAACAAGTACTACACACTCGTCGTCCTGAACCCGAGGTGGTCCAGTGCCACTTATCTCGACTCGGGGAGTTTGGATATGAAGAATGACTACACCAAGCTAAAGGGTGTTCTCTATGAGGCTCTCGAGGGCTACGCCAAAAAGGGAGGCCTTCGAAAAGAAGCAAGAAGTTTTCAGCAATGATGGCACACACCGGTTCAAGCATATGACCGAGTTCTTCTGCATCAAGCAGAAGTCTGGCAGCGTGAAGGAGGCCTTCTACGCCCTCCATCACCTTAAAGGGTTTGTCCGGGATGCTGAGAAAACGAAGTTTCCATCTAGCCTCCAAGAATGGACCAAATGTGCGGGGGATATCACCGATGCCGATCTTAGAGAAGACTTCCATCGCGTCCAGGTGCAGTTATCGCAAATCATCGTCGAAGATGTCAACAATCATCGGGGGTCCTTACACAATGCCAGAGGTAGCAATAAGTGCTTCTTTATTTTCTTTATTATAGACTTGTCCACTTAGATGAATAAATCATACTCTATTTATATTATTAACCAGTATATATATATCCCAATCCATCTCCAGGGTTTCCTAAGAAGGAGATCGAAGAAATCCTAGAGGCTCAGCAAGACACCAGGACGTGGACGACGAAAGAGGGCTACAAACCGTTCCCGGCGCCGACGAAGAAGAAGGATCCATGATCTCGTCCTCCCGGCTCTTCCTCACCATCATCGCGGATCCTAGTGTAGGCGGTGACCTTGTTATGACTTTTGTATCATATGACTTGTTAAAAATTAGGCACTTGTAATTATTGTGTGACACGATGAACTTTTGTATCATACTTGTGTAAAAATTGTGTAACTCGGGCTCTAAGTAATGTGATATACCTGTATTTCCTATAATATATACCTGTATTTCCTGTTTCCTGTAATGTGATATACCTGTATTTGCTGTAATATACCTGTATTTGTACAGCAGGCAGCAGAAAATCGAAAATACATTTAAATTATTCTGTGGCGCATCTTTTTAGTTTTCTGTGGCGCATGGAGGACAGATGCGCCACAGAAATATTTCTGTGGCGCACCACTGATGGTGCGCCACAGAATCTTGGTATTTCTGTGGCGCACCGTGGGGGTGCGCCACAGAAATATATTTTAGTGGCGAGATTTCTGTGGCGCATCCCACCATTTCCTAGATGCGCCACATAATACCTATTTTGGTGCGCCACTAATGACCTTTTCGAAGGGTCGACGGGGAACCACAAAGGAGGGATCTGTCGCCGTAGCCATAGGGAATTTGCTCGGGGGCAGCAAGGTGGCTGGGAGTGTGAGGTAGCGACAGTGATGTGGGGGTTAGGGTTCCGCTCGTGTTGCCCCCACAAGAGCGACACGGGGTTAGGCTGCTAAAAATTGACGAATCCTGCAATTATGATACTTGCGTGTCATTTCTTTAGAATTGTTTGATAAATATACAAAAAAAATACAAAAGTTGGTCCGTCATAATTTTTGGATGCATGGTCCATCTGGATTTGACGCTTCACGACCGCAAGCTATCTTACGCTCACAACTACAAACCCACAAGGAGGTCTACTGTGTCCAGCGAAGCAATGCCGGGACCTACCAAATCCAGCATGTCACACTCCGAGTTCGAGTTGAATTCGGTGCGTGTCTTTTTGCCGCTACTTCTGCCCTAAACTTGACCGCCACTCCCCCCCCCCCCCCCGCTCCTCTCAGTCCACTAACCCGCTCGATTTCCCTGATCTCGTCTTCGCGCGCTCCGATCCCCGCTCGAGTTCCCCGATCGATTCCCATGATCTCGTCTTCGCGCGCGACTCCGGCAGTCTGACCATGGGTGCCACCGTCTACCCCCACTCCCTGACCTCGCACGGATCCGCTGCCACCGTCCTCCATGCTAGCTGAGCCTCCTCCAGCCTCCGCATCAACCCCGCCTGTGTAGCGAAGCCCGCCGTCGCCAAGAAACCGAAGCGGCCCGCACCCTTCCACGACGAGGATCCGCCGGTGAAGCGTGCGCATGGTGTTTCTGGCGTGCTCGAGCCTGATGCCGCCACCAAGACAAAGACACGCCCGCGTGCAAGCAGCGAAGAGGATCCGCCGGCGAAGCACGCGCGTGCTGCTTGCGGTGCGGTCGAGCCCGATGCCACCAAGATGAAGACTTGCCCGCGTCCAAGCAGCGACAAAGATTGATGCTCCCTGGGTTCGCTGCGGAACTGCATCGAAGCTATCTGCGTGACCAAGAGCCAGCGAAGCCCATCCCATCTTCCCGAGGTGACGACGCCACCGAAGCCCCCAACGGCCTGCACCATGACCGAGCTCCTCGAGAGGGCCCGACTTGCCAAGGCTCGCTCTGCTGCCCCTGCCGAGGCCGTCCGCCGGCTCGAGATCCAGCGGCTGAGGGCCGAGGCTCACCGGGAGAGGGAGCAGATGGTGCGGACGGTGGATTTCAACGATCCTTACATTGATGTCAAGGACGCGTTCGAGTGAAGATTGGAATTCATCTTGCGGCTGAGGAAAGAATAAGCAGAGGATCGATGGCAGTCAATGAACTGAGCTTAATCTCAGCTTGATTAATTTTAGATAAAAGGCCAGAAGGCCCAGCGTTAAATTAATAACGCCAAAACGGCGAAAGGGATACAAAGTGCTGAATCCAGCTTACAACACAGGTCTGCACACCCACACAAAAAACGAGGCACCCGAGGAGAAAAGTCAGATCCCTGCATAGAACAGCCAGCCACCAAAGAGGGGCAGGATCGGACCACCACCAA
Source organism: Puccinellia tenuiflora (assembly GCA_012064385.1). Classification (NCBI taxonomy): domain Eukaryota; kingdom Viridiplantae; phylum Streptophyta; class Magnoliopsida; order Poales; family Poaceae; genus Puccinellia; species Puccinellia tenuiflora. Next base: position 329,156 of record QRDG01000954.1, on the reverse strand, counting down.
AGGCAACACATCGCCGAGCACTAGACCCCTGCGTAGAACAGCCAGCCACCAGGAGGGACAGGATCGTACCACCAGCGAAGGCACCACGAGGCTCACCAGGCAGCCCCAAACAACGAAACCCAGAGGTGCAGGACAAGCTCCAAGCCTTGCCAGAGGTAGCTTGACGACGAGGCAGCACCGGAGCACCGTCTTCGACACCACACAGCCTCCAGAGAGCCACGTGCCATGAGCTCCAAGACGACGTCTTCAAGAAGAGCACGACGCAGAGCGTCGTCGCCGCCCGATCCGAAAATCTTGGGTTTTCACCCGGAGCACGAAGGAGTGGAGAGAGAAGCCGCAACGACGCCTTCAAGAAGGGGATGACATTCGGAGACGCCGCCGCCATGACCCGGGACAAACATCACGGGCGAGGGTTTCCCCTCGGCATGACTTCTCCGCCTCCCCCATAGGGCGCGGATGCCAACAAGATGTCAAAAGCACCGCTGTCACGAAACACAGCTCACCAGGCAACACGCCGTCCTCACGGCCGTGGTCCCGGCAGCAATAGAGTCACGGGCTCCACCGTCAACCCACAAGACTCCCACCTTCCAGGGCCGCCGCCCCGGCATCCGAACTCTACGCACGGCAAACCGAAGGAAAGACGCGAGCTTCCACCACCCCGAGGAGTGTGGACATCGGTCGGAAGGCACGCGAAGGCTGGCCTGCAGCGGCACCGTGCCGCCACACCAGACCTGAAGAGAGAGAGAGCACCAACAGGCGAGATCGACGACCAGCAGCCCCCTCGGCAGCCTGCGTCCACAGATCTGGGGGTGGGGATCAGTGTGCTCAGGAACGGGGCCCCTGCCCCGACCCGAACTTGTGGCGGCCTGCCCGGCTGCACGCCCGACCGCCACCATCCATCCCTCCTCACCAAGCCACTAGCCCGCCGTGCCGTTGCCATCATCCAAAGGAGCTCACCTCCGTCCTAGCCAGCCAAGAGCAGAGCAGCGCCGCCCGCAGCAGACGCTGCCGCCGCGAGCGCGCCAGGACCTTGTAGCCACCACGCCGCCGACCAGCATCCACGCCGCAGCGCCCCACGACCAGCACCACGCCCCCACCGGCCGCGATGGCCCGCGCCGCCACTACCACGCGAGGGGGAGAGAGAGCCCTGCCGCCGCCGCTGATGCCCGGGCTTCGCCCGGCGGCACCCTCTGGCGGCGGCGAGGGGAGGGGAGAGCGGGGGAAGGACCGAGCACGGGCGGCTAGGGTTTCGCCCCTCCGCTCGCGGGAGCGGACGGGACGAAGGGGATTTTTCTCGGCCAGCTTGATTGCGCAAACATGTCTTATGTCTATGTAGTGTTGATAGTTCATAGTTGATAGTAGATTTGTAGGTTACATTCTTAATTATGGAGTAGTATTAATTGATAAAATTGCCGACAAGTTTTTTGTCAATGCGGGAGCGATTCCCCCAGTAATTGAGTTGAGAAACAGTTGTTCTTCGGGTCAATAGCTCCTGTGCGACGTCTTTCATCGGAATGCCAAGGCCCAAGCCAACCACACACTTTTTTTTTCTACTGCACCGTCGCACTAGCGGCTTCCCTTCTTATCCACGGAAAGACGTCGCTCTGTGGCTAGATCTGACCGAAAACTCCGCCCCCGCTCCCACCCTCGCCGCTGGCGACCAAAACCACCTGCTCCGCCTAAAGATCTCAGATGCCGCGGCGTGGGGGTTCAATCGGGCGCGGGAGACGCGAGGCTGGCCAATCGCGTGGTCGTGGAAATGCGCCGCCCGGTGGAAACCGCTCCGACGCGGAGCGGTAGCGGCTGGTGCTCTCCGACGTCGGTCGGAAGCGCGGCGCGCACAAGTGGACCAACCTCGGCCGCACGCCACCGCACAAGTTCTTCCACCGCGATGTCGAAGAGTACGACCGGCGCTTCGAGGCGGGAAGCTCCTCCGTCGCACGGACCGCATCGCTACCGCCGCCGAAGAGGGAGGAGGAGGAGGAGGAGGAGCAGGACTACCCACCGGGCGCTGGCCTCCTGCCCGGGGACTTCGTCGATGAAGACTCCCTTCCCTGGATCACTGCCGAGGTGATGAAGCGCAGCAAGCTCGAGGAGGAGGACCGCGCCGCGCGACAACGCTTGGAAGAGGAGCTCGAGAACCTCCGCTACGAGTAGGGTCTCACCGCATCACGCCAAGAGGAGGAGAAGCGGAAGAAGTCGGAGGAGGAGAAGAAGAAGTGGGAAGAGGAGATGCAGGATCAAAGCTCCGAGTACGATTTCAGCTCCAACTTGGAGTGAGCGGCGCCGCCGCCTCGTCGCCGCCGCACCCCGGGGGCTCCGGTGAGCCCAATTTTGGGTGTTAGTTTAGGGGTAGAGCGGTGACGGCAAGCCCGATTAAGCTATGTATATGATTCGTTTTGCTTTAAGACTATGTAATCTGTTAACTGAAGAACTATGTACTCTGTTAACTGAAGAACTAAGCTATGTATCAATGTATGGTTCGTTTCACTGAAGAACTGAAAAGTTCTGCACACTCTGTTAACTGAAGAACTGAAAAGTGTATGCGACAGAGAAATATTTGGAAAATTACTGATTTTATTCAGTTAACACAAATGGGAACAACTGCTAACGAAGGATGGACAACAAGTAAAACAAACAGATACAAATGATGCAACTATAAAACCCTCCAGCCATCATGTTTGCTTGCTTCTTAAAATCGATCATCTGCCTTAGATGTTTGTTTATCTTCTTCAATTCCACCTTCAGTTCGGCGGGCAGTTCAGCATTGGGCACACTCTGTGGACCCCCCTGTCATCCTCTCTCCTCTTCTTCCTCCTCACTGTGGCGCCAGTGCGTCCTGGCACCATGCCGCCATGTCGCCGCACGCGGCCGCCGCGCCACCTGCTCCCCTGGAGGTCAAGTGGCCTCCACGACGCCTCACCCGCTCACCTGCTCCCTTTCCTGCCCGTTCCCCTGCTTCCTGGAACCCTAACCCTAGCTCTGCGTCCGCCGTCGCCCCGCCGCCGTCCAATGAGCCTTGCCGTCGTTAGACGATCCCCCGAGCGAATCGAAGCGGGGGAGAAGGACCGCCGTGTCACCCTCTACCTCCACCACCGACGCACGCTTGCTAGGAGGCCCGGCATCGAGCTAATCGAGCTCTTCTCTCCGACGTCCGTCCGCCGCTCGCCGCGATCGTCCTCGCCAAATTCCGGTCGCCACCGACCTCCTCCTTCACCGTTGAGCATACCCGCGCAACGAGGGTGAGCTCTGCTCTCCCCTGGACATCCTCTCGCTCCCCCTCTCCCTCTCATTCGTGCTCGCACCATGCGCAGCCGCCGATGTCGTCGTAGTCTGCCCAAAAACTGGTCGTCCGGAATCACTCGGATTATTCCGGATCCATTCCGGGTCGACCGGAATTTTCCGGACCTTTTCGGAAAAATTCCGAAACCTTAACAGAAACTTTTTTAGGTCACCTCGGATTTGGTTCGGACCGGGCCCGGATTATTCCGGACCAATCCAGATAAATTCCGACCCAACTATTCTAAAAACTTGTCAAAATCATAAATTTTCTTTTTAATTATTTCACATCTTGCAAATGCTATCTAATCATGCTAATATCAAATCATGACAACAATTTCACTTTGGTGTAATTTCTTTAATTGGTTAAAAGAATTAAATTCAAATAATCATTTAAGTCACTAACTATGCTTTGATAATTGGAAAATCACAAACGAAGTACCAAAATGATTGAAATAATAATACCTATCTATTTCATGTCATGTTCATACATGTTTAAGCCACTTTTACTAAGGTAATAATTTATAAACCATGTGGTCACTAAGTTAAACATGGGGTTGCTTCCAAATAATTGCACTAATTATTTGGCACTCCATTTAAATTGTTAGCTAAATAATATGGTGATATCGTTGCATAAACTTTACATGTCATCATGATTGTGCCTTGCACCTTTTCTTCGTGTTATTTAATTTTTCTTCTGTGTTTGCTGGGTATCGATAGACTCCGGAGTCGAGGTTACCCCTACCTACCCCGACGATCCGTACTACACGCCCCGTCAGCAAGGCAAGAGATAACCTAACCTTCTTGGCATATAGCATCCTATTGTTTTATAAAATTATTTTATCCACCATAATATTGCATTTGATTCCAATGTCAACTTTTGATCAAGATATAGAGTATCCTATGAATTGCATTGTCCCCTAAACCAATACATGTTTCCCTCCTATTAACCATAGGTTGATGTGTTGGCCTGAGATACTTTATATCTGTTGTTCATATGCTTGGCTATGCTTAGCCATGCTTAGTCGAATGCTATATTGTCCGGTGTTTAAATTCCATTTATGATGTTGATGGAATGTTCGGACATGGTGGTTACTTGTGGTAATTAATTAAGTTGCTTAAAAGGGCTTGGATGAGTTGCCATCGGGGTTAAGGTGTTTTGCCTCATCCTTGTCGCCTAGGTGCGAGTTCTTTACCTCTTGAACCAAGACAAGCGTGCTTCCATTGGTGAGAGTATGGGCTCCTTACTAACTGAATAACTTGTGCGGGCGTATCCAAGGGTCCTCTAGTCTGCTATTTCCATTTGCGGGTGAGTGTGTGGGTGGAAAAAGAAACGATGAGGATGGTGGTGTTTAGGGCGTGGCGATGGGGGCAGGGGCTGAAATAGGCTGGTTAAACTTGTCCTGTCGCCACAGATGATCCTTGGATAGTCTCATGCGAGGTAAAGGTTTAACGGCGCCCACTTGCCAGCTTTCCCCGGAAGAGAGCTAACCAGGCGAGCCGGACGGTACCAATGGGTAAACTAGTACACCCCTGCAGGGTTTAATCTTTTCGAAAATCCGTGTCCGCGGTTATGGACGACTTGGAAATGGACGATAAGATCATAGAGAACCTTAATCTTAATTAAAATTTGGCAACTAGAGGTTGCAACTCAACGTGTGTTAAAAGGTTCATTTCCTCGAGGGTGATTCGGGGGAGTGCCTTGGTGGAGATGAGTGGTGGTATCTGATTACTATTTGGTTCCATGAGAACCGAAGATAAAGATTTATCATCTTACCTCCTTTCGAAAACCCTTCTGAGTAGTCGATGCCATGGGTTATTTTATGTCTTTATAATGAAAACTAGCTTTATGCACAACAACCACATACAGCTTTAGAGCCTTGTCATCATTGGGCCTATATCGCCCTACTAAACTTGCGAGTACGTCGTAATCAGTCTATCTTTGTTGAATATTACTTGTTTCAGAGGAGGACGTCACCGAGCAGACAGGTGGGTTCTTCGTGGACATCGACGAGTAGTTTGGGGTTCCCAGGTGGCAGCTTGGGACGTCTCGGAACAAGCTGGCTGGGATTATGTTATCAGTAGGCCTCTTAGGCCATATTTTGGATCTTGTTGTATTAGACAACTACCTCACTTCCGCATGATGTACTGTTGGGTCTGTGACCCCTGTTGTGTAATTTGTATCTTTCTCGCTATATGAGTTGCTATATGAACTTTTGTGTCATAGAGTCTGTGATGTGCCAGTTGTTCCACAAGTCTTGATCTATTTATTATACATTGATAGCTATGCCAGTGTTTATGGCATGATCGATGTGTTGCGTGGGAGCGGAAATTCCATGCCCTTCGGTTGTGTAGCATAGCCTGTGGGTTATATAGCCTCTCTGTATAATTCCGGGGTCGGGGCACTACAAGTTGGTATCAGAGCAGGACTTCCTGTAGGAAACCCTTTCTATTGGTCGATGTCGAGTCTAGTGTGGTGAAAATTATTTATAACCTAAAAATGAGTTGTGAAAACCCTCTTAGGATTCTTTTTACTCCTCATCCAACTCTCTGTACTCTGAGTTACCTTACCTCTATTTGTTTTAACTGTGGTGTCGAAGCTTAGGTTCTCGGGGTTGGGTTCTTACCGTCCAGTGTTGTCTCGATTCCTATACTTCTGCTTGTTACCGCCGCATCGACGTGGTTGTCTTAATCTGTTCTTGTGTTAGTGCCATCTTAAATCTCTATATCAGAAGGACCCTAATGATCTATCCTAACTGTCCGGAGTTGGTTACTAACAATGTCATTGTTCCAAATCTTCATAATGGCTCCTGCCCGTCATGGTAACCAAGGTGATCCTGATGCACCGCCACCACCCTCAATGGAGGAGGTTCTGATGGCTATCGAGGATAACCGCCTGCGCAACGAGCGTCTGCTCGAGTAGTTGGTGCAGCAGGGTGCCAGGAGGAACAATGACTACAACACTCTCACTGAGTTCTTGCGGTCCCAGCTCGAGAGCCGCTTGATGCGGATGACTGGCTGCGGGCTCTCGAGCGCAAGTTCGTCGCCTTGCATGTTCCGGTGGCGGAACAAGTCAACTTCGCCACCTACGTTCTGAATGGAGCCGCTGGCTCTTGGTGGGAGATCCATGTGTCAATGTTTGACGCTGGCCACGTCTTCACCTGGGCGGAGTTCCGCACCGCCTTCCGTGCGGCTTACATCCCCAAGCCCATCATGGACCTCAAGAGGAGGGAGTTCCTGGATCTGACCCAGGGACGCATGGATGTCCAAGCTTATGGGCGTGAGTTCAACCACCTCTCTCGTTACGCCCCCCGGGACGTGACAAATGACGAGGACAAGCAGTACCTGTTCTGCAAGGGGCTTGCACCACGGCTCCGATATGAGCTCTTGCCCTTAAGGTTCCAGTCCTACCAGGAGCTGTACAACCAAGCTCTCACTATGGAGCAAGGTAGGAAGGAGCTGGAGTCTTCCAAGAGGCCAGCTCCAATGGACAATCAGAGCTCCTCTTCTTCTGAGGGCAAGAAGAGCAGGGTCTTTGTGCCCTTCAGTGCTGTGCCCCGTGCTCCTTTCGCGCCAAGGCCTTCAGGATACAGGCCACCTCCGCCTCGCCCAGCTACCTCGACCTTGGGTGCGGCTAGAAGTGGTTTCCACCCTCAGCTGCCTCCACCACCACCGAGGCCCACTTGCTATAGCTGTGGCCAGCCGGGGCACTACTCCAGGGAGTGTCCCTAGAAGGCACCGGCTACCTCAGCACCTGCACCAGCTCCCTCTACACCAGCCGCCAAGGCCATGACTGTCAACCGTGGCCGCCTGAACCACGTCTCGGCTGAAGGAGTCGAAGAGGACCCCGGAGTTCTCATGGGTACGCTTCGAATAAATGCATATCCAGCTTCAGTCTTGTTTGATTCTGGAGCATCGCATTCATTCATATCCATAGCATATGCACACAACCATCGAATACCGTTTGTGAACATGGACTCCCCCCTAGTGGTCAAGACACCAGGCTCTAGTTGGCACACTAACTGGATCGCTCCTGAGGTTCAGGTGTCTATAGAGTCAGTCCCCTTTCCGTTCTCGTTGATAGCACTGAAGTCAGATGGGATAGATGTCATTCTGGGCATGGATTGGCTAGTCAAGTATCAGGCCAACTTGAATTGTGCTGCCAAGACTGTCACCGTGATCCACCCAACCTACGGGCTAGTGCGTTACTGGTCCCTTTCATCCGCAATTCCATCTGCTGCCACACCTCTCTCTCCGGAGATCAGCCTATACTTCCTGGAAGGAATCACCCCACCTGAGATGCATGAGGTGGAGGTGGTGTGTGATTTTCCCGATGTATTTCCGGAGGAATTGCCTGGATGCCACCTGATCGAAGTGTGGAATTTGTCATTGATTTGGTTCCGGGAACTGCTCCCATTTCCAAAAGGCCCTACCGCATGCCAGCCGAAGAGCTGACTGAGCTGAAGAAACAAATTGATGAGTTGGTGGAGAAGGAATTCATTCGGCCTAGTAGCTCCCCCTGGGGCTGCCCGGTCATCTATGTCAAGAAGAGGGATTCAAATGTTCCTCGTCTGGTTGTTGATTACCGTCCTTTGAATGCGGTAACCATCAAGAACAAGTATCCTATTCCTCGAATAACTGACCTATTCGATCAGCTAGCTGGTGCAACTGTGTTCTCCAAGATGGATCTGAGGTCAGGTTATCATTAGATCAAAATCAGAAAGGAGGATATTCCGAAGACGGCTTTCACTACTCGTTATGGTCTATATGAGTATACCGTCATGTCTTTTGGCCTCACCAATGCCCCGGCTACATTCATGAGGCTTATGAACTCCATCTTTCATGAGTATCTCGACAAGTTCGTCATAATATACATTGATGACATCCTTGTATACTCCAAAACCGAAGAAGAGCATGCTGAGCATCTTCGGCTAGTTCTGACCAAGCTTCGTGATCATCGCCTCTATGCCAAGTTCTCCAAGTGTGAGCTTTGGTTAAAGGAGCTTATCTTCCTAGGTCATGTGGTGTCAGCTGCTGGAGTAGCTGTGATACCCGACAAGATTCAGGCAATCCTGGATTGGCCTACTCCAAAGTCCGTCAAGGATATCCGTAGCTTCCTTGGGTTGGCGGGTTATTACCGCCGATTCATCGAGGGCTTTTCCAAGATAGCCAAAGCATTGACTGACCTCCGCAAGAAAAATAAACAGTTTGTATGGACAGACAAAGCTGAAGAGAATTTCCAAACCCTCAAAGTCAAACTCACGACCACTCATGTGCTTGTCCTTCCTGACACAGACAAGGATTTTGTTGTCTATTGTGACGCCTCGTTGCAAGGCTTGGGCTGTGTGCTAATGCAAGAAGGCCATGTGGTATCCTATGCTTCTCACCAACTCAAACCGCATGAGCACAACTATCCAACTCATGATCTAGAGCTTGCTGCCGTGGTTCATGCTCTGAAGCAATGGAGGCCCTACCTGTTGGGCAACCGTTGTGAAATCTTCTCAGATCACCAGAGTCTGAAATATCTTTTCACCCTGCCAGATCTGAATCTCAGACAGAGAAGATGGTTGGAATTGATCAAGGATTATGATGTGACCCTCAACTATCAGCCTGGCAAGGCCAACGGCGTGGCAGATGCTCTGATTCGCAAGGCTTATTGTAACACTCTGATGGTTGAAAAGGCTCAACCTGCTCTCCATGAGGAATTTGCTCGGTTGAATCTGGAGATTGTTCCCTCCGGATATCTAGCTAACCTGGAGATCAAATCCACCCTTGAGGATGAAATCAAGGCAGCCCAGCAACTTGATGCTGAAATCCTCGAGATCAAAGAGAAAATAGCTAATGGGAAGGCCAATTGTTTTTCTGTTGATGACAACGGTGTTGTTTACTTTGGTGACCGTCTAGTGGTGCCCAAGAGTGGGAATACGAAAGGGTTGATACTCTCAGAAGCCCATGAATCACCCATTTCCATTCATCCGGGTAGAACCAAAATGTACCAAGATCTTCGTCGTCAATTCTGGTGGTCTTGCATGAAGCGCGAGATCGCCGAGTATGTTGCTGAATGCGACGTCTGTCGCCGTGTGAAGGCTGAACATCAAAGGCCAGCGGGTACTCTTCGCCCCATAGCTATTCCCGAGTGGAAATGGGACGAGGTTGGTATGGATTTCATCACTGGTTTCCCAAGGTCACAAAAGGGCAATAATGCCATCTGGGTCGTCATCGACCGTTTGTCCAAGGTCGCTCACTTCCTTCCGGTTCGTGACGACATTCGAGCAAGCCAACTTGCTGATTTGTACCTTGCCCGGATTGTTCCTTTGCATGGGGTTCCTTTGCGGACTATCTCAGACCGGGGAAGCTTGTTTGTGTCCAAATTCTGGCAGATTTTCCAAACCGCTATGGGAACCCGTCTCAACTTCAGCACCGCTTATCATCCTCAGACTGATGGCCAGACTGAGAGGGTGAACCAAGTTCTTGAGGACATGCTTCGGGCATGTGTCATCTCTTTCGGTAAGGGTTGGGAAAAGTATCTCCCCCTCGCCGAGTTCTCCTACAACAACAGTTATCAGGCTAGTCTGCGAATGGCCCCATTTGAGGTCCTCTATGGGATAAAATGTCGGACTCCTCTAAATTGGTCTGAAACCGGAGCGAGGCCACTCTTCGGTCCTGATGTGATCAATGAGGCTGAAGAGAAAGTCCGTATCATCCGGGAAAATCTCAAGATTTCTCAGTCCAGGCAAAAGAGTTATTACGATAAGAATCATCAGGAGGTTCACTATGAAATTGGTGACAAAGCCTATCTTCGAGTCTCTCCCCTCCGAGGCGTTCATTGTTTCGGAATCAACGGAAAATTGGCACCTCGCTATGTTGGTCCTTTCACCGTTCTAGCCAAGCGAGGAGATCTCTCCTATCAGTCAGGAATATCCCGCCTTCTTCACTCAAGCCTAGAATCTCGGGACGAGATTCCTGTAAGGGGGGTAGATTTCTAACAGCCCCAGTTTGATACTGAAAAATATGAATAATTTTTCCACTTTTTCATCTCATGTTTGCATCATGGCATGCATTTGAATTTGCAAACTCTAACAAGCAACAATTGGAAACCTTTAAAAGGGGGAAGCAAAACCTTCCCAACCATCCAAACCAAATGCATTTGCTCAACTTAGAAAACAAATTATTTTGAACTTCCAATTTGTCTAGGAAGTTCCAAGTTTACATGTATAAAATTTTGTCAAAAGCAAATGCTTGACAAGCAAAGAAATAAATTTGAGAATTCAAAATTGGCTCAATCCTAATTCTATTTTTGAAACCAAGTTAAACTTTCCAAAAATTCAAAATAAAATTATGGGGAGCTTCACTGTTATGCTGGGAGCCTCCATGAATATTTTCACTATTTTTGAATATGTTTAAGTACCCCAAGTAATTGGATTTTGGAATATATTAAAATTTTCCATATTTAAAACCTGTGAACAAAGGTTGTACAAAACCTTTTATTTTGGAGCACCAATTTTAGTGGAGCTTTTAAATGATATGGGAAGCCTATATGAATTTTCCCAGAATTTATAAAAGTTTTTAAAGGCCTCATTTAAATACCTAAACCCTACTGGTTTTAAATAAAACAAGGAAAAAGGGGATAAAGACTAAAAATCTGAGGTGTGGACCCCCCTGTCATCCTCTCTCCTCTTCTTCTTCCTCACTGTGGCGCCAATGCGTCCTGGCGCCATGCCGCCATGTCGCCGCACGCGGCCGCCGCGCCACCTGCTCCCCTGGAGGTCAAGTGGCCTCCACGACGCCTCACCCGCTCACCTGCTCCCTTTCCTGCCCGTTCCCCTGCTTCCCAGAACCCTAACCCTAGCTCTGCGTCCGTCGTTGCCCCGCCGCAGTCCACCAAGCCTCGCCGTCGTTAGACGCTCCCCCGAGCGAATCGAAGCGGGGGAGAAGGACCGCCGTGTCGCCCTCTACCTCCACCACCAACGCACGCTTGCTGGGAGGCCCGGCATCGAGCTAATCGAGCTCTTCTCTCCGACGTCCGTCCGCCACTCGCTGCGATCGTCCTCGCCAAATTCCGGTTGCCACCGACATCCTCCTTCGCCGTCGAGCATACCCGCGCAACGAGGGTGAGCTCCGCTCTCCCCTGGACATCCTCCCGCTCCCCCTCCCCCTCTCATTCGTGCTCGCACCGTGCGCAGCCGCCGATGCCGTCGTAGTCTGCCCGGAAACTGGTCGTCCGGAATCACTCGGATTATTCCGGATCCGTTCCGGGTCGACCGGAATTTTCCGGACCTTTCTGGAAAAATTCTGAAACCCTAACGGAAACTTTTTGAGGTCACCTTAGATTTGGTTCGGACTGAGCCCGGATTATTCCGGACCATCCGGAATATTCCGGACCAATCCGGATAAATTCTGACCCAGCTATTCTAAAACTTGTGAAAATCATAACTTTCTTTTTAATTATTTCACATCTTGCAAATGCTATCTAATCATGCTAATATCAAATCATGACAACAATTTCATTTTGGTGTAATTTCTTTAATTGGTTAATAGAATTAAATTCAAATAATCATTTAAGTCACTAACTATTCTTTGATAATTGGAAATCACAAACGAAGTACCAAAATGATTGAAATAATAACACCTATCTATTTAATGTCATGTTCATACATATTTAAGCCACTTTTACTAAGGTAATAATTTATAAACCATGTGGTCACTAAGTTAAACATGGGGTTGCTTCCAAATAATTGCACTAATTATTTGGCACTCCATTTAAATTGTTAGCTAAATAATATGGTGTTATCGTTGCATAAACTTTGCATGTCATCATGATATTGCCTTGCACCTTGTCTTCGTGTTATTTATTTGTTCTTCTGTGTTTTTTGGGTATCGATAGACTCCGGAGTCGAGGTTACCCCTACCTACCCCGACGATCCGTACTACACGCCCCGTCAACAAGGCAAGAGATAACCTAACCTTCTTGGCATATAGCATCCTATTGTTTTATAAAATTATTTTATCCACCATAATATTGCATTCGATTCCAATGTCAACTTTTGATCAAGATATAGAGTATCCTATGAATTGCATTGTCCCCTAAACCAATACATGTTTCCCTCCTATTAACCATAGGTTGATGTGTTGGCCTGAGATACTTTATATCTGTTGTTCATATGCTTAGCCATGCTTAGTCGAATGCTATATTGTCCGGTGTTTAAATTCCATAATTATGATGTTGATGGAATGTTCGGACATGGTGGTTACTTGTGGTAATTAATTAAGTTGCTTAAAAGGGCTTGGATGAGTTGCCATCGGGGTTATGGTGTTTTGCCTCATCCTTGTCACCTAGGTGCGAGTTCTTTACCTCTTGAACCAAGACGAGCGTGCTTCCATTGGTGGGAGTATGGGCTCCTTACTAACTGAATAACTTGTGCGGGCGTATCCAAGGGTCCTCTAGTCTGCTATTTCCATTTGCGGGTGAGTGTGTGGGTGAAAAAAGAAACGATGAGGATGGTGGTGTTTAGGGCGTGGCGATGGGGGCAGGGGCTGAAATAGGCTGGTTAAACTTGTCCTGTCGCCACAGATGATCCTTGGATAGTCTCATGCGAGGTAAAGGTTTAACCGCGCCCACTTGCCAGCTTTCACCGGAAGAGAGCTAATCAGGCGAGCCGGACGGTACCAATGGGTAAACTAGTATACCCCTGCAGGGTTTAATCTTTTCGAAAAGCCGTGTCCGCGGTTATGGACGACTTGGAAATGGACGATAAGATCATAGAGAACCTTAATCTTAATTAAAATTTGGCAACTAGAGGTTGCAACTCAACGTGTGTTAAAAGGTTCATTTCCTCGAGGGTGATTCGGGGGAGTGCCTTGGTGGAGATGAGTGGTGGTATCTGATTACTATTTGGTTCCATGAGAACCAAAGATAAAGATTTATCATCTTACCTCCTTTCGAAAACCCTTCTGAGTAGTCGATGCCATGGGTTATTGTATGTCTTTATAATGAAAACTAGCTTTATGCACAACAACCACATACAGCTTTAGAGTCTTGTCATCATTGGACCTATATCGCCCTACTAAACTTGCGAGTACGTCGTACTCAGTCTCTCTTTGTTGAATATTACTTGTTTCAGAGGAGTACGTCACCGAGCAGACAGGTGGGTTCTTCGTAGACATCGACGAGTAGTTTGGGGTTCCCAGGTGGCAGCTTGGGACGTCTCGGAACAAGCTGGCTGGGATTATGTTATCAGTAGGCCTCTTAGTCCATATTTTGGATCTTGTTGTATTAGACAACTACATCGCTTCCGCATGATGTACTGTTGGGTCTGTGACCCCTGTTGTGTAATTTGTATCTTTCTCGCTATATGAGTTGCTATATGAACTTTTGTGTCGTAGAGTCTGTGATGTGCCAGTTCTTCCACAAGTCTTGATCTCTTTATTATACATTGATAGCTATGCCAGTGTTTATGGCACGATCGATGTGTTGCGTGGGAGCGGTAATTCCATGCCCTTCGGTTGTGTAGCATAGCCTGTGGGTTACATAGCCTCTCTGTATAATTCCGGGGTCGGGGCGCTACACACTCCCCGTCGTCGGCACGGCTCTGTCCGAGCCCAAATTCTCCACAGGAAGTGGCAAATTGGGCTCCTGGGTTTTGCCTACGCTCAAATCAATGGATCCCTCGAATTCAAGCCTCGCAATATATTCATCCATCCACTCGAAATGCCCGCATTTTGACAGCATCTGAAAACGGCAACATGAACCCTAAATCTCAAATTCGACGGAAATGGGAAAAATTAGAGCAAAATTCTGCAAAAGAACTCAGATCTAACCTTGCCCCCTTCTCCAGCATGTGGCTTGCTGAAGCATTTCACAAATTCGTGGCCGAGATTGCCATGCTGATCAGTCTTACTAACCCACCGCTTCAGAGGCTCCGGGCGTGCACAGTCAGGGCATGTTGTCATCGGCACTGCACCATACCGCGGCCATGTTGGGTGCGAGGTGGAAGCGGAGCTAGACATCTCTCGACGGCCGGCGGTGGCGCACTCCGTCGCCGGAGAAGAGCAAGATTGGGGAAAGCAGGGTGAAAGGGGAAGCAATGGCAACAGCACGGACGCAACGCTGGATCGGGATCCAGTCTTGTAAATTGATGATGCTGACATGGATACAGCTGTGGGTCCCACGTTGAGTTGGATAAATGGTGGGTCCCGCGTTGAGGTGGATAAGTGGTGGGTCCCGCGCTGAGGTGGATAAGTGGTGGGTCCAATGCTAGCCCGGCTAACATGATCCTAACCTCTAACGATCCTATCAGTTGCGTTTAAGGGCGAAAGAGGGCCAGGTCGGGCCTTGTCTATTTGGGCCATCTGAAACGTCGCGAGAGAGCTATTCTTGCCAACGATGTCGCTTTCCTTCCAATACCGTGGAAAGACGTCGCACGGGAGCTATTGACCCCTTTATATTGAGTTTTCGGTAGGTGAGTCGCCCTTGAGTAGTCAAACTCCTCCTGTTGGGTTTATTCGACACCATTGTTCTGCCTTGTGTTAACATCAACAATGTGTTTGGTTCGGCAATTAAGGTCGTTACACCTGACCAACGCTCTAAGCATCGTGGCTCCTCATGTTTCTCTTATTGTCTTTGCTGCTCGTTGATATCAACACATGCCACATGGTGATCGTGTATTCGCTCAATAATAAGTGTTACCCGAGTCTTTGAATCATGTTGTTAGGACGCCTAAATTGGACAACAAACATTACGAACAACATGGCTATTCAACCTAATAGCCAATCATCAATAATCTCACAAATATATATAAGGGTCAAACACAAACATATCTCACTAATCCGTTACGTATCCCACGCTTAGGAAATTACTCACACATGAAAAAAGGAATAACAATTGAACAGAAAGATCAAATAAATAGGAATTAAAATAAATGATTAACCAGAGCTAGACCTTTGACCAAAGTCTGCATAGAGTTTACAACTCTATATATCCTTGCAAGTATAGATCTCTCTGACGGTGATGAACTCAACGATGGAATGGATGATCTTGCTGCAGAGGAATCCGGCATGGATCTAAGTGAATCCGTTATGCCATTCCATCAGATACCAGCAGACTGATGCAACGTTTACTTCCACCAGATAGTTAATTCAGTTTTGCATAGTAAAGCAGCAGAGAATGAGCTCGCGGGATGCCTGCTTTGCTCTAGATAGCAGTGAAGTAGATTTAGTTCTTCAAACACCAACAGGAGGGAGTACAAATCGCGAGCATATCACGTCATGCTACTTTTACTTCCGTCAGCATAATAGCCAGACCATAGCAAGGAGCAGCAGAACTAAACAGCTTGACTTGAGATGAGAATTCAAATGATATAATATATGCAGGATGAGGTTTTACCAATAATCCAACACTAGAAATACAAACACAAACACATATCCTCCTCTAATACACCTTATTTTGACAAATGCCATCTCTAAAAAATCTAATAACAGTAAGGAATGAAGCTTGTTGGTCCATAACAACCCTCCCCATCTTCATAAATAATAACAGACTCAAATTAACAGTAAATAGTACACTGTGTGTAATCTCCCCACCATGCCATGCCTCCATGATGAACTCGGAAGGTTCGCCGCCTCGCATCGTACGTAGCCTTCATTCCCATTTGGTCCATAACAACCCTCCTCATCTTCATAAATAATAACAAACTCAAATTAACAGTAAATAGTACACTGTGCGTAATCTCCCCACCATGCCATGCCTCCATGATGAACTCGGAAAGTTCACCTCCTCACATCGAACGTAGCCTTCATGTGTGCGGATTAGCAGATGACCGAGGCCATCAACTTCGCTCAGGCAGCGGCGATGGGCTCAGCTGCCAGTGCTGGAGCTGCTGCTGTGGCAGGTGGCGTAGGCGGCTTCATGTGTGCAGGTGGTGTCTGCTTCAGCTTCAGCAGTATCTGGCGCATCCGTGCCATGTCCGTGGGCTTCCCGGGCTTGGGGCCCTGGACCACGATGATCCCAGGCTTCTTGTCCTTGTCCTTCTTTCCTGTTCTCTTCTCGATGTTGGCGATCTCGTGCGGGATAAGCTCCGATATCACCTTCCAGTACTGCTTGTCTGCGCCTGTGTGGAACTTCTCCTGGTTGGATAGGAAAAGCTGACAGAAAGCAGTAACACGGGAGAGAAGAGGAGCTGTCAGGTATCTATGCTGTTGACAAAGAGCCACATAGAGTGATGATACTAAGAAATAGCATGCCTTCTCCCTTTCACGGTTTTGATACTTGCTCGTCTCAAGGTTCAGCTTCCGCTTCTCGACAAAACCCTTCTTCAATTCTTCAGCTTCAATGATGATTTGGCTCCTCAGCTCCTTCTCATTCTTCTCCTTTTCCTCAAGAAGGATTGTGTTTTGACTGTTCACAGTTGTTCGAATTAGCATATATCTACTTTGCACAGGACAGGACAGATGAAATCAAGCAGTAAAAATAGCAGTATTTTTTCCTAGAAGATAACTATGTGCAAGACCTTTAATGTAACAGCAACTCATATCATTCGAAGAAGGACCTTTAATGTAACAGCAACTAATATCTTTATAAAAAAAATTGAACACGAAATTAAACGCGATTTCATTCGAAATTTAGGAAATTTACAAAAAACTAATCTAACGGTCGCTGAAGACATCGAAGTCCTCCTCCTTGACCGTGTAGCCGCCGCCCTAGCCGCTGGGCCCTGCCTCTGTCGTTGTTTGCGCCGCTGGGCCCTGCCTCGTCGCCGGTGAGGTCCAGCAGCGGCGCGCCGGTGATCTGGAGGCGGTCCTGGAGCAACCACTCGCACGCCCGCGCCGCTGTGCGCCATGACGGCCGCGAGCGTGCGGCCCTG
This sequence comes from Puccinellia tenuiflora, assembly GCA_012064385.1. Classification (NCBI taxonomy): domain Eukaryota; kingdom Viridiplantae; phylum Streptophyta; class Magnoliopsida; order Poales; family Poaceae; genus Puccinellia; species Puccinellia tenuiflora. The sequence continues at coordinate 312,018 of QRDG01000954.1, read as the reverse complement.
CACGCCCCAGAAGGCGTACCGGCCCTTGATGTTGCGCTCGCGGGGCGGCGGCCCTTCACCGTCCCAGAACATCATCCGCTCGTGGTGGATGCGTCGGAACTCCGCGTCGTAGCGGTCGGTGTTCCACGGCGCCCACTCCGGCTGCTGGCGCTGCTCGGCGGTGAGCTCGTGCCAGTAGTGGTGCATGACGGCCGCGTTCCAGGTGTTCTCCCGAGGACACGGCGGGTCAGGCACCGGCACGCCGGCGATGCCGATGGCGAAACTTGTTCCCGACACGCATGTCCGGCGGGCATGGGTACCACGCCCGGAATAGCCCTTCCGCCTCGTGCTTGAGGAGGCTGCGAGGGCCAAAGCCGTTCTGCGCCGCCGGGTGGTTGTGCCGGTCGAAGCCCATAGCGGCGAGGGAGTAGCGGTGTGCACGGCGAGAGAGCGGTGCACGGCGAGAGAGGTAGGAGGGGGGAGGGTTTTTAACTGGGGCGGAGGGGCCATTAACGCGGCGGAGAGCATTAACACCGCTGTGCATGTTAGCCGCGTGGGCGATGGGACGGCTCCCTGCGGCGTCGAAGTACGTGCGGCGACCGTGCCGTTGAACGATTAATGTTCCAATGACAGGCGTGGCCCACGACCAACGGCGACGAGGGGCGGCGGCAAGATTTGGCGGGAAGGCGTCGAAACGACGGGACGGTTCGTGCCGTTTTTATGTGTCCATGACACGGCGGGCCCGCGAGCGGCCCGTTTCGTCCGGCACTACCGCAACACGCCCTTGCGCGCGGGGTTGGGCTGGTAGGGCCGGACGAAATAACGGGCCGCTCCGGACGAAACCGGCCTATGGGACGCGCGACTGGGCGCCGTTTTTCGCTCGGGGCGCCCCATAGGCTATGGGGGTCGCGACTGGAGATGCCCTCAGTCGACGTTGAAGCAAGCACGTCCTAATGCAAAATGCTGCACCGGTTGCTCCCAGTGCGACTATTTACATAGTATGAGCAATGGCCGTAATACCACCTTGACTGCTTCTGTAAGAATACCGTGCATAATTTGTACAAACTGCAACGTCGTCATAAGACGAGCTAATTGTCGGCATTCATTGGTGTAGTAGTAAGTAAAAAGGAAGAGCATAGATTACACTGAGCAATATATGCCAACATAAGATTCTGAATACGGTCTTTGGTGATCATTTGATCCTATTAAGCTGAAGTCCTAGTGTACAGCAGCTGCGAAGGCACGGATCACAAGGCAGGTGCACTGAATTTTGAGGAGACAGACCGAATCTACACTGCAGCGAAGCTCAGCAGCTCGGCAATGGCAATCGACAAGCCGGATCGCCGCCCAGCTTGACAGATCCACGCCCCCCAACAAACCCACCGCGTCATGATCGCGGAGCTAGATCTACCATAACCGCCCACCGAGCCAGGACGGATCTGGCCCACAACACAGGGAGGGAAGCAAACGGAGGTAGGGACGCACCGGCGCCACTCGCGGAGAAGGAAGCCCTCCTCGTTGCCCATCTGGGCGGGGGCGGGAGGACGGGGGAGCCATAGAGGCCGCCGTCGTTGGAGTCCGGCATGCCGAAGGGGTGCGCGTTCGCGTCGGAGTCGTGGCCGTACGGGTCGGGGGAGACCGGGAAGCCGCCGTCGTCGGACAAGGGAGCCCCGCCATCGAAGCTGAGGAAGGGGTCGTCGCGGTAGGGCGCGGTGGTCGGGGAGTCGAAGGCGGTAGCCATGGGCTCTGGATCACGCAGCTGCGCTCTAAAAAATACGAAGCTGATCAAACCAAATTATAGCACTCTAAACTTATCAATTTCGATCTATCCTGTTTGGCTCGTAAAAAATAAATAATTCCTAAATTCAATAATTTGTTGCTCTCACTCATAAAGAAGGCACACTTGTCATCCCAATTAAAAAATCTAGAATTAAGACATCTCCTCCCTCCGACGCCCTCGTCATGTCTCTCAAATCGTGTCCCACTCTCGATGGGCTCACCGTCGGAGGAGGTGGAATCGATGGCGGCAGCCGGTGATGGCGAAGAATCGCTGCAGCCCTGACCCACTACTCTCCCCGCCCGTTCTCATGGTCGCCTGAAACCTAAGGCCGCCACCGTGACATCTCCTTCTTACTCATCGGGATGCCGCCATCACCGGTGCGCGTTGTGGAGAGTGAAAGGACAAACGATGTCGCCTAGAGGGGGTAAATAGGCAACTAATTTTTTTCCGGTTTAAGGCTTGATAATTGTAAAATAAAACTAGGTGTTTAAATTAATAATCCAACAACCTAAATAAACTAGGCTCACTTATGTGCACCAACAACTTATGCTAAGCAAGCCAAGCAACAAGGTGATAGCAAAATATAAAACTTCAAGCACAAAGGCTATCACAATGTAAATTGCATAAGTAAAGAGCTCGGATATAGAGATAACCGAGGCACGCGGAGACGAGGATGTATTCCCGAGTTCCTCCTTGTTAAGCGAGTACGTCTCGTTGGAGTGGTGTGAGCTCGCCACAAAAGGCATACTCAAGATGCCACAAAAGGCCTCACCCTATTCTCCGATGAACCTCACCCCAAGGGTTAGATTCACCTTACACTATCGGAATCTTTCAAGGCGGAATCCGGAGCCTTTACAACGATCTTGGGGCACACACCCACAACTCAATCAGGGGCTCCCAAACCTTGCCCGAAGCTTCACAACTCGAAGTCTTCGCGACACCACCAACCATCTAGGGTTATGCACCCAAGAGGCACAAGCTCTTGGGAACACAATGCACCCAAGAGTAACAAGCTTCTCAACCTTCAACTTCCACGAATCTTCGTGGAGATAGCAAACCGATGCAACTAATGCAAGAGCAAGAGTACAAGTGCTCAAATCCTTAACTCTCAAATCCCACCAAAAGCAACTAATGCTTGTGGGGGGAGAAGAGAAGAACAACTAAGAAGAACTCAACAAATGAATCCCAAGATCTAGATCCAAAGGGTTCCCCCTCACTTAGAGGAGAGATTGTTTGGTGGAAATATAGATCTAGATCTCCTCTCTTGTTTCCCTAAAGATGGGGAAGAATCATTGGAGGGATTTGGAGAGGGCAAGGTTTTCCAAGGTCAACAATGGTGGGAGAGAGAGAGAGAGAGAGAGAGAAAAACGTGCTGCTGAAAACCTTAGCCACTTGGGGAAGAAGGGGGCCTTTTATAGGTCCCCACAAAAACTAGCCGTTGCAGCCTCCACAGACGGGAGACTCCGGTGTAAGTGCACCGGAGACTCCGGCCAGGCTCCGGGCTCCTTCCGGACAGGGCACCAGAGGCGCACCACATGTTGGATCATCGGGGCAGACCAGAGATTCTGGTCCACAGCCGGCCAGGCCGGAGACTCCGGACATACTCCGGTGAACCTCCGGACCCCTATCTAGAGGCGCGCCACACTTGGCCATTTTAGCAGATAAAACCATGGACCGGAGATTCCGGGTCCTGTGGGCCGGAGACTCCGGCTGACCGGAGACTCCGGACCATCTCCAGTGTACCTCCGGACCACTATCCAGAACCGTACCACAAGAAGGTCACTTGGCAGCGAAAAACAATGGACCGGAGATTCCGGGTCCTTTGGGCCGGAGACTCCAGTGGGACCGGAGACTCCGGACCATCTCCGGTGTTCTTCCGGACCAGATTCAAACAGTAAAACCTGCCATAACTTTTGCAAATGAAGTCCGAATCGAGTGAATCCAATTTTGTTGGAAAGAGGACGACAAGAGCTTACCCTACAAAAACTTAAAATATTAAAACAAGCAAGGGAGATTATGCAAAGGGTTGGAAGGGTGAAGCCTTCCACACGGATGAACCGGCAAAATCTCCAATACCGAAAACGCAATAGAAGATGCATATGAAAACCGTTTTCGGTGAACTGAGCCTTGTCATGAGAAGAACGACAAGCACCAAGACCACACCACGATAAGAGCCAAATAAGAACCAATAAATATTATTGCAAGGATGCAAAGGTTTGAGCTCTACACGAATGATACGATCAAGATACTCGGTCGAGAGCCCCTCTTGATAGTACGGCTATCTATCCTATAATCCGGTCTCTCAACTAACATCATGAGACCGGTAAAATAGAAAGCCTATCAAGATCATACCTTTTCCTTGTGCATAATCCACTTGAGGTCGATGAAGACGATCTTCATCTCCTCAAAATGAACCACCTTTCTTGATTGCGCTTCGCTTGGTGAAGACTCACATGTTGCTCCCCCATACACCAATATGGGAGAAGCACTCTTCGGCATATCTTCACTTGGACTCAAGTGTTGATCAACCCGCACTTAGCCTTGATCAACATATAATCTTCTTCCCTTAGCCTTGAAAGAATAAACAATGTCGCGATGTCGCCTAGAGGAGGGGTGAATAGGCGATTTAAACTTTTCCGATTTAAGGCTTGATAATTGCGGAATAAAACTATGTGTTTAAATTAACAAGCCAACAACCTAATATACTAGGTTCACCTATGTGCACCAACAACTTATGCTAAGCAATATGACAACAAGGTGATAGCAATATATATGACATCAAGCACAAAGGCTATCATAATGTAAATTGCATAAGTAAAAAGCTCGGGTATAGAAATAACCGAGACACGCGGAGACGAGGATGTATTCCCGAGTTCCTACTTGTTAAGGGAGTACGTCTCGTTGGAGGGGTGTGAGCTCGCCACAAGAGGCCTACTCAAGATGCAACAAAAGGCCTCACCCTATTCTCCGATGAACCTCACCCCAAGGGTTAGGTTCACCTTCCACTATCGGAATCCTTCAAGACGGAATCCGGAGCCTTTACACCGTTCTTGGGGCACACACCCACAACTCAATTGGGGGCTCCCAAATCTTGCCGAAGCTTCACAACTCGAAGGCTTCGCGGCACACCAACCGTCTAGGGTACACAATGCACCCAAGAGTGTTGGGAATATGCCCAAGAGGCAATAATAAAGGTTATTGATTATCATATTTCCCGTTCATGATAAATGTTTATATCCATGCTAGAATTGTATTAATTGGAAACAAATACATGTGTGGAATATAAACGGTAATGTGTCCCTAGTCTTTCCTCTTGTGACTAGTTCGTTTGATCAAAGTGATGATTAGATGTTTCCTAATCATGGATTTATGAATCACTTGATAAACGAAGTTTGTATCATGGGAGATGATATGATGGACAAGACTCAAATTAAATAGATGTCAAATATAGTTTCCTTAGACCATGAGATTATGTTACTCCCGCTTATCGGAGGAGTGCTTTGTGGACATCAAACGTCATTTCGTAACTGGGTGATTATAAAGGTGGCTTTCAGGTTCTCCAATGATAGGTTGTTGGGTGGCATTAATCGAGACTGGGATTTGTTCGTCCATCAGTTGGATAGATATCTCTGGGCCCTCTCGGTAGTATAGCATCCAAACGCTTGCAAGCATATGACTAAGTAGCTAGTCATAAGGGATCCTATTCTATGGGAACGAGTAAAGAGAACTTGTCGGGAACGAGATTAATCAAATATGGAGATATCGGTGGATTGAATCTCGGACAAGTAAAATATCGTGAAACAAAAGGAATCGTATATGGATTAATTGAATCCCGGACATTGTGGTTCGACTGGTAAAGTACTTCGTCGAATATGTAGGAATTAAGATGGGCATCCCGGTCCCGCTATTAATATGACATATTCACGAACCCGCAGAGTCACACACTTAACGTTCGATGTAGTTAGGGTTCGAGGTAAATGATGGTGAGAAAGAATATTGATTCGGAGTCCCGGATAGGATCCCGAACATCACGAGGAGTTCCGGAGTGGTCCGGAGAATAAGATTCATATAAAGGAAAGTGGTTTCCGGAGGTATCGAAAAGGTTCGGGAATTTATCGGTAAAGTATCGGAATATTCTAGAAGGTTTTAGAGGGGTCTAGAAGTGGGGCCCATAGGAGTATGGGGCCCACATGGAATTAAAGGGGTGGTGGGCTAGCCTCATGGGCTAGCCGCACCATGCCCTAAGGGCCCATGCGGGCAAGCCCAAGAAGGGGGGGGCGACCGGCCTGCCAAACCCTAACCCTAGGGCGGCTGGCTTGGGGGCCAAGCCTCCCCTAGCCGTCAGCCCTAGGAGGGGGTGGGGCGTAGCCCCTTGGCCTCCTATATAAGGAGGGAGCAGGGGAGGGCTGTCGCACCCTTTGGTGCTCCTCCCAAGCCGCCGCCCCTCCCCTCCTCCCTAGCCGCACCACCTCCTCCTCCTCTCCCTCCACAGACGCTTGGCAAAGCCCTGTCGGATCTCCACCATAACCACTACGCCACCGTCGTCGTGCTGCTGATCTCGCAAGCCTCTCCACCACCTCTTGCGGGATCAAGAACGTGGAGTCTTCATCGAGCTGTACGTGTGGATCTCTCGAAGGCGTTGCTCGTGCGGCGCTTGGATAATACATCTCCTCGCGACTAGACGAATCTAGTTGTGGGGATCGACTAGCCAACCCCTGCCTCGACAAAACGCTCACGGTTTTCTTCGAGGGTGAGATTCGATCTCCTTCTTGCTACCAACCTCTCGTAGATCAGATCTCGTGTTGGGTTTATTCCGCCATCTTTGTGTAGGAATTTTTTTGTTTTCTATGCTGTGACCCTTCAGTGGTATCAGAGCCTAGATCTATTTGTAGATGTTGGTTTGATTAGACACAAGTGTTGTGGGCGTTGATATTTTATGTTGCTACCTTCTAGCGTGCACTTTGCATCTTTGCGGTATTGTGAGATTGAAGCGGCCCGGACCAACCTTACTCGTCCACGCACGAGAGACCGGTTCCACGACTGACATGCAACTTGTATTGCATAAGTGGCTGGCAGGTGTCTGTTTCTCTGGCTCTAGTGAAGTTGCAATTTTCAATGAAAGGCCTTTCAAAAGGATGAGTAAATAAGCAACTATTTTATCACCGTTGTGGCTTTGCGTAGATTAGAACGGTTCTATCTAATGACCCATTAGAAGCCACGTAAAAAAAATTGCATAAACAAAGTAAAGGACATCTAACTTGTTTTGCAGGGTTTGTGATATGGTATAGCCCAAGATGTGATTATGTGATGTATGCAATGATCATGTTTTGTAATTTTCACGACTTGCATGTCGATGAGTACGGCAACCGGCAGGAGCCTTATGGTTGTCTCATATTTATTGTATGACCTGCGTGTCACTTTAAACGCCATGTAATTGCTTTACTTTATTGCTAAGGTAGACATAGTAGTAGTTGCAATAGTTGGTGGAGGCAATCATGGTGGTGGCGCCACGAGCTGGTGATGATGGAGATAATGCCGGTGCTTTGGAGATGGAGATCAAAGGCACAAGAAAAGGCTATACCATGTCACAAAATTATGAATTGCATGTGATCTTAATCCTTTTATGCACCTTATGGTTTTGCTTAGATACGATCTCGACGGTAGCATGATAAGGTGATCTCTCACGTTAATATCAAGAAGTGTTCTCCCCTAGTATGCACCGTTGCCAAAGTTTGTCGTTTTGAAGCACCACATGATGATCGGGTGTGATAGATTCTACGTTCACATACAACGGGTGTAAGCCAGTTTACACATGTGGAAATACTACGGTTTCCTTGACGAGCCTAGCATGTACAGACATGGCCTCGGAACACAAGAGCCGAAAGGCTAAACACAAGTCATATGGACGATATGATCAACATGGAGATGTTCACCTTTGAAGCTGCACCACCTCACGTGATGATCGGTTGTGGTGTAGTGGATTTGGATCGTGTGTCACTAAACAACCAGAGAGATGTTGAGTTTAGTGGGAGTTTGTTTAAGTAATTTAGATTAACACGAACAAAATATCATGAACCTAGTCTTAACACCTTTTGCAAATAATTTTGTAGATCAATGGCCCTTCCTAACATCAATATGAATTTTAACGCGTTCCTAGAGAAAGACAAGCTGAAAGACGATGGAAGCAATTTCTCAGATTGGTTCATGAATCTGAAGATTATCCTCACTGCTGCCAAGAAACTGTATGTCCTAGATGCACTGCTAGGTGACCCCCCTGCAGCAAATGCGGCTGAAGATGTTAGGAACATCTGGGCAGCCCGTTCTGAGGACCACGAGATAGTTAAGTGCGGTATGTTGTATGGCTTAGGACCAAAGCTCCAAAAACGTTTTGAGCACCATGGCGTTTATCAGATGATAACTGATTTGAAGGCAATGTTTCAGACTCAGGCCAAGGTGGAGAGGTATGAGACCTCCTCCAAGTTCTTTAGCTGTATGATGGAGGAGAACAGCTCCGTTAGTGAACATGTGCTCAGAATGTCTGGGTACGGTGATCGTATGGCGCAGCTGGGTGTAGTGATTCCCAATGAGTTGGGGATTGACCGTGTTCTCCAGTCACTTCCACCTAGCTACAAAAGCTTTGTGATGAACTATAACATGCAAGGAATGGAGAATACTCTTCCTGAGATCTTCACGATGTTAAAGACCGCGGAAGTGGAAATCAAGAAGGAGCATCAAGTGTTGATGGTCAACAAGACCACTAGTTTCAAGAAAAAGGGCAATAGAGACAACTTCAAGAAGGGCGGCAAGCGAGCTGTCTCGCCTGCGAGGAAGTCAAGGAAGGGCCCTAAGTCTGATACTGAGTGCTTCTACTGCAAGGGAACTGGACACTGGAAGCGGAACTGCCCCAAGTATCTGGCAGACAAGAAGGCTGGCACCGTCAAACAAGGTATATATGATATACACTCTATTGATGTGTATTTAACAAGTGATCATAGTAGCACCTGGGTATTTGATACTGGTTCAGTTGCTAATATATGTAACTCGAAACAGGAGCTGCGGAATAGACGACGCTTGGCAAGGGACGAGGTGACGATGCGCGTCGGAAATGGATCAAAAGTTGAAGTCATCGCTGTCGGCACACTCCCTCGGCGTTTACCTTCGGGATTAGTTTTAAACCTTAATAATTGTTATTATGTGCCTACGTTAAGCATGAACATTGTATCTGGATCTTGTTTATTGCGAGACGGTTATTAATTTAAATCTGAAAACTTTGGTATTTCGATTTATATGGATAATACCTTTTATGGTCATGCACCTAAGAGGAATGGTTTATTTCTGCGGTGACCCAGCACACCACTGCATGTTGTAGTGCGCAAGTCGTTGACATAACACTCACAGAAGGACTTATCCGTGAATATTACATCTCTCAGAGTAGTACAACAGAAACATAGCAGGTCCAAGGTAACACTATAGGATTACAACAATATTCAATACAAAATCTTGAGAACCTCCTTTATACAAAAGCAAGTCTCATACAAATGAAATCCAGAAAAGATCCAATTCGTATCACTAAGCTGGAGATTAACTCTAGCTCTATTCCTAATCCACTACTACTATTGTCATAGCCCTAATCAATTCCATCTGGGATATCTCTATCCAGGATTGTACTCCTCCTTTCAATAGACGTTGTCTTCTCCATTGACAGTGTAGTCTTCGTGTATGCTATTGACAATGATGTCGTTTCTCCTCCATTATCATTGCTGTCATTGTGCTTCCATCGGCGAAGTAGCGGTTGACTCCTTCAAGCTCCACCAGGTCGACTTGATTCCTTGTGGAAGACCTCCTCGACGCCGTGATGGATAGCTGACATCTCTTCCGGTGGCTCCAAAAGTCTAAGCAGGGGGGTCAAATAGGAAGGGGTGAGTAACAGCGTTACTCAGCAAGTTCAGAATATATAGAGATAAGGTGTTTTATGCACTAGCTACTTCCAAAACCTCAGGTCTTTGGCATAGATGCAAGCTTTTGCAAACATTTCTTCAAAGGATAGATTTTATTCTGAAAACTATGTCCCAGCCTCCACCGGTCTTGTGAATCCAAATGGGACTCCATTCCGGCCTCGATCTCATAGTTCCATTCCGGGAACACGGTTGTGATATCACAAATTTGTTGTTTGACTCTGCAGAGTTGCATCACTTTACCCAACAGTTGCCTGGCCCTTTATATGCTCTCTTTACACTCCATGAGTGTTATAGCTAAGGCTCAGGACATCCAGTCATGTGGAGCTTCTCCCAAATCAACACACATCCGCCCATTTATGATGCGGTAGGGGAATCATGTTCCACGCATACCCATCACCCCTCCCGAGCTTCCCCACCAATTACCCCGTCGGGCAGGAAGAGCACGCGCTTCCACGCTGTTGGCCGCCGCAACGACCCAACCCGGTGTAGGCCTGTCGAGGATATGCGGATGAGAAAAGAAGCCTCTGACTGACCCCGCCCATACAAAGTCCGTTGGTTGATGCTTTCACTACGGCGAAAGGATCACTGGAACAGGGGTTATTAATTTCCTAAGGATATATACCTTCCCATACGATGGAACACCGTACCTATTCATCTTACCATTGTTCCACCGCCAACCAATAGTATATACCACATCATTCGAAAATACCTTTTCTTTTTTATGCAAGTGAAAGGAACGTATAAGTAGCTTTGCAAGTACTTTGATAAAAATACATCAAATGGTATGCAAGAATGAACTTGCCTATGATAAAGGTGGCAATTCATGTCCTTCGGGGTTCTAGGGTTTATGGTAAAACCCCGAGATCTGAAAATAGCAATGTAATCCTGGTAAGGACTACTGGAAACACTGTCAAGATGCTATTATGCATAAACATGAGATGCATCGTAAAATCCCCAAAAATACCCAAGCTCTCAAGTGTAGGCTTTGTTTTATTCGATACTTTGATATCTGAAGTGATTTTAGGGGTTAAGGATTAGTTAGTGTTTTTATAATTTGTGGGTTGGTTAAATTACTTTGAATTGTTATGATATCTAGAATTAAGTGTTTATCACTTTTATTGAGGTAAAGAATTTGTTTTATTCAAGTAAATACTTTTCTCTTTACTAGAAAAACAGGATTTGCAATTTTAGGTCATCAATTTTAATGCCTTTAAGAAAACATTCAATTAACATCATGAAGTAGGTATTTACTCAAATTTTATTTACTTTCAAATATTATCAAAACAAGAGTGAATGAATTTTAGATGAATTCTTTTTTTGTGTGTGTTTTACCTAGGATGAGTTACAGGACAGTCATTTATAGTATGCAATAAAGTTCAAAATATATACTTTGAGCTTATTACTCAAATTGTTTTTCTTTAAAAAAATAATTGTTTTTGAAAATAGTTCAATTCATTTCCACTTAAGGATCCTTGAATTTTTTAAGGATAATTCAATTCATGTCCACTTAAGGATCTTTGGATTATCACATAATAAAATCTTTTTAAAACTTATTTTTGAAATTAATTCAAATCATATCCACTTAAGGATCTTTGAATTTTTCACTCAAGAAATATTTTCCAATAAATATAATAAAAATCATATTTGGAATCCTTATAAAATTTTGAGTTGAAAACATATTTTTAAATTATTTTTAGGTATTTATTTGAATTTTCATTTTTTGAATTTGAATTTGGTTTGTGGAATGACCAAAATGCCCTTGGTCAAACTTGGTTCAACCAAGTCAAGATTTGCTCGAGTCCGGTCAACTGACCGGCACTCACTTCTCTCTCTCGCGTGCACCCCTCGCACGCGAGCGCTCTCTCTCTCTCCGTCGTTCCTCTTCTTCTCTGGTGATGCCGCCGTCGCCTCCCACGGTTCCGGCCGTCGCCGGTCAGCTCCGGCGTCGTTGTTCCTTGGCGAGACTCTGCCTGAGCTTGCTCCACTGATTCCCCACTCAATCCCCAGCATCTCGAGCTCCAATTGGTCGCCTCCTTCCTAACCCTAGCCGTCATGGCCTAGGTCTCCGATGCGGTTGTCACGCATCCGTGCCTCCGGCTGCTCCTGCTCGTTCATTGCCGCCATCTCGGCTCCCTCTCGCGCTCTTGCTCGACCATGCCTCTGGGTCGTCTACCTCACATCTTTGACTCGCCTCCCCTCTAACACCGGCGGGATGGCGGTGTTGCGTCCGCAACCCCGGCGTCCACTGGTTGGCCACGGCCTCTCGGCTGTGCTGCTCTGTTATCTGTGCGGTGTTGGTGGTCTGGTGATGTGTGGTGGTGCTGCTGTCGTGCTGTGGATGATGTTGGTGGTCTGCTGTTGCTGTCACCGACGGGACGGCGATGATGCCATCACCGCAACCACAGTGATGCACAGCTGCACGACTCCCTCGTCTACGCCTACTCGAGCTCCTCCTTGCTCTGCCTCGGCTATAAATCAACCAGGTGAGTTCACTTCTGTGACCGGCCTTTGTGCCGATGAACTGTGGGTCGGTGGTGTGTGCTCCAGTTCATCTTAGTGATGAACTCCTCCCTCTAGATGTGATGAATTCTGTGATGCTCCTACTTGGATGATTTACTCATCCAAGCGTCTGTGATACCTGTGGTTCTTAACTCCGACGGACTGGAATACACTAAACACTATCTACTGAAGAAATTCAGTTTTAGTCATGTTACACTTATTGTTGGGCTTAAACATGATAGATTATTGTTGGGAATATGCCCTAGAGGCAATAATAAAATGGTTTATTAAGCATATTCAAGTTTATGATAATAGTTTATTATCCATGCTATAATTGTATTAAATGGAAACATAATACATGTGTGGAATATAAACACCCGGTAGTCCCTAGTGAGCCTCTACAGGACTAGTTCGTTGATCAAGAGATAGTTAGAGTTTCCTAACTATGGACTTGTTATAGTCACTTGATAACGGAGTCATATCATTAGGAGTAATGGTGTGATGGACATGACCCAAATAAAGAGTTGCAATTAATCGTGTCACAAAAGTTTTGTTGTCAACACTTTTAATATGCCAAATATAGTTTCCTTAGACCATGAGATTATATCACTCCCGTTCACCGGAGGAATACTTTGTGGACATCAAACGTCACTTCGTAACTGGGTGATTATAAAGGTGGCTTTCAGGTATCTCCGATGGTGGGTTGTTGGGTGATATGAATCAAGAGTGGAATTTGTCCCTCCATGTGACGGAGAAGATATCTCCAGGCCTTCTCGGTAATATAGCATCAAGAGTCTGCAGACATGTGATTAGTTGTAATCACCGGATCCTATATTATGGACGAGTAAAGAGAACTTGCCGGTAACGAGATTAAACTAGACATGGGGATGTCAACGATTATATCTCGGGCAAGTAAAATATCGTGAGACAAAGGGAATCGTATATGAGATTAATTGAATCTCCGGCATCGTGGTTCAATCGAGAAAAGGTTTTCGTTGAGTGTATAGGAATTAATATGGACATCCCGGTCCCGCTATTAATTATTGATATGATCATGTCTATGCATTCTCGAACCCGTAGGGTCACACACTTAACGTTCCGATGAAATTAGGTTTTGCGATGAATTAAATGATGAAGTGAACGAATGGTGATTCGGAGTCTCGGATGGGATCCCGGACATCACGAGGAGTTCCGGAGGAGTCCGGAGAATAAGATTCATATATGGAAAGTGGTTTCCGGAGGTTTCGGAAAAGTTCCGGAAATTATTTAAAGGGTACCGGAAGGTTCCGGAATGTTCTAGAAGAGTCTAGAAGTGGGACCGCATAATTTGTATGGGGCCCACATGGTGCAAAGGGGTGCTGCCACCACTTGGTGGGGCGCACCACCTAAGCCCATGGGCTGGTGCGGCACAAGGAGGGAGTCCCACTCCTAGTTGGACTAGGAGGTGGGCTCCCACCCCTTTAGGAAAGGGGCCCAAGGAGGAGTCCTTGTTGGACTCCAACTTGGGGGGCAAGCAAGGAGGGGCCGGCCGGCCCCCTCCCCTTGACCTAGCCGCCACCTATATAAAGGAGGGAAGGGGGGGGGGCGCACCACACACCTTGGAGGCAGCCGCACCCCCTCTCTCTCCCCTCTCCCATCTAGCCCTAGTGCGCCACCTCTTCTCCCCGAAGGGCTGCCGCACCTCCACCTCCACACCTAGCCGCACCCCCCTTGCCCTAGGGGCTGCGCCACCTTGCTCCTCTCCCTCTCCCCTTGCTTGGCTTGGCGAAGCCCTGCTCGCGGAGATCGTCATCGTCACCGGCACTACCGTCGTGCTGCTGAGATCATCAAGGCCACGTCGTCTCGCTTGCGGGATCAAGGAGTCGACGTCTTCATCGAGCTGTACGTGTGGACACCGCGGAGGTGCTGCCCGTTGCCGCACTTCACCGGATTGGATCTCGAGGATAATACATCTCCTCGCGACTAGACGAGTCTAGTTGCGGGGATCGACTAGCCAACCCCTGCACCGACAAAACGCGTTTGTTGATCTTCGAGGGTAAGAGATTGGATCTCATCTTCGCTATCTTCATCTCGTAGATCTAGATCCTTGGGGTTTATTCCGCTTTGCCGCGTAGAAAATTTTTGTTTTCCATGCTGCGACCCCATCAGTGGTATCAGAGCCTAGATCTTCGTAGGTGTTGATGCGATTAGAACACAAGGAGTTGTGGGCGTTGATATTTTATGTTGCTACCTTCTCGCGTGCACTTTGCATCTTTGCGGTATTGTGAGATTGAAGCGGCCCGGACCAACCTTACTCGTCCACGCACGAGAGACCGGTTCCACGACTGACATGCAACTTGTTTTGCATAAGTGGCTGGCGGGTGTCTGTTTCTCTTGCTTTAGTGAGGATGCAATTTTCAATGGAAGGCCTTTCAAAAGGATGAGTAAATAAGCAACTATTATATCACCGTTGTGGTTTTTGCGTAGATTAGAACGGTTCTATCTCGTTGACCCAAGCCACGTAAAATTTGCATAAACAAAGTAGAGGCGTCTAACTTGTTTTTGCAGAGGGGGTCAAGTGATGTGATATGGCCAATGTGATTTGTGATAATGTATGCAATGATCATGTTTGTAATATTTCGCGACTTGCATGTCGACGAGTACGGCAACCGGCAGGAGCCATATGGTTGTCTATTATTTTATGTGACCTGCGTGTCAATGAAATCACCATGTAATTGCTTTGCTTTATTGCTAAGAGTAGCATTAGTTGTAGTTGCAATAGTTGGTGGACAACCATGGTGATGGCGCCAAGATGATGGAGATCATGCCGGAGATGGAGATCTTGCCGGTGCTTTGAAGATGGAGATCTAAGAGCATATGAAGAAAGGCCATATCATATCACAATTATGAATTGCATGTGATGTTAATCCCTTTTATGCACCTTATTGTTATGCTTAGATGTGATCGCGACGGTAGCATGATAAGGTGATCTCTCATGTTAATATCAAGATAATTAAGTGTTCTCCCCTAGTATGCGCCGTTGCGAAAGTTCGTCGTTTCGAAGCATCACGTGATGATCGGGTGTGATAGATTCAACGTTCACATACAACGGGTGCAAGCCAGTTTGCACAAGCAGAAATACTACGGTTGTCTTGACGAGCCTAGCATGTACAGACATGGCCTCGGGAACACGGAACCGAAAGGTTAAACACGAGTCATATGAATGATATGATCAACACTGAGTTGTTCACCATTGAAACTACATCATCTCACGTGATGATCGGTGGTGGTGTAGTGAATTTGGATCGTGTGTCACTAATCAACCGGAGAGATGTTGAGTTTAGTGGGAGTTCGTTAATTTGATTAAATTGAACTAAAATTATCATAAACAAGTGTCCTAAAGATGTCTTTGCAAAATCCTTGTAGATCATGGCCGACTACAGTAGTATGTTTCTTGCTGAGGAGCTGCGTCTTGATGGGTCAAACTTCATCGAGTGGTACGAACGTCTTAGAGAAGTCCTATCAACCAATGATCAGCTCTACGTGTTACATGAACCCTTAGAAGAAAAACCCGATGATTCTGCGAGTTACAACAAACGTATGGATTGGCTCAGTCGGAGTAAGACTCACACTCAAGTCAATTGGTTGATGAGTGTCTTCATGAATTCAGACCTATCCAAACAATTCAAGAACTTGAGTGCCATTGAGACTGTCACTAAGCTAAAGGAAATGTTCATAGCACAAGTGAGAATTGCAAGGTTTGAAGGTCTGGGTGTGTTTCTTTCAACTAAGATGGAAGAAAATGATCGCTTAGAGGATCATCTGAAGAAGATGTATAGGATATATCACACTCTAATGGATGCTTGGGATATGGAGATGAGTGACGAATTCGCGATAGATGGGTTGTTGCATTCGCTTCATCCAAAATTCAAGAATTGTGTCAGAGACTATGTAAAGGAAAGGGATTCGATCACTTATCCGGAACTGATGTCTCGACTTCGTCAGATCGAAAGGAATCCCGTAGCAGGCGGAGGAGCCAACGCAGAAGGTATATTTTGATATACTAGTTATAAATGTTTAATGTCCCATTTACACTTATGGTGAGCTAAGTATTTGATACTTGTGCTGTTTTATGAAAACAGGGCCTGCCGTTTGAGAAGTGCATGGAGGGACTGAGTGGATTTCGCGGGAAGATGGCAATCAAGGAGTTGATGCTGGCGTCATTTCTACTTCTACATTTATCGTTTTAAATTAGAGGATTTGAATGAGTTTTGTAATCGAATTAAGTGTGATCTTAAATTAGTGTGTCTCGGTTTGTGAGACGGTCATTCATGTTAAAGACAAGTGGTTGTTCTATTTTCATGAGTAATCCTTTTTGGAGATCACGTTTCGATTATGAGATTATTGTCCTTTGCTAGATTTAAACGATAATTAGTTAAACACTTATAAAATAAAGACATACTAAAATATCCAATACTTAATGATGAGAATTGTTTTAATTGTACTATTAGTGCTGAAGAGCATGTTGATGCGCATCACTAAGTAGTGTGATTAAAAATGCCATTTTCTGAAAATGCCATGAGTTGCTGAAAATAAACACAAGTGTTGAGTGTATTTTTCAGTAAATAAAAGACATCATTATTTTATCATGGATGAGTGAATAGGAGTATTTATTCATGTCATGATAAGATCATGGAAGTAAAGGATATTAAGTTAACAAGATAATTGAGTCTTTTCGATTTGATCAAAAGAGACAAAATATTTGAGTTATTGTTTAGTATGGTGACTTGTGACAAGTGTTATCACAAATTACAATATTTAGAGATTATTCAAAAGGTGTTTTGATAAACCTAAAGTATTGTAGTCACATTATATTAGATATTATGTGGTCATAAACAAAGGGTTCTTAATTTTAAGGTTTCATTAGTATCATTTAGATTTATTTTGATAACACTCCTGTTTTAAATAAAGGATCTATTTAATGATTTGCATTTCGCATATGAGTTATGTGAAATAGTGGTTTCAATAATTATGAGATAATTAAAAGCCAAAGCAAATAAAGTTTTGTAGAATGTTCATATGAGATTATGAATAGAGATTCCACAATGTGAGACTAAAAGGAACAAACCAATGTGTTTGGTTGTGTTATGTATTTTAGTGGTTTTATCGTGAAATGGTTTCATGGATAAAAGAATTGTTGGAATGAGTTTAGAAAGATTAAACCTTGCATGTTTATGTATCAAGTGGCACATATGTAAAGTGCTATGTTGGTTAAAACTTGACACATAAAAGGTTTTGATGATGGTGATCATTGAATTATGGTTTAGCTTGTCTAAAGAGAAGTAGGATTCAAGAATATGAATTTTGTCAATAGTTGCAAAATAATATTCATGATTTGCTTGTCATGTTTGAGAAACAAGACATACCTACAAAACTACAAAAGAAGAAATAGTAACTTTAAATACGAAAGTGACTAAGAGTCATTCTACTTTAAGTTTAAATCATAAAGTAATTGTTACTTGATTTTGTGAAAAGAATGTTTCACATATTTATTTTGCAAAAGAGTTTGCGTGGAATAAATAAAACTTAGAGCTGGCAAAGTGCTGGTGTTTCGTATATGAGTTCTCGAATCTTAAGAGTTAAGAGTTTTGGAGGAGTCCAAAGTGTCGAGAAAGTGCATAAGAAACTGAGTGAGATCTAATTAAGATATGTGGTGACATATATTAAGTTAGAGCAGAAATTAATTTCCATAATCAAAATATGTGGTGACATATGTTTGAGTGGGAGCTAGTTAATCATGGTCAAATATAAAGATAACATATTTCTGAGTGGGAGCCAAAGTGGCTTCACAATTTAATATGTGTATGAGGTATATTTGAGTGGGAGTTTACAACATAGTGTTTGAATGAAATGGAGATTTCATAAATGTTGTAAATGTTGTCATGGACCAATGCATAACTTATGAAGTTAGTTTGAACGTCAAATATTCATGTAGATGAATGTATCTATGGAGGATAGATAAGTTTGATAAATATCAAAGTCAGGGTGTTTTACCTACACAAGTTTTGAAGGAGTTCAAAATGAAACAAGAGAAGAATGGTTCATCTCATTGTGGCATATAGGTGAAGCATTGAGTTAGAGAACTCAGTACAAAATTGATGGTTGGAGGATATGTTGGAATTCAATATGAATTGTTCATAGATCTCAACATATAAGAACCATATGTTTGTATGTGACGATATGTGACCCAAGTTCTTAATTGTAAGAACATGTTGAATGAGGAGTCATTTTTCATGAGATTGAGATAAATTTAGAAAATGGTGAACTTGGTTGAAGTCATAAAGCCAGACTAAATTAGGGATCTCTCTATATCAGAATAGCACAGCGAAAGCATGATCGGAAATGTCAAAGTGACAAGGTTCACTGTTGATTTGTTAAGTCTACAACATATAGGAGTATATGATTAATTCAAGGATTGAAATAAGATATAATATTTTGGTTTGAGAAAGGTGTTTCAAGATTGAGTGAGTTCCAGATGCATGTGTTATGAGAAAGTTCATTTGACTAATCATACATATGGGCATAAAAGGATATGATTATCTCACTCTATAACCAAACATATTATATGCATTATATGATAATGATTTTATCATGGGATGATAGGAAGTTTATCATGTGATGATAAAGTAATGTCAAATTAGGTGACAGTTACAATTTTTGCAAAGGACATAAAGAGCTGTAAAGTACAGAGCACGGACAGAACCTCTTCCACAAGCAAACATGATCAGCACTGAGACTTCATGAGTGAGACTCCATGGGTGTTGGATCGCGGAAATGTAAACTAGATTATTGACTCTAGTGCAAGTGGGAGACTGTTGGGAATATGCCCTAGAGGCAATAATAAAATGGTTTATTAAGCATATTCAAGTTTATGATAATAGTTTATTATCCATGCTATAATTGTATTAAATGGAAACATAATACATGTGTGGAATATAAACACCCGGTGTCCCTAGTGAGCCTCTACAGGACTAGTTCGTTGATCAAGAGATAGTTAGAGTTTCCTAACTATGGACTTGTTATAGTCACTTGATAACGGAGTCATATCATTAGGAGTAATGGTGTGATGGACATGACCCAAATAAAGAGTTGCAATTAATCGTGTCACAAAAGTTTTGTTGTCAACACTTTTAATATGCCAAATATAGTTTCCTTAGACCATGAGATTATATCACTCCCGTTCACCGGAGGAATACTTTGTGGACATCAAACGTCACTTCGTAACTGGGTGATTATAAAGGTGGCTTTCAGGTATCTCCGATGGTGGGTTGTTGGGTGATATGAATCAAGAGTGGAATTTGTCCCTCCATGTGACGGAGAAGATATCTCGAGGCCTTCTCGGTAATATAGCATCAAAAGTCTGCAGACATGTGATTAGGTTGTAATCACCGAGATCCTATATTATGGACGAGTAAAGAGAACTTGCCGGTAACGAGATTAAACTAGACATGGGGATGTCAACGATTATATCTCGGGCAAGTAAAATATCGTGAGACAAAGGGAATTGTATATGAGATTAATTGAATCTCCGGCATCGTGGTTCAATCGAGAAAAGGTTTTCGTTGAGTGTATAGGAATTAATATGGGCATCCCGGTCCCGCTATTAATTATTGATATGATCATGTCTATGCATTCTCGAACCCGTAGGGTCACACACTTAACGTTCCGATGAAATTAGGTTTTGCGATGAATTAAATGATGAAGTGAACGAATGGTGATTCGGAGTCTCGGATGAGATCCCGGACATCACGAGGAGTTCCGGAGGAGTCCGGAGAATAAGATTCATATATGGAAAGTGGTTTCCGGAGGTTTCGGAAAAGTTCTGGAAATTATTTAAAGGGTACCGGAAGGTTCCGGAATGTTCTAGAAGAGTCTAGAAGTGGGACCGCATAATTTGTATGGGGCCCACATGGTGCAAAGGGGTGCTGCCACCACTTGGTGGGGCGCACCACCTAAGCCCATGGGCTGGTGCGGCACAAGGAGGGAGTCCCACTCCTAGTTGGACTAGGAGGTGGGCTCCCACCCCTTTAGGAAAGGGGCCCAAGGAGGAGTCCTTGTTGGACTCCAACTTGGGGGGCAAGCAAGGAGGGGCCGGCCGGCCCCCTCCCCTTGACCTAGCCGCCACCTATATAAAGGAGGGGAGGGGGGGGGGGCGCACCACACACCTTGGAGGCAGCCGCACCCCCTCTCTCTCCCTCTCCCATCTAGCCCTAGTGCGCCACCTCTTCTCCCCGAAGGGCTGCCGCACCTCCACCTCCACACCTAGCCGCACCCCCCTTGCCCTAGGGGCTGCGCCACCTTGCTCCTCTCCCTCTCCCCTTGCTTGGCTTGGCGAAGCCCTGCTCGCGGAGATCGTCATCGTCACCGGCACTACCGTCGTGCTGCTGAGATCATCAAGGCCACGTCGTCTCGCTTGCGGGATCAAGGAGTCGACGTCTTCATCGAGCTGTACGTGTGGACGCCGCGGAGGTGCTGCCCGTTGCCGCACTTCACCGGATTGGATCTCGAGGATAATACATCTCCTCGCGACTAGACGAGTCTAGTTGCGGGGATCGACTAGCCAACCCCTGCACCGACAAAACGCGTTTGTTGATCTTCGAGGGTAAGAGATTGGATCTCATCTTCGCTATCTTCATCTCGTAGATCTAGATCCTTGGGGTTTATTCCGCTTTGCCGCGTAGAAAATTTTTGTTTTCCATGCTGCGACCCCATCAATTATATGCTTGATGGCTTGATGGCTTTGTTTGTGAGCTTATTGTTCTCTGCTGAATTTATTTCCATGAATTTGTGCCCATGTGCTTATCTGTTGAGCATGATTTACTCACTGTGATGCCTCAGGTGAGGGTGCACAGTGGGTGAATATATGTTCAGCACGATCTAGTGTTGTTAGTGCAGAGAGTTAGAGAATTGAGATGTCCATATTAGGTGTAAGTATGAACTGGTAGAGTCTGAGGTGTAAAATGATCTGGATAAACATTTCTGGACAGGGCATAGCTGCTGTCCAGATCAGCTTGATATGGAATGGAATATTTCTTCTCTCTTCTCTCATCTTTTCCTATAAGCTGATAAGAACATATCTTGTGCTTGATTTCTTAGTATAGCCTGTGATGCAAAGGCTGAGGTACTGCCCCTTAATAAGAACAGATACCAAAATTGTGATTTTGATTCTCTGTGATGAGCTTGTATGGCACCACCATACAAACTGAGAGATCTTTCCCATGCTTACTCTTTCTCTTTATACTTATTTTTCCTATGCCTTTCTCCTCCTATTCTCCTCTCCTTTCTAGAGAACTGATAAGAACAGATCTGCCCCTCTCCTCTCTTTCCCTCTCATCTAAATGCTCTTGATCCTAGTAACCTGCTGTTGGAGAGAAGCTTGGTCTTCTGGAAAATGATGATAACCTGCGTCTTGTGGCTAGCCTGCTCCTCCTCGCTGCTTGACCTATTTCCTAGTTGTTCTAAAGATTGGGCATGGTTTGGTGGTGTTCTTGGTGTTCTTGAGATGCTATGGCTAATATGGAAGAGTATGGTTTGTTGTTGATATATTTGTGTTGATGTGAGAAAGAAGTGGTGCGGCTGGGTACTTATTTTAGTTGAGCGAAATATCCTTGAGAGGAATTCGAATTTCATGTGTGGCATGCATGTCCTTATATAGGCCTAGCATGAGGATTACTTAGGGTTGAAGTATCCTTAGATATTTTGCTTGTGGATAGACATGCCTAGTCATTGTTCTTATCTCCTTATGTGGCAAGCTTATCCACTCAAGTTTGGTATTATCCTCTTGTAGGATTTATTCTTGAGCATGCCAAGTGGATTTTGTTACTACATGGGCTTGTGGGCTAAATTTCTTATATGGGCTGGTTTGGCTTTTCTCTTATGTGGGCTTTAATGATTTAAATTTCTTCCTTGGTAATTTAATACCATTGGAGAAATATATGAATGTGGGCTTTCTTGATAGGAACTTAATTAGATTAGAGGGATTGACTAGCTGCCTTTGTTGCCTAAGATAAATGGATCAAAGTTGCCTCTTGTCCCATGTTGCCTTTGTATCTTGCTCCAATGGATCATGTCCCTTGTTGCCTTCTTGATGCCTAGTTGATCCATGATGTCACAAATGATCCAAATGATCCATTGTTGCCTTTGATTTAATATTGATCCCTCTAGTCAATATTTGGATATTAGGGCAAGTTCCTAATATCCATTAGTTAAGCTCCAAAATTAAATTGCCTCACCCTTGTGGTGAAGGCAAACATGTTAACCATAAGAAACTTTCCTTTTGTCCTTGTTTATTTTTATTTGAAATTCAATTGCTTTTATGCATACAAAAGAAATCTGTTAACAAGGTTGCAAGGCTTGTTACCAAACTACTTCTATATAACACAAAGCCTTTAAATTTCACCCAAGTTTAATTAGAGAAGTTGTGAAGAACAACTTGTGGTTTTCTTTCTTGCTTGCTTGATTTATCTTGCAGGAATGGATTTGAGAAGATTGGAAGATAAGAAGACCCAGATACGTTGAGAAGATCAAGATTTAGTTTAGGGATTTACTTCCCTCTTTTTGTAATGTTATATTTATTCTTTAGAGATATGTACTCATTTTGTAAAAGTTTGTAATATTATTCTTTCAATTCAAATTGTAAAGTTTTCATATGATCCCATTTGCATGTGTTGTATGCACCTGTATTTTTGGACATTACCTTTTGTTTTGAATTCTTGAAGGTGTATTTATATTTGTGTCAAATTGAGATGGTTTATGGATACCTATAGGATGATGTGATAAGATCTTGGATATATGAATTCATGTATGATCATATTGTTTGAAAGAATGTGATAAGATGAGATGATATATTATAACTTGTTGTCTTGGGATTCTTATATGAATAGTTCTGAGATCATGTATGAATGAATGGGGATCTAAGATGGTGAGATATGGATTTGTTAATGTATTGAATATGTGTAAAGATGATGAGATGATAATATATTTATGGTAAATTGATGATTTGAAATGAGGAATTAATTCTCATGTGATAATATTGGTGTGAATGTTGTAATAAGATGATAATGGATATATAATGAGAGGGGCGTTTTGGTGCCCGGGCTCATATGAGCCCGGTTTTGTTTCCGATTTTTTTAAAATACTAAAATGCTTCAAAAAAATCTGAAAACAAATATGCGGAAACATATTCATGTATTCAATACTCGTGTAAATTTTCGACAGAAAATATCAATTTTTGCGCCCTGTGTAAAAAAGACAAATCTGTCTTTTTGAATAGTGGACTGTTCACCTATTTTGTCTGTCAGAATTTTGTCTTTTTTGCACAGGGCGCAAAAATTGATATTTTCTGTCGAAAATTTACACGAGTATTGAATACATGAATATGTTTCCGCATATTTTTTTTTCAGATTTTTTTGAAGCGTTTTCAAAATTCAAAAAATTCGGAAAAGCAGCCGGGCTCAGATGAGCCCGGGCACCGAAGCGGATTTCCGATATATAATGTTATTGTATAATTGATTTGAATTATATCTTGTCATAATATCTAATTGTGTTCAAAAGTCTTGAAAATTAGGATAGGTCATGTTCAAAAACCTCGCACCTCGACAATCGACTAATTTGACTAATTAGTCTGTCGAGTGATAACTCCTTTCTTGTTTTTGTGATTTCCATTTAATTTGGTATAAAGCTCATCTCGAAGTTTATTGCACTTGACATGATGATCTAAACCCTAACTCATCGAGTCGAGCGAAACATCGATCACTTTGTCTCCTTTATTTTAAAAGCGCGAAAATTTCCCGCATTTTCAGATGCATGCTATGCGAATGCACAAATTCTATTTCTACCCTTTCAACTCTCTAAACTGCGGGGTATTACATTCTCTCCCCCTTAAACTAAACTTCGTCCCGAAGTTTCGACTCCTCTCACGTAGAGGTAAGTAGAAAGAACTTCTGTAGATATATTCTCTCAAATTCCTTGCTGATGAGGACGCAGATCTTGATGATCCCTTGTCCAACATACTTCTGTGTATCCTCCATTGGTCCATACTATCCATCTGTCGACTTTCATCAATTATTTGATACATTCCAAAGATCTTTCTACTCCTTCATGACTTTCAATCATCCAATTCAGATTCTTTGTGTTACCCTGGCTTAATAGCCCTCCGTCGAAGATTCCCTTCTACACCCTTATAAGATCTTTAGATATGGTCGTAGGTACACCTTCTTATAATCAGAATACTAAAGGGACTTTACTTCTAATGGTAAGCTCATCGCCTAAGCTCCAGAACCTCTGAGATAATTGTCCTTACTGGCTATATAGAACATTGTTCTTCCTAAGTGGTTTGCTTCCTCAGAATTGCTTAGACACAGGTAGTCCATCCAACCATGAATACTCTGTCTTACAGGTGATCCTCCTGTCACTTGTAATCAGGATGTACAATCCTTTAGATGTCAATCTCCTTGTATCCTGGTTCTGACACGGTATACTTTCTCATCCTTGAACTCTGGTTCTTTTTATTCCATCTACTTTAGATCCTCTAGTTATAGCTCCTATGACCACTGGATTCCTTGCGATTTTCAATTTTCAAATCTCATCTGCCTCTTTTACTTCAGAAGATAGAGTCCTGTTACGGCAGAAGATAGAGAGATAATGAACAATGTTCCTTATGCCTCTGCGATAGGCTCTATCATGTATGCCATGCTATGTACTAGACCAGATGTGTGCCATGCTGTAAGTTTGACTAGCAGGTACCAAAGTGATCCAGGAGTGGAACACTGGACAGCTGTTAAGAATATCCTTCAGTATCTAAATAGAACTAAGGAAATGTTTCGCGTGTATGGAGGTGACCAAGAGCTTGTCGTAAGGAGTTACGTCGATGCTAGTTGGGACACAGATCCAGATGACTCTAAGTCTCAGTCTGGATACGTGTTTATTCTGAATGGTGGCGCTGTGAGTTGGAGGAGTTCCAAGCAGAGCGTGGTGGCGAAATCTTCAACTGAAGCGGAGTATGTTGCGACCTCGTCGGCAGCAAGTGAAGCAGTCTGGATGAAGGAGTTCCTCTCAGAGCTGAGTGTGGTTCCAAGTGCATCAAGANATGTAATCTCTAACAGATTAGGAACTAAAACTATACAAGATCTAATTGTAGGGATTTTGATGGATATGAGATTTCAAAGTTGAATAAAATATTTTTAGCACTACAAACTTGTATGGTGGAAGTAATGAACATTGGAGGAGGAAATGCATACATAATTCCCCATTTAAACAAACAAGGTCTTCAAAGGCAGTGTCTGCTACCTATGAGGATTCCATGTCATGCTGCAGTTTACGCAAATGCCCTACAAATTTTAGGACAATATGTCCACTGATTTATTTTGTTGTCCAATTTTTAATTACCATAGTGGCCAATATTGTACTCCTATGGTTATTTTGTGCAACTTTATTTCCGCTCCAATATCGTTTTGCCACTGTATTGACTAATATTGTACTCCAACACAATAAACTCAGCACACACAAGTGCTGCATATTGCTACTGCTATACTCAAGCAACATATTGGTACATAGTGCTATAATTTGCACACACAACATTCAGTACAGATACCACAACATGCACTCAATTTGCAATCATAACTTGTGAATTTGATAATATTCAGTTAAACTTAGCTGAAAATGTTCAGGTACACCAAGTTCGAGTTACAATAAAATTCAGTACAGCAAGTATTACTAGAGTATTTTACAATCATCAAATCCAGTTAACTTTCACATTAAATTATTACTAAAGTATTTTATAATCACAAAATTCAGTTAAGTATTGAAGGAGTCTTTTACAATCACGTTAAATTCAGGTAAGTTTCGCAGTAAGCATACTACATGAATCTATAGCGAAACTCCCCTTAAAAATGTTTGGTTAAGTTTAGCTGAAGTTCCAGCTAAACTTGCAGACAGTGAAAAATCAACATTATTATTCCGACTCCTATTCCGTGAAACTTTTAGTGCAAAGCAAGCAAAATTTCAACAATCGCCGAGCACCAAAATTTCACAAGTTGCTCAACTTACTCCAGAAAAAGTCACAATTTGCTTAACATACTCCATAACTTGCTTAATTGCATGCCAAACTTTTGCAAACTTCATGGAGTGATTACTGATTTCTATTAGTGCATTTCTAAACTTTTTTTTAGTGCATTTCTAAACTTGTTTCAGAAAAGGGACTCGCACGCGTGCGCACAGAAAACCTGCAAGACCTCGCGTAAGCCTGCATCATCAAACAACCCCTGCCACTGAACGGTGGGGCACGTATCTCCTTCGTCGTCCCCTGTAATTACTGGCCGCCCCCAAATGGCCAAAACCCCTGCCTCCTATGCAGTGCTCTGTTCTTAACTCTTGCCTTTCTCGGCGATTCCGCTCCTTGTCGCCGGAGGCAGCCTCCTTCAATGCGATTCTGAATCCAGCCTGACGCTCTCGCCGCCCCCCGCCCGATCCCAGCTCCCCGTCATCCCGCATACGTTTCTCAGCCCGTGACGCCGAAAGGTAAATCTCCCGGTTCCTCTTTCCACGATTCCCCTCGAATCTCCGGCAGGAGACATCTCCCCACCTCAAATCTTTGCCGTCCCGCAGCCGAACCTCCAACCCGGGAATGGATCTCGACATGGACGACGACTACATGGACCCCTACGAGGAGGCCGAGGCCGACGCCGCCGCGGAGGCCGCCGGCGTGAAGGGCCCGGCCGCCGCGTCCGAGGACGAGGAGTCGTCGGACGGGGAGGACGACTCCGAGGCGGAGAGCGACTACGAGGAGAAGTCCTACGGCCTCCTCAAGTCCGGCAACCACCGGGTGCGCAACCCGGACGGCACCTTCCGCTGCCCCTTCTGCCCCGGCAAGAAGAAGCAGGACTACAAGCTCAAGGACCTCCTCCAGCACGCCGACGGCATCGGCGTCTCCAGCAAGCACCGCCGCCACGGCCGGGAGCGCGCCTTCCACCGCGCCTTCGCCCGCTTTGTCCGCGCCGACCCGTCCTTTGCGGAAGAGCTTTCCACTATCGTCGGAATTCCAGGTGCCACTGTTAATGCAGATGGAACCGACAAGGGGACGGCCGTTGCCGCCAATGGCCACATCAGTGGATCCAGCGCCGCGGCGGCACCGGCGGACGAGGGACCGCCACAGGACGGGGAGGAGAAGTTTGCTTGGCCATGGTGTGGGATCCTTGCGGCCGGTGCAGGTTTCAATGCTGATGACTTTGCAGATAGAGTGGCCATGTTTAGTCCGGACGATATCGTGCCTTTAGTTTTCGATGAGTCGGAAGGCTTGGAATGTTATGCGATTGTGCGGTTTGCTCGTGGCTGGGGTGGATTTAGCGACGCTCTCGCGCTTGAGAACCAATTCAGTGTGAATAAGCTTGGGAAGAAGGAATGGGGGTCATCAAGGAGTAGTTGTGGAGGTGTTGTGAACGGCATCGGTGAGGTCAAGGTGTATGGATGGGTTGCCAGAGAGGTGGACTACACTGCTGGGGATCTGGTGGGAAGATACTTGAGGAAGCATACCGACCTCAAGACCATAGATGAGATTACCAAGAGTCAGAGGGATCCAATGGGGGAGGTTGTGGCATCATTGGCGACTCAGCTCGAGGCAAAGAATCAAGATTTGCAGGAATTGGAAACAAAGAAAAATGCAACAGAATTTTCCATTGCAAGGCTTGAGGAGGACAATAGGAGGCTGCATGAGGCATACAATGAAGGTACACTGACTGCTTCGTTTTCTGTTGGTGTACCTTCCTTTACGTGGTTCCTGGTTGTGTGCCTGTGCCTGATGGTGCAAATTTACCCATTTGTCACATTTCTACTAATGTAACTGAAACTTTGTCAAATGGAGCGATTCAGTACCTCGTATTTCTATCTAGAGCCCCGAATTATCAGCTCTACTGGGTTTCCACATATATATGACATGCAGTATTTGGAGAAATAGTGCTCTTTGCTTGTTTGACAAAGTTGCAGGAGGGCTGGACCAGGACTTCGGTTGGCCTTTCATATTATGCATGTAATTTCTTCATTTGTTTCTCACATGCTTTAACATTGTATTTTGCATTAAGGCTTGTCTGAGGAGATAAATGTTGGTTACCCTTTCGATGCTTAGCTTTATTTTCTTGCTGTTGCAAAATTATTGAAGTACTGTTACTCTTCCAGAAACTAATCTTCATCGTCGTAATGAGTTTTACATTTCCCCTTTCAGAAATGCGCAACCTGCATCGCAAGGCTCGTGACAATGCTGTGAGGATTTTCCAGGACAACGAAAATTTGAAGCTTGAAATAGAAAACAACAAGAGAGAACTGATTTCGCGTGCTAAGCAGCTGGAGAAGTTATCAGCTGAGAATGCTAACGACAGGAAAAAACTTGCCGAACTTGCTGATGAGAAGCAAAAGGTAAACTAAATCAACTGTGTATGTGGGGCACTAAGCTACGCTAATGTACTGCTTGCTAAAATATCATGCCTACGATACACTGTTCTGAATAACAGGACATCAACTGTTTTTTATATATTTTTCGTGGCTAGCTGCAAAATGATGCGCTATTCTGAATTTTCAGAATGCCAACTGCTGTTTATGTTTTTTGAGTGGCTAGCTTCATTCTGAAATCAAGATTGTTATCTGCGGTTCTACTACTAATTTGTCTGAATTATATGCTAGTGTTTAGTTTGTAGTTTCTGGATGGCTTAAATAGTGGTTCACTTATTTCTATAGCATAAGAGTAGTGCTGAATAATAATTTACTAGTTTCCCATAAAGCTACAGTTGCCACTCTCAAGGTATTGAACACTTCCTAACGTAGAACACATCATTGATGGCATAAGTGTAATTTAAGATATATTTCTGTTTTAATGTGCTATTCAAGATATGTTTCTGTCTTGAGTCTCCTTTCTTAAAAATATACAGGCAAAAGAGGATAAAAGTGAACTTGAGCTGGCGAGTATTGAACAGCAGAGGAATGATGAAGATATTTTGAAGCTAGTCGAAGACCAGAAGGTTTGCTACCTTTTTTTACTCATGTTATTTCCTAGATGGGTACTTCGGACCGTGGAGATGAGAATTAATCTTGAAAACAACAGAGGGAAAAGGAGGATGCCCTAGCAAGAATGCTTGAGTTGGAAAAGGAGCTGCATGAGAAACGAGAACTTGAGCTCGAAGTGACGCGACTGAATGGCACACTCCAAGTGATGAAACATTTGGAGGGGGATGATGATGGGGATATTCATGACAAGATGGAGAAGCTTAGTGAAAGACTAGAGCATGAAAGGAAGCGCCTGGAAGAGATGAGCGGGGAGCTTGTGAAGAAAGAGCGTGAAAGTAACGACGAGTTACAGGAGGCCCGGAAAGAACTGATATCGGTAATGCTGCTTTGTCTCTATGGTGTTCAGAAATATCCTTGCACCTAATTTTATAGTTGGTGTTGATGAATAGGCTATCTTAGTTATTGTCACGATGCGCAGGGCTTGGAGGACATACTAAGCGGGCGGACAGCTATCGGGATCAAAAGGATGGGCGAACTTGATGAAAGGCCTTTCCAGAATGCATGCAGGAGAAAGTATGGAAATGATGATTATGAGACTATAGCAGCACAGCTGGTCTCGAGTTGGCAGGAGGAAATAAAGAAGCCCGCATGGCATCCTTATAAATTTGTTAAGGCTGCTGATGGAACAGACAAGGTATTTACTGAGTTGATCTGCAGTCAACTCCTTTGTAGTTGTACAGGCTATCTTTTTTTTGAGAAATCATAATAATCATTGGATGTTGCAGGAAGTTGTAAATGATGATGACCTAAGACTGCGGGAATTGTGGCTTGAGTATGGTGACGACGTGTGTAACGCAGTGAAGACCGCTCTGAGCGAAGTAAATGAGTACAATCCGAGCGGAAGGTACGTGGTGTCGGAGCTGTGGAATTTCCAGAAAGGTCGGAAGGCGACGATGAAAGAGGTGTTGCGGTACATCTTCCAGCAGATGGAGATACCGGGAAAGCGCAGGAGGGGTCGATGAGCCCTGGGTCATGTAAGCCCTAGTAGGGTGTAGGCCACTGGCACCAATCTGCACTATATTCTCTTCTGCATGTGACGTTGTTGCTCCAGACCGCTGTTCTTTCCAAAACTGACATGATTTCGGTGAACTCAATAATAAGCCTTCTTCGGGCTCTGAATGCTAGTGTGTGAGTGCATGTATTTAGATTGTGCTAGTGTATATATGTACCCTTCTTGTCAGTGCAGCCTTGTGACTTCTGAGCTGTGGTCCTTAACTTGTTGCCATCATACATATGACAAATGTTATTTTTTCAGCGAATCTTGGACGTGTATCAATGTTGGTAGTTGAAGCTGGGAAGGGCCCAAGATTATTGAAGATGCTCGAAAAGGAACAGAAAAGGGATGGAGCAGAAAAGTGATGTTCACATTAGAATTCCTTGCAAGCAGGAAGATGAGATTTTTTTTTTTTTTTTTGAGGCAAAGATGAGAGTATTAGAATCACAGGGAATTGCGTCCTTTCTTCTCTTGATGAATGCAGGAAGAAACCTTTGGAGGGAGACGTTCGTGCACTTTGGAGAATCTAAAAAGCTGGTCAGACGGCTTGTGAGTGGTGAGGTAAGAGCGTGAAATATTAAAATGTTCTAGGATGTTTCGCAACTTCCCTGCACCTTATATGTTCTTTAACACTGCAGTATTGTGGCTTCATGGTAAGTTTCTGCTGTCTCGCAGTCAAAGAAAATCGCAAAATGATGATTTCAAGAAGAACGCGAAAAGACATACGATACGAGTAGGAAAATCTTCAAATCTGGACTAAAATTGAAACGGGCCTTCTTGCATAGTCTACACGACCACGATCAGCCCAAGCAGTAGTTTCTTCAAACCGGGTACGTCGTCACGACACGCATTTTACTCCGGGAACCATATCGTTCAGCTCTTCGCACCCAGCTTACGGCACAGCGGCGCCCAGCCGCACTGCTGCTGCTGCAGCGGCAGGCCGCCGCACCGCCACTGCCCGGCCACCCCGCACCCGTCTGCCTTGGCGGATTCGTCCCCCTTCAGCAGCGGCAACCGATCGA
Source organism: Puccinellia tenuiflora (assembly GCA_012064385.1). Lineage (NCBI taxonomy): Eukaryota > Viridiplantae > Streptophyta > Magnoliopsida > Poales > Poaceae > Puccinellia > Puccinellia tenuiflora. The sequence continues at coordinate 280,698 of QRDG01000954.1, read as the reverse complement.
ACGCCGCCGCGACGAACGTGGCCACCATGACCACCACCGGCCCGGCGGCCACCAGCCCTCCCTCCGCGACCCCTCCTCCCAGCACGGTGCCCCTCGGCCCGGCCAGGAACACCGCCACGCCCGCCGGCGAGGCCGAAGATGGGAAGAAGCACCCTGCCAGGCCCAGGATCTCCGCCGTGCCCCGGAGCACCAGCGGCGAGGGCTCCCTGCAGAGCACGGCGTCCGCGACGCGCCCGGTCGCGCCCAGCACCAGCGCGCCGCGGCGCCCGCGCCGCGCGAACGCTGCCACGCATGACAGCACGTCGCGCCCCGCGGGCACCTCCAGGACGTGGGCGCGCATCGCGCTGGGGCACTCGTGCGCGATCACCACCGGCGGCTTCGGCTTCGGGCCCCGGTTCTTGGATCCGGAGCACAGCTGCGCGCCCATCCTCGGCCTGCACGGCTGCCGGAGATCCTCCGTCGCGGCGGCTGCGGTCGCCATGCCCATGGTAAAAGTTTCTTTTTGTTGCTGCTGCACGCCTGCACGTCCTTTGTTGAGGTTTAATTACAGGGGTTCGCTAGCTTTTTATGGGTGTGGGTCGATGTTGTTTGAAGCTGTTAAGCAGGGAAATATGCGTGATGAGTAGTTTAATTGTCAGGTTTCGAACATCCTAACAAGCTCCCAACTGTTACTGTGTCTGTGTTTTGTAAAACATTTTTCAGAGCACACGGTAGGTATGCATCTTTTACTCTTTTATTTTGTGCGAGGTGGTACATGTGTCTACTTCAGGGTTGGTATTGGGTTACTATGGGATGATTCATCAACAAAGATCTGTCTGGTTCTATCTTGATTTCCGGTATGGTTGTGCTCGATGATCTCCGGTCTTCGTGCAGTGCTCTGCGTACCATGCCAAGCTAAGTTCTTTGGTCATTCAATGGTTGACCCCCTTTTAGGCATGTTTGTGCCAATGATGAGGGATCGGTGATCGTGTTCCTTCAATGATGTATGAGCAATGGCGGATCTTAGTGTAGTACATACCCCCCCCCCCCCCCCTCCCCACCCCCTCGCAGCTAACCCTGGCAAGCTCCGCCACTACGTATGAGGCCTCGTTTTTGTGCTCTGGTTTGCTAATCTGATGATGGTTACCGTGCTCGAGACCAAGAGGAGTTGCAGTGGTCATCTCGATGGAACCTTGCCCTTCGGTGTCATGATTGTGACCTTGGTAGCGAGGTAGCCTTCAATGGTGGTTGCTCTCTCCTAGTTCGACAAGGTAATGAGTGAACGCTCGGCAAGCATGTTTCACTCATATATCATATCCCCCCCCCCCCCCCCCCCCCCCAGCTAACCCTGGCAAGATCCGCCACTACGTATGAGGCCTCGTTTTTGTGCTCTAGTTTGCTAATCTGATGATGGTTACCGTGCTCGAGGCCAAGAGGAGTTGCAGTGGTCATCTCGATGGAACCTTGCCCTTCGGTGTCATGATTGTGACCTTGGCAGCGAGGTAGCCTTCAATGGCGGTTGCACTCTCCTATTTCGACGACAAGGTAATGAGTGAACGCTCGGCAAGCATGTTTCGTTTCTCCGTCTCGACTACGTGATACTGAGACAACAACACTCATTCCTACTCTTCTCGGTCCGCTCCGGAGTTGTTGGATGCTAAGTATAATGCTTGATGGTGTTGTAAGCTTTGCTCGTGCCCGGTTTTCGTTCTCTGTAACCCCTCCTTTTCTTGTGTAAGTGGCGTGTGCTACATGTTGTAGCCATTGCGTTTGTATCCTGTTTCGATCGTTTAATGAAAATGGTTCTGGGTGCCTAATGGCCGCCATAGTATAGGGGACATGCGCGAGTATCTTCCTTTTATCACCAAAAAAAAAAAGAGATTAGCACACGTCCATACCATGCACTCACTTTGTCCCTATTTAGTTGGTACACACGTTTTTCGACTTGATGTTTGATCTTTAATTGAATCAACCGAATATGATTTTTTTTTGAGAAACCTCTCGAAGAGGGCAGGGCGTTCCTGCATCCCGTATAGATAGAATAGAGTTGACCCAGTTTATAAGGGAAACCGGGCCTAAAAACCATACAAGCTATACAGTGCCCTGTTTATAAGGAAAACATGGCCAAAAAACCGCACAGACGGGACGACCCGCCGCCCACACAACGCAGCCGACCAAACACCACAAAACACACCACCTGCTCCGGGCCCGCCGCCCCGGCGTAGCAATCAGATCGACCTTCGCATTGCCCGAAGGCGATCTAGTCATGGCTGACGAACCTTCTGCCTGCGCAGTCTTCATCTAGGTTGCCACCAAAAACTACCTGTTCCGGGGCCGCCGTCCCGGCGTAGAAACCAGATCGACCTACGCATTGCCCATAGGCGATCCAGTCGGGTCGACGAAGCCTTCTGCCCGAGCAGTCTTCATCCAGGTCGCCACCCAGACCCACGCAAGACAACGGCCCTGCCTCATAGGACCGTCGCAACGTGGGAGATCGAGGACGCCGCCTCGACGCCCACCACCGTCCAGGACCGCCGCCCCGGGTCCTCCTCCCTGGCAGTAGAGCCACCCTCCCGGTCCGCCGCGAACCAGCCGCACCGCGAGGGCTAAGAACCTCCAAGGTGACACCTCCAATGAGGTAAAGACGCGTCCGCCGTCGTCGCCCGCCCCCCAAAAGGGCTTAGGCTTTCACCCGGAGGTCTTAGCAGCACCCACGTCGGTCGGGCTCGAGGACTCCACAACGACGCCAACAAGAAGGAGAACGACGCTCGGAAGCACCGCCGTCTTTGGCACCGACCAAGTCGGTGCAAAGCTTTCGCTCAGAGCTCGATCCCCACCGCAAAACGAGAGGAGCGACAAGCCGGACAGCGAGGCTCTACCACCCCCACCGAGCTCCATAGCATCTCCACCGCACCACCACCGAGCACCATGGCCCGGGCATCAACTCCTCCACGCCGCTGCATCCACGGACGAGGCCTGCCACTTCCTGCAGGACACTCCGCCCCAGGAGGCCGCCGAGGGGCAGCCACCAGCACAGCCACGCCGCCATCCTTTCCGCGCCAGCCACCATCGCCCAGCACGGCGCCTGAGCGGTCCCGCCAGGCCCAGATCGAGCCCGGGCAGGCCCAGATCTTGCCTGCGTGGCCGAGCCCCAGCAGCCTCCTCCCGCGCCCATGGCGGCCACCGCGCCGCGTACACCGCCGACCGCATCCAGCAGAGCTGCAGAGGGCGCCAACGGTCGACCGCGCAGCCCGTCGCCCAGGCCGCCCAGACCGAATATGAATTATATGTCAAGAAACTTATATCGTTGAATTCATATTCGATTAAAGTTTCTAATGATATAATTTTTGCAATAAGTGAGACATTTTTATTCGGTAAATTAGTGGTAAAACTAAACCATGAAAAACAAGGACACCACATGCATCGAGACATAAGTAGTAGAGAAGAGTGCATTTGTCGATATGGACACATATAGAAGCGCCTATCAACTGATTCAACGTCGATTCATTTTATTCAAATAGGAAACCTGAATAATCCATTCAAAGAATTGGAGTATTTTGTTTTGATGGAACCGGGAGATTCCTTTCAAAGCCCGAATCACTGACACACTTGAGTAACGCACCATGCTATTCAGTTCTGCCAATACAGTTCAGGATTTTAGCTATGATGACTGGAAGATCCGGTGATGATACCTGCAGTTTGCACCTGCAGGAAGAAAGAAGGTAGTCATTAATAATGAGCTCGAGCGTAGAAGGGGGAAATAGGCATGAAAAAAAGAGAGAAAACAACCGAAGGCAGAATGCTAAACAACATCATGCCTGCAACTCAATTGCCTATGCAACTCATTAGTAGCTATAATCGTCGACATCGCCGTCGGGCCTTTACCAGGCCAGAGACCAGAGTTACCAAGCCAAGGCCGATACGTGCATGCAGAGCTGGACACCGATCACCGATCAGCTCTAGCGCTTCTTCTTCTCCAATATTCCCCGATCGACTCATTGTCGCTCGGTGACGACTGCTGATGGATCCATTGCCTGGTCGGCATCTCTCGCGCCCACGTGGTTGTTAAGACCAGAAGAGCATCGTAGCATAGATAATCTATCATATCCCGGTCAATGCCGTCTCCGCTCTTCAACCTCCAAGCTACCAAATCTTTCTCTTCTCCAAGTGGACATTTCCTATTTCCCCATTCACATATGATCTGAGATACTGCTGCTAACTGATAATTAAGCAACGTACTAGTAAGATGTAGTAACTGATTTGTCATCTCATCTCATACTGCTAACTGATGAGCAACGCAAGTGTGCGTAGTAGTAACATGTACTATCAAAGCAAGTGTACGTGCATGCAAATTTGTAATGTTGGTCAAACAGAAGATGCTCCTTTTTTTTTTGCTTTTGCTCTCTGGGAGGATAAGGTAGGGCATCAAATGACACTTCGAAGTGTCCGGTACGGATACGGAAAGCCTCTTGGAAAAGAAAGAACATCTTTTCGGTTGGTCCGGGAGCGGGACAGAGCCGAAAGAGAAATCTGCTTACTTTTGGAGCTCCTTGCGAAAGAATGGAAAACGAGAGGAGAGGGAGAAGTTCTAGCCTTGAGGTATCTAAAGTGAATTTGAGTATCGCACACAACTGAAGCTGTGCAACAGTGTCAACAAAATTCTCCAATTAGGTGCACCTAATAGTTATGTTTTCAAGCATAAGTATAGAGAGAGACACATGGGAGACAGAATACGGAGAGAGGTTGTTGATTAGGCTTTCATTTCGTGGTCTACGCGGGTTCAATTCAATCGATGGTGTGCGTCAAAAACAAAAGGCACCGGCCGGCAGCATCCACCGTTGCACGCCCGGAGTTCACACAGCATATATATATATATACATCACCCATCACATCACCATCTGATACCCTCGCCCCTAATGCTAATCTAATCTGATATGCTATTCTCGATATGGATTGCACGTCTTCTACCGCTCGAATTTCCTACCTGATGCGAGCGAGACGACTTTGCATTTGTCCGCGCTTACAGCAAGTCAATGAGGACGGATTAAAAGAGCGATCTCCAGTCCTGGGATTAAAATGTACATCGAGCCAGTTACGTTCCAACTATGATGATCTACTAATTAAACAAGCTAGAAAAGAGACAGCTGTCTTGTTGGTGTTAAAGAAAACCCTAGATGGTTAGCTCGGTCTGACCGGGTTAACTAATTGCTTAATCAATGGGGACACGTACTGGCTGGGGGCGGCGAGCTAGCGGCAGGGAGGAACTCCCCGTTGATCGATCAGGTGACTACATGAAGACCAGATCCACCAATCAGGGCCTGGCCTCTCTATCGAGGCCGCGCGACGACGCTTCCATTTTTCTAACCGTACAACGTGGGCGACGACACGCTTGCTCTCGTCTTCTTCGAGCTCCAGAATTCCACCGAACCATTGAAAAAACCTACTCACCAATTTTAATTTCGGTTAAAAGAAAAAAATATCCTGCAGGTCCGTATAGAGCGTAATAAAAAAAAGTTGAATAGTTTTTCTTCTTTTCTAAGTACGGGGCTGAGGCTGCCGGAGGGCTTAGCTAGCTTCTTCCAACAGCTTGCTCCGTGCACAGCTAGCGTTGATTTTTCTTAGCCTTCTTCAACGCAAGAAATTGTACGTGAAGTTTGTGAGATCGCACCTCTCGTGGACGAACATGATAGCACACGCCACATGCTTCGACGTCGCACCTCTCGTGCAAGTCCTTGGAGGAAAATAGAAATGTGTACTACGTGGGTCGATCGACGTGATGACGCGACTAATCCTAGCGCTCATCCAGCTGTACGCGTGTCATAAGTAGTACTCCGTTGCCATTTCAAAAACTCCATTATTAATCAACGGTATATGTAGGATATAGTTAAAATTGATCAGGGTCGTGGCCACGTGGTTGCGGACGGTGACATCGGTGGAAAGATTTCTATCAATGGGCGACCAGTTGTTTACACTGACTTTTGCGTCCTCCATGGGAGGATGGCACCATTATGCAAGTTAGGTATTCCGTAGACTCAGTTCGCAAATGCTACCCCTTTCTTTTTCTCTCCTCACCCTTCTCCTGGTTTGAGAGTCTGCCGAGCGCGAACGAACACCCCTCCCCTTCTCCTCTTTCGGTGGCTCTGCCGCTGGTAGAGAGGATGGGAGAGGTGGCCGGAGCTTCCCAGTAAATGCTAGTAGCTTTAGGTTGTCTATTTCCTGCGTGGAGTTTGGCCTTATGCCGCTTCCCCCGTGCCTGCGTTGGCCACTCGAGAGTTGTGGCTGCGGCTTCGTGAAGCTCTCCCTTTGCGCTATCTCACGGTGGGAGATGAAGAAGGGCATGTATGGAGCTCTTGTCTTCTCCTCTTCGCTCTAATGGTCAGAAGGGTGGGGGGACGAATCTTGTAACAGAGAAACATAAACCAGACGCCAGTGCTTCAAGGGTTACTGGGGAGTGCATGACAGTGTATGCCCATGGAGTAGCGATCGACGACCTGCAGAGTACACAAGCGTCAACTGGTTTGGGGCAATGCGACGTACCCTTGGCCATGGGAGCCACTCCGTGCTCTCCTTTTGTGTTCTCTAGAGAGCATTTTCTTCCTTCTTGAGTGAAGGATCTTCGATCTCGGCACGAGAGTCTCCGTCGGCATCACCCCAAGTGGCAACGTCCCAGGTAGTGAGGCTGATGCCAGTGCCTTGAGGTCTCTGGCGGACGGCGGCAAATATGGAGGACCTGATGGCATTTTCCTTTTTAGATATGAGGTCCTCTTTGCAAAGTTGGAGGATGAGTATGTATTTTTTTCTCTTTTTCTTGGGGTCCTCTATGTAATTTTGTATCTGCCGCTTTATTAATGCATTTCCTGGTCCTTCGGGGCCTCACCCGTTCAAAACACAAAATTCACAAATGCTATCAAAACTGACTACTATTATTTTTCTGAACTAGGAAAGGTTCAAAGGGCCCGGATTCCATATTAACCAGGCGATGGGTACACTTTTACAGAAATAGCCTATAAAACAAAAATAACAAGCTGGTCCGTGATTCTAACACAAAGCACCCTACAAGCCTAGGAACATCGCAGCCGAAGTTCTGCCTGCAGGCGCAACCGCTCTGTCTACGCCAGAGATAAGGCCACTACGGTCAACAGAGGTGTGTCTCGCCTCCTCGACCAGCACGCACACCAAGTACGTGTCCCCATTGATTAAGTATGTGTCCCTTCGAGGAAGGAGGAACTCGAGAATCTTGCAACAAAGAATCCTGAGGCCAGCGCTTCGAGCATTATTGGGGAGTGCACGATAGTGTATGCCCATGGAGCAGCGACGACCTTCAGAGTACACTAGCATCGGCTGGTTTGGGGCAATGCTACGTACCCTTGGCCATGGGGAGCCACTCTATGCTCCCCTGTTGTGATCTCTAGAGCCTTTTCTTCCTTCTTGAGTGAAGGATCTTCGATCTCGCCACGGGAGTCTTCGTCGACATCACCCCAAGTGGCAACGTCCCAGGTAGTGAGGTTGATGCCAGTGCCTTGAGGTATTTCACGAACGACGGCGAATATGAAGGACCTGATGGCATTTTTTGTTTTTAGATATGATGTCATGTTTGCAAAGTTGGAGGACGAGTATGTATTTTTTCTCTTTTTCTTGGGGTCCTCTATGTAATTTTGTATCTGCCGCTTTTGTAATGCAGTTCCTAGCCCTTCGGGGCCTCCCCCTTTCAAAACAAAAGTTCACAATTGCTATCAATACTTATTACTATTTTTTTGAACTAGGAAAGGTTCGAAGGGCCGAGATTCCGTATTAACCAGGCGATGGGTACCCTTTTACAGAAATAGCCTATAAAACAAAAATAACAAGCCGGTCCATGATTCTAACACGAAGCACCCTACAAGCGATCGCATAAACGCGATCAAGCCTAGGAACATCGCTGCCAAAGTTCTGCCTCCAGACGCAACCGCCTCTGTCGACGCCAGGGATAAGGCCACTACGGTCAATAGAGGCATGTGTCGCCTCCCGGACAAGCACGCACACCAAGTATGTCTCCATTGATTAAGTATGTGTCCCTTGGAGGAAGGAGGAACTCGAGAATCCCAACGGCTCAAGTATGGCAAGGCCAACCCTATGGTCGAGGATACCAGTGGCTAAACGATGCCAACTCTAGGAAATCCGTACAGCAAACACAAAACCTTCACCTATCGGAGACATGTTTCTCCACCACCATCGACCGTTACCAGGCAAGCCACTTCCTCCTCCTCGCCACCTAGGCCGACAAGGAGAATGAGCAGAGCATGGCGACCACGGGCCCGGGGAAAGCCACGTTTATTATAGGAGCCTGCACCAGGGGCGGAGCTCCCAGTAGGGCAAGGTAGAGCAGCCGCCCTACCTTAACTTTTGACAGAAATATTCAGATGCACGTGTTTTTTCTGAACAATTTGAGTGGTCATACATTAAAAAATGGAATTCGTATGAGTAATCTATGTTTGTTTTAGTCAACAGGGCAGAAAGCCAATTCCGAAGTGAAAAGAGGGAGTAGGTCTCATCTAATCAGAAATCAACTCTTTCTCTTTTCAATAGTTAAATCTTAGTCTAAAAACCTGAACTCTAAACAATGTTTCAGGTGGGAATATTTAAGTAGGACTTGATAGTATTTTGGCCAGCTTATGGGGAGGCCGCAATCACCTTTAGTTATATAATAATGAATTGTGTTTTATGATATTTTGAATATATATATTTTATTGATCTAAAAATTTAATTATGTTAGTTTAGTCAATGTTTTTTCTCAACAAATGAGCACACATGTTTACTCAGCTTGAAAAATGATGGCTGACAACTCTCTTATAAAATGTCAATTTGCGCAAGAATGACATAATAATTCTAAGTTTCGATAAAAGGGTAACAAAAAAAAGGAAAAATCAAGAAAAGAGCAAGACATATGTCCATTTATTATTATTTTACTGCGTGGACACCTTCTATTTCTATAGACTATATTACCACTAATTTTGACCATCGTTTAAATGAACTATTTTCATAATTCTTTCAAAACTTCTCTTGTCTTGAATATTTTCGATTTTTTCTTTTGAAAATTGTCTTGCATGATTTAACAAAGCATGTCAAATGAATAATTTTTGATAAAATATTAAAGCGTTTCCTTTGTTGCAACCAATACAAGAACGAGATGTCGAACTAGTAAATGTATTATATCTATGAACCAAATAAAAGTTATTATCGATCAATTTGATGTTTACATGTTTACTTTTTATACTCATAGATGTCTTTTTTTTATACAACATGTTTAAAGTGCGAGAAATCAATCCAACTGATTGACCATGAATTTCTGTTATCCAAGAATTTGGAAGGAGAGTTTAGTCTAACTTAAGGACATATAATTGATTTGTGCTTTATGCCGCCTCGGTTTTTTCCTAAAGTGAACCTTGATTGTATTTGATTAGTTAAATACACAACTATTCTCATTAATTTTAACTGCTTTAGAAAATTAAAACTTACATATTTATATATAAAAAAATTACAGCTTACCATGGGGGATGGGGGCAACTGCCCCCCCCCTCCCAGCCGCACCAAAATGATCCAAACTAAATGTGATATATGTTTCTGACTCCGCCATACCTAAATTTTGGACCGTCCTTCGCCAGTGGCCTGCACCGATGATCTCCACATCGGCCTTGGAAGCACGTCGGAGATGCCCAACAGTAGCGGCCCAACGTCACGCCATAACGCCAAAAGCGGACGAGCTCGAGTTCATGGCCTGAGATGCCTTGCTTCAGCGTGCGTGCCCTTGAAGCCACAGCGGAGAGGCACTGGTTCGAGCATTGATCATCTCAAGTCACCCTATCGTCAGCACGCGCAGCACTCGTTGCGGAGGGCCGGTAGACCCTAACATGCTTAAAAAAATCTAGGTAATCGGATCCCAAGTTGACGCACGCTGTTGACACCACACATGATTGAAATCTCCTTATTCGGCGCGTGCCAGCTCCCTTGGCGTCGTCTCAACTCTCAACTCTCAAGCAAGTGGTGACACTTTGACACGGTTCACGTACGTACGTGCTTCAAATTTGGCCGCACGCAGCATGGCTTGCATGAATTTAGTACTACGTAGTAGCGTGATACAAGAGGACGCGCGCGGGACCGACCGACGGAGTGAGCAGGAGGATCGAGTTGCCCATTTTGTGTGGCAGTTGACTTCACTCACGTCCTCCTTGAGCTACCTACTGGTGCATGCTGTTCCTGAATTCTCGTCGGGCAGGTCGGCAGGCAACGACCGACCGCTGTTCAAAGCTGTCCGTCGGAGAGGGGGAGAAGCGAGCTATATATATCTATACCTCTTATAAAGCAAAACCTTACTAAATTCATTTATGACTAGAAGGAAAATGCGCGCCTTGCCGCGCCCGTTTTGCCCTATGTCACCAATAACTTCAATATATAAGAAAAATATGGATTGTACTAAACTAAATCAAACTATGATGGATCACCTTTACCATATTGCCTGTCCAATTTATTGAATGAATGAGCACTAAGAAAATATGAAATCAAAATATGATAGATCACCTTTGCTACGCCGCATCGACATGGATGGCCAATAAGAAAATCGGGAAAAAAAATGACCAGGCAGATTTCCCAAATTCAGTACAAACGAAGAGTTGCATTTTGAACTGAATGGGACCGAAGGTGATACACGTACAGTCTTCCTAATTCTTGTAGTAATGGCTAAAAGTACGTCAAAGAGATGGTATTGGCACTCCACCAGAACATATATATGTACAAAGAGGAGAGCAATTGCTGATTATACACACGGTACATTATGCAGTCCAATTCTGCAATGAATTGAACACAATGATAATACATAGTTTTGGGATCTTGACACGTTGAGGCTGACCATGCCACAGGTTAACGGCAGTACGCATGCATTTAACTATTTGGTAATATTATACAACATGATTAACTGAATGTGAAGAAAGAAGTTGTCAGTGCAAAAGCAGAATGACATTCACTTACACACTCCAGCCAGTAGATAAAAGTCTGTAGGATACTACATGAACTCATGAAGCCACAGTCCCGCTTTACTCACGCTTCAAGTGCGGTTTCCTATTTCAGCTGAGAAGGCATTCACCACCAATTATGTATTCATATGCTCCCTGTCAGATTTAGAGTAGAAAATAAGGTGTATGTCAAGCCTGAAAAGAAATGAAGCTGCAATACACTGGATTGTTCCCAAGTAAAAAATACAAAAAAATAAAAGAATAAAACTTTTTGCCTAGTAATTTACATGTTCCCCTGTTTTTATAGGAATGTATGATGACCTAATGGTGCATTTACCACTTTCCTTTGTTAGCACTTGTACTAATTCAACAATGATTAACTTTGTAGTTTACTAACAGTGTTGAGGTGTTAGAACTTGGTTGCACCTTGGAGGGTCCATCTTCTGGGTATACTTGAACTCATCCTCACCGTCGGGGGCGGATCCACAACCGGCAACCGGGGCCACGGCCCGGGATGTGACGACGGCGCGTGGGCTTAAGTTACCTCCATATAATGTTATGAGGTACTGTTGTAGCTATGGTAGAATAAGCTGGCCTGCAACACATCGTAACCTTGGCTCCACCCCTGCCAAACATCTCACAAATAACACGCATCTCATCTGCTGACGTAGCTCCACGTGGAAATTTGTCACATGAATATAGCTTAGTAAATCCAAATAAAAAATAAGCAAGCATTTATTACTGTCTTAGGTACATAATTAACCAACACAATGGTTCTCTTGCTGATTTTAAAGTACGGGCATCAAACTGAAAATTTTCCTTGTGGGAAAATAGCTAAAAAAAAATTGAATCATACATGGCCACATATAATATTCTTTTGGGAACACACACAAACATAGTAGGGGAAATAGTGTTTTTTGGATTCACACGAGTTACGGGGACAAATTCTGTTATGCAAGAACCGCTGTCAACAATTGATGGGTATTTTAAGAAAGGTAGAAAATGAGATCCAAGATGGCTCAATCTTAAAAAAAGAAAAACCTTAATGGAGCCTATCATGAACCTGAATAATTTTATTGTCTTGTGAGTATAAATTGGAAAGCAACAGATTCTTAGACACAATTATAGTAATAAAAAAAAATCAAGGTCTGCTCCCACCCTTGAATCATCTCCTGGTTCACAAAGAGGAGCTAAGCACATCAACCCATTATGGCGAGACTCAATATTTATTTGGATGGAATACAAATAAACTCCTCAATGCTAACCAAAAAAGGGTACTATCTGTCATAAGTTACTACTAAGTTAGCAACACTTTCTAAGTAAAGCTTTAAAGTTCGTACTGAAAAACCTAAGCAAAGTGGTGAAAACAATAGCCTTTCATAGAGAGCCATTATTGCTTAGGAAGTTAGGATGATAAAGATGCTGAAACCTGATGGTTCCTTAGAAGTCCCTAAGTGAGCAGAAGTTTCTGAAACGACATGCAAAACTACATTTGAAACTCCTAAAGAAATCCCATAGTGGATCGGATTTTCTTCTTTTCTATACAAAACTCATATAGAAAAGAAGAAAATTGCATACCTTTGAAACTTGCTTTAGCACGAAATGACTGGTGCATGTTTATACTTGTGAGCACTTATTAATGCATAACATGATAAGAAGAACAAATCAATAATTCCTTTCATGATAGACCTGAATTGCTTCTAATTTGATTGTTATATTTCACAACATGGTATGTTCTACTCCCTTATCTTTGGCTCAACTCCTAGCCACGATTTTGTAGCTAAAAGTAGCTCATTACATAACTCTAATATATCATAGTCTAAGTTATATAAGGGTGGTTGCAAGCTAACCTACTTTTTGGCCCCGCCTGCAAAAATCTATCCAAGGAGATAATTAATAGCGAGAAAGGAAGAAATCAAGAGCGCAAAGGAATATGCCCATACAATGTTATTCACATCATACGAGGACATGGGCAGAAGTGCATCTGTCGTTGCATGTCCAGTGGCACACTAAATTCAGCGAGCAGGTACTATCCCCAATTGATCCCAACTCCAACCACCAGAATTGGAAAGCAAGCAACACTGCAACAAAAAACAATCACACACAAGATACAGCAAATAGAGCTGGCACCACAGCCAAATCAGCCCAATTCACCTCCCTAGCACATGAATCACATGCTAATTGTTAGGTGTGCATGAATCATACGTCCGCATAGTTGTTTCTTTAAGCATCAGGATCTTCATATTCTGTTTAATTTTAACCTCCTAGCTCTTGTGAGTAAGGACTTAATTATTATATTCAAATATATAATCCAAAGGTTTTACATAAATATTAAGAGAGCAGCTATCACCGTTTAATCAAGTTCCTAGCATGAATTTGCTCTTCAAGCTTTTCTAAGAACTAAAGTAAGGGACGCATGATCAGCAAACAAAGATGGTCACAATGTTTATTTGGAAGTTAATATCTCTATACGCTTCTTTGCACACTCATCCAATCATAAATTTGAGCCTAATAATAATTAATAAGCAAACAATTTTCCCCGGAAGTGACTGTCTACAAGGTTTAGTAGTACAATATGTTCTCATTTGAACTGCTCAAGAATGCCAATATATAACTTCAGCCCAATAAGCAAACAACGATCCTTGGTATAAATTAAGTGTTCCCTTGACCAATTAATGTATAACTACAATGACTGAATTTAAGCAGAAAATTGCAGATCGAAAGACATGATCACGACTTACTCTTGAACTTCAGAATCATGTGGAAAAATAATTGACTAATTTGGGTTTCAGTCTATGTCAAGGAAAATAAATAGGAAGTAAGTACACTGCAATGCAGATAAAAATCTATAGACATTTTTATTTAAATTAACAGACTACAGAGATCCAAAGTTACCATGGATCGAAAATCGGCAGGCATCTGGACTGAATCATCTTCATAAGAGTGCTCCATCGTTCAATCCAATTCCAATCTTGTAAGGAGTTGCAGCTTCACGGGCCATGACTTCCTGCGCATCCGTAGCACCACCTTGCTCCTCTTCTCATATCCCTTGGCGATCTAGAACTCCACCGACACATTCTGTGTACGATCCCGGAGCGACGAAGGGCGCAGCAGAGGAACATGGCGGTTCTGGATCTTTCCGGTGCAATCTCCACCTAATCCACGAGTCACCCACCCATTACCGCCTCCAACAACCAAGCTCACGTCTGAACCGTAGCTTGAGGGAAAGGGGAAAGCAAGAGAGGAGATTACCGCGCCTTGGCTGGGGACGAAGACGACGTCGACGAACGGTACCTGCCAAATCAGTACGACAGTGAATCTCCGGTCGGAGAGCTGCGACGACGACTATTGTGGACGCGCTCCACGGTGGAGGGGCGGAGGATGTGCAGCAAGCGGAGAGCTCGGACGGAGGTGGAGCAGAGAACTTCAGCGGCAGCGGTGGTGGGGTGGGGGAACCCTAGCTCTCCTCTGGCTCATTGTTTCTCGACGGCGACGGCGCGTCCATCTCGTCGAGGTTGGGGACACCGGGGCCACAGAGGAAGGCGGATGGCACGGTGGCCCTGCGCGCGGGCGACGGCGGCCCTGCGCGATGGCGACGGCGGCACGTCCATCTCCTCCAGGCCGGGGAAGCCGCGGCCACGGAGGAAGGCGGCAGGACGGCGCGTCCATCTCCTCTGCCTGCCCAAAAATCGACACATAGCCCGGTCAAACACGCAAACCGACTACGGGAAAAAGAAGCACACTCGCCTACAAGTGGGACCACTCTCCGGACGCACCAGAGGCCTCCAATTCCAGGGAGCTTAGTATTTGGAGAGATTTTTCTATCTCAACATGCAATCTATCCACATCATCCATTCCATTAGCCAATCAATTGTCCATGTCATCCTCACTAATATTTATTAATCTCTACATGCAAACTCCACATCATCTTATATTTTTAATCATTTATTTGTCCATGTTAATATTTTTTAATACACATATATTTCGTGTCGAATAAATTTAGTATGTCGACTATAACAAATTGAATTAGGATATTCGTTTAGATAATTTAATATAGCATACTATTTGTATACCTTTTTATTTACGTAATATTGTTTTTAAAGAGTCCCCGCTGCAACGCGTGGGGAATATTTCTAGTGGTATTAAAAATAAAGGACAAAGATACATATTTGATATTTGTTAATGTAACCATGTCTAAAACGTTGTTCATTTGTCATTAAAGCGTTGTGTACATAGGAGGAAAAATATATGCACGGAAGATAAAAATAATCACCTTAACCATTTCGACAAACTATATATATGCTGCCCGCGCATTTGCGAGGGCCACCTTGCTAGTATATATATATTCGGGGAAATTTGTGCCCAGTCGCCATCAGTCTCCAGTAGTCTGGACGACGTCTAGAACACTGCCCAGTTGCATGCATGCAACTGCTGCTAGCCCATCCCTATTCCCTACCCCGGAGGATCTCGCCGCCACAAACCGCATACTACACGGTGATCTGATCTGATTTGCATGATCTGATCTGATCATTGGACTCCACGATACCGACACCCAACTGCATACTAGATACACCGCACTCACTGGCTACGAAGGAGGCCCACACGGTCAACTCCTCCACTGGCTCTCGGAACGTCGACACGGTCGAGACTGGTGGTGGGTCCCCGGGCGCCGCAATCCACGCCACGCACGTTCGCTCGTGGGTGGGGACCGGAGACTAGGCCGCGAGGAGGTCGATGCGGCACTGCCCTCGTCGGTCGATCGGTCGTCGCCGTATGGTCCGTCGGCGTCGCGGGCTGCGTACGCTCGCTCCTCTTAAAATTTGGGATGAGATCGACGGCGGCGACGGTTAGGCCTCGGAGGTGGGGCCGTCGGGCGAGGACCATTTTCTTGTCTTCTGGGGTCTGTCATTTTGCGAGATTCCGTCTTGTATTGTCTTTGTTTTCCAACCAACGTGACTTTCTTCTCACATGTAATTACTGCTCCGCGGAAAGAATAAATAACAAGAAGAAGAATAGATGGCCAGTCAATCACACAATCCATAGATGCCGTCATGCCAAAACACAGCTCCTTCGATCATCTCCAGTTGTCACGCTCGATCCATCTCTCCACGCCTCTTATCCTGCTTAATTACAAACGTTGATTCCAGCTCATATTAACATGAGATATACCCAGTCATGCACTAGTCATGACTGAATTTTCATCTCAAATCAAGGCGAACGAACAAAACGCATACAAAATGCCTAAAAAAAGGGGGAACTATGCCATGCCAACAAACGAAAATAAAGTGATGTGACAAGTCAAATAACATCCACATAATTTTCTCAAAAAAAAAAAAACTTAGTGCTATCAAGACAGACAATCAGACATACTACATTTGATCAAAATATCAATAGTGTGACTCCGTATCATCATCCTCATAGGAACACGACGACCCTAGTTTTCCTTTTTCTTCAATATACCTCTACATCATCCACCCACCTAGGTTGTGTGTACTCTCTGGATTGTTCCTCGTGCCAGGTGACGGGGACAGAATTGCTTCACACACGCGATTTGAGTATGGGTTACTGCTGACGGTCGGGACTTGGATCGATTCCGTCATCCGTTGAGTTGTGCAAGAGGATTTCAATGTGAGCTCCGTCAGAGGATGACTAGCAGGCTGCAAACCTAAGAAAGGAAGTCGTGCTCGCGATCGGCAAGGTAACTCTACGATTAGGCTCATCGGAGACGTGATTCATGGTTTTCCCTCGTCGCCTGGATACCAGGTGGGGTGTCGCTTCTCCTGTTGTCGCATAAGGAGAGGGCGATGGGCCCTATATGGGGGGGGGGGGGGGGGGGGGGGGGGGTTCGGCACCGGCGTCCTTTTTTAGCGATGCGGTGGCCGGTCAGCGGTGGTGCAGGGTGGCGTGACCTGCGCGTCACGTCTCATCCGTTGAGCTGCCTGTGAAACTTGGGAACGGGGAATCAAAAGTTGCATCAAACGTTGTCGAGTGCGTCACCGTATCGTCAGCACGTTGGAATTCTCCCCATGCGCAGCACTCTTTGCGGAAGCCCGGTAGATAGTAATCCCAAGTCGACGCTGTTCACACACACACACACACATGATTGAACATTTCCTGATTCGGCTCGTTATTTGGGGCAGTTGACTTCACGTCCTCCCTGAATTTCTGGTGCTAGCTAATGCTACTTCCACCATAGAAAAAAAAAACTAATGCTACTTCCCGAGTTCTCGTCAGGCAAGTGGGCACGCAACGACCGCTGTTCAAAGCCGTCCGTCGGACAGGCGAGGCGGTGCATCCAGTCCAGCTGAGAAAATTGCGAATAACACCTGAGTTTGGTGACTTTGTTGCACGGAACGCAGAAACGCATCATGTTTTGCAGCAAACCCCAGTTTTTTGTCTAATAAGTTGCAACAAGCCCAAATAACTGAATTATGACCTAAATACGTATCTGATGTGGGGGTAATGTCTCTGTACAGTATTTTTATACCATAACACACTTATAAGTGTGTTTGTGAAAAAAAAAATGACGTCATCTATAATATGACAATTTTATTTTCACCAAAGACTAATTTTATTTCACCATGAAATCAACGTGAACAAATATTTATCCAGATCAAAAAATACGACAAATCGATCTACGATACTTGCAATACGATTTTGCATATATGACTACAAGGCAAGAATTAATTTCAAGTGTAAAGTTTAACAAGAGTACTAGACTGCTCACTTTCGGAGCCGAAGTGATTATGAGTATCTTTATTCAACACATACGGCCGGACTGTCGGAGAGATGCACCACACGTAATGGGGTTGTTGCACGGTAGACGGCGCTTCTAGAAGTCAGGAGGGTAGAAATAAGCGTACGTGCGTGCGGGGATTATGATGTGATCATTAGTAGGTTTTATATAGTAGTACGGTATTATATATAAGGGTTTGTCTATGTCTCAGTTGACTGAGAATTTCTTAAATCTCAATCACCTAGAAAAGTGCAACTGCAGTTTAAAAAACAGTGCAACTTGAACGAGTTGCACTTTTCTGGCAGAAAAGTGCAATTGCACATTTCTCCCAGAAAAGTGCAACTCATGCACATTTTTGTGGTTGATTAAGACATAAGAAAAAATCAGGCGCCTGAGAATTAGCAAATCCGTATATATAAATACTAATTCGATATTTGGGCTGATCGTCGGGCTAATTTATTCAGATAATCCTGATTGAAAATATCTGATAATCCGTGAAAAATCACAGATAATCTGTATCCATCGGGTAATAATAATCTCGTACAGTTTACATCCCCATGTACTCTACAAGAGGGAGAGGGATGTACGGCATAGGGACATGGCCCCCACATGTCAGGTACGTATTAAGTTCCTAAATCAGTTATTTGGGCTTGTTGCAACTTATTAGACCAAAAAACTGGGGTTTGCTGCAAAACGAGGTGTGTTGTGTGCAACAATGACACCAAATCCTGGGGTGTTATGTGTAATTTTCTCAGTAGTCCAGCTAGTATATATTTGGGGGAATTTGTGCCCAGTTGCCATCAGTCTCCAGTAGTCTCGCCGTCTAGAACTGCCCAGTTGCATGCATGCAACTGCTGCTAGCCCATCCCTACCCAGGAAGGATCTCGCTTGACTAGCTCCCTAGAAGAAGCTGCATACACCGCACTGCTGGCTACGAGATGCGCGTTCCGGACAAACACAAATCGAATCGATCGAATGGCAAAATCTAAGGTAGGCCCACATGGTCAACTCCCCCACTCGATCGCTGCTGGGTGAGGACCGGAGACTAGGCCGGGAGGGGGACCTCGTCGGTCGGTCGTCGCCGGCCGTATGGTCGCCACCGTCCGTCGGCGTCGCGGGCTGCGTACGCACGCTCATCTTAATTTGGGATGAGATCGACGTTTAAGCGTGTGTTTGGTATGTGGATTGAGAAGGGTGGGATGGTCTGGCCCAAATTTTTAGGGTGGGATGGTTCCTAATTCGTTTTTGACCTTTTGTTTGGTTGAGGCCTGGATGATGCGTGGATTGAGCTTAATTTCAGGACACTATTACGGTAGTACCCGGAGTCTCCCTAGTACGAAGGGTTAACAGACTATTTGCAAACACGGGCGGACGCTGCCGCGGCCGGCCGAGACGCACGCCACCGCCGCCGCCGCCGCTGTCCGCTCCGCCTTTCCCCGACCGCACCGTGCTGCGCGCCAGGACGACGAGCCCCACAGCCGAGCAGAGGAGCAGGCTCATGTTCGCCCACATCAGGAGGCGGGTCGACTCGCCGCTGCCGCTGCCGGCGCCGGATGAGACACGGGCGCACACCGCCACCGCCGCCGGTCGAGACGTACTACGCCGCCCAGGGTAGAGAGGAGTTTGAGAGGGTGGCGGCACAGCAGAGTTTGGGGCTCTCTGACGAGCCTGACGAAAGCGGTGACGAGATCGACGGGAGCGGCCGGCGACGTCCATCACGGCGATGGTGACGACCGGCGGGAGCGGTGGCGTCCATCACCGTGGCGGGAACGAGACCGACGGGAGCGGCGACGGCAATCGCGCCGGCGGAGACGAGACCGACGGGAGCGAAGGCGGCCATCACGGCGGTGACTGTTGGGAGACGCGAGCCGTGGCGGCGTCCATCAGCGGTCTCAGGCGGCGGAGAAACGGCGACCTCCAGCAACGACCGAGGCGAGCTTTGGCGGTGGCGGCCGAGGCGTGGTCTGGCGGCGGTTTGGGCGCGAGGGAGAGAAGAATTAGGAGCGAGCGCCTGATTAGGAAGAAGTGGGCCGAATGGTTCGACCGATTTGGCCGGGTCAATCGATGCAGCATCTTGGACGAATATTCCTATCTGGTGGGTGGTTCCATCCGGCCCTGTCATAACCAAACGCATGTTATTTGAGGATGGTTCCATGCGACACACGTTTTGGTTGGCAACCAAAGCCTCGGAGGTGCATGGGCCGTTTTGCATGCATGCTCGCTCTTTATTTTCTTTTGCCTTCTTCTGTCTGTCATTTTGCGAGATTCCGTCTTATGGTACTGTGTGTAATGTCCTTTTTTTTTCCAACCAACGTGACTTTCTTTTCACATGCATGCAACTGCTCCATGGAAAATAAGAAGAAGAATAGATTGACAATCAGTCAATCACACCATCCGTACACGCCAAACCAGTTTCTTTGATCATCTACCACGTCCTTATTTTACGTGTTTTTTCTTTGCCCAAGAATTACTTCAAATACATACATAAAGATTATTGATATAAAATTAGTATCATTAGAAAGCGTTTTCAAATATGAATCCAACGATACTAATTATGTAGAATATAATCAAGATATTTTTTTTTGCTTAAATTTTTCGGTCAAAGTTCGTTTTGAAATGCGTGTGCGTGTGCCTTATTCATAGAAACGGATGTAGTAATCATCACGCTCGATCTTTACGCATCTTATCCTGCTTACAAACGTTGATTTGAGCTCATACAAACATGAGATATACCGAGTCACTAGTCATGACTAAATTTTCATCTCAAATCAAGATGAACAAAGCACATACAAAAATGCCAAGAAATGAAAATGAAGTGATGACGTCAGATGTTAAATAGAATCCATATAGTGTGACTCCATATCAACATCCTCATAGGAACACGATGACCATAGTTTTCCTTGTTTTTTTTAGTATCCCTCTACATCATCCACCCACCTAGGTTGTTTGCATGACTGGGATGTTGAGCTCGAGAAATCAACAAAAACATTATGTCTAGATGAAATCTTCAACCCGGATGAACTGTGTAGTAAATGGGCTCGAAACCAAGCGAGTTCGAGAAATGTAAACACCAAGGATATAAAGATTGTTTTGTCGAGTAGTTCACAAAGCAAAACTTCGCAACCATGACCTCTTGTCAATCATGTTAAGCTATGGTCCTTGTCACCAATACCTAGCAGCATGTCCTCCAATGCATATGAGATCAAGGAGGAGGTCAATGTTTGAAGTGTTCTTTTTAAGGAGTGACATGTCTGACATATATGTTCTTCTTGCTCGGACCGCCGCGTTATTCCGAAGCCTTGTATCTGCAAGTTTCGTCACAAAAAGGTTACAATTGAGAGGATCGGTTCAGAAGATATACAAACACACACACACACACACACACACACACACACACACACACACACACACACACACACACACACACACACACACACACACACACACACACATGAAAGAGTAAGTTTAAAAAAAACATGGGAAAGAATCTAGCGAATTTCAACCTAATTATTTTCGCATCAAAGAATCTAATAAGTCTGGAAAAAAATCAAAGATGCACTACACCACAGCACCACATTCCCTACTATCCTATATGCTGACATACTGTTGGTCGGGAAAGTTTCCATCAGACTGTTGGTCGGCAATACATAGGTACAACAACCGACCGTCGGTCGGGAATACGAGCATAATTGGTGTCAAACCGTCGGTCGGCAATAGCTCTATAGCCATCAAACCGTCCGTCGGTAAATAAGCACGACCAAATGTCGGTCGGTAGCTGGGCCGCCCGCGCTCGCGAAAATTCTTAGCGCCAAAATTTTCGGCTGCCGCCCACTCTTCCCTCGCAGGCTTTACAAAATTTTTGGCCCATAACAGCCACGGGCGGAGTACAGAGGCAGATGCCCCCAACCCTAGCATCATTTCCTCCCCATCAGTCGCCGCCGCCGCTCTCCTCTATCCTCCATCCGCCTGATTCGTACCATTGTTTCCTCACCATAGCCCCCCGCCGCCGGTCTCCTCTATCCTCCCACTGCACGATGCTACTGCATCCTTCAATTGGCTCCTCTCTACACCTATCGCCTCCAATCCTTTCACAAAGCGACCAAAAAACGCCCAGATGCGGTGGTTCCGCGACGCTATCATGGAAGTCTGTCCAGTGATGTACATGGAGATGGTGAGCGCTCATGGTGGAGGGGAGAAACATGTACATGATGGTGTGAGGGAGAGAAAGGTGAGCCACAAGGGTGGCGCGTGGCTGGCCCCATCTCACGTCTTTGCCCGAGAGGTTGCAGATGTCGACCAGATCCAGATCTGCTCGTTCCTCTTCTGTGACGCATCGACCTCAAGCAAAATTCCCCTGCATGTACTGCTAGTCCACCAAGGTAATACTCTGGTCTTTAGCCTCACCTCTAGCCCTCGTTTTTTTTCTTGATTAGAACTGTACGAAACTGAAAAAGGGTGGCGAAATGAACTTGCAGTATTCAAGAATGCGTATGAGCTTTATCTCTATAACATGGAAACTTTTACATGTTTATGTGCTAATATGGGTGCTGATTACTTGAGAATTTTGTATGACTAGCAGACAAGTTTATTCTAGGAATGGTTAAACTTAAGTTTATTCTATTTCAATCTGTTGTTTATAGGTCTATGATCCAGATTCGTTAAATACAGAACCTTCAAGTAGCTTGCACAGATTCTAATTTTCCTCCACTATTAACATGCAAAATGGTGTTGAGCGTTATTATTATGGGCGTATCTGTACAGGCACGCACACACCCACTGGACCTTAGCTTAGGGAAGTTTTTTTTTTTTGAGGAAGCGGCTTAGGGAATTTCATTAGAACAAATATGTATTTCCCCCTGTTCAAAGATGCAGCAAAGACACTTTCATGGTTGTACACTGATATGTTCATCTCCTTTCAGTTTGTACTTATTTTTCTATTAATCGGTGAATGAATAAACAACTCCCAATGGGTTATGTGTGTTCCATTTATTACTTTGCAGATCAGTAGCTCACAGATATTGTGTGTTCCAAGAAATGTGCGGTTGGCTGAGTTCAGTTCAGTTCCTAGGAGTGGCAGCCAAGCTTGGTGGCAGCAGATGCAAATCAAGCACATTGTGCACTATAAGGTTTACTTTTGCTCTTTGTACATCTGCAGTACCTAAAGTTCTGTTCTTGGATACATTAGCGTTTTTTGGATTCAAGGATTTCTCATCTAGCTGTAAATATTGGCTTTCATTATTATTTCAAATAGTATGATATAGGCAGCCTTGATCCTAACAATTTAGTTAGTATTTTACTTTCAGATTTATATATCTTATTGTAGCATAGATTCTTAGGGTTATAGCCACTTCGCCAAGCAACATTAAAACAAAGATAGCTTTAACTATTTGTAATAATGTAATATATGTTATCAAAGTTCCACAACTTCTTGCCACCATACATAAACGTGAAGTTTCACATGCACTCTACTATACTATTTTGTTGAAGATGATTGAGATCCCACTGAGAAAGTGTGGTGTTCCTAATAACTTCAAACTGCCGTAAAGATAACTGAACCATAGTATGGAGAGCAAGGTCCTGGGAGTTTGTTTCATGTAGAGTAATAGTTCCTGTATATGCAGCAATTCAGTTGCCTTTGAAATAATAGCTATGTTTTATACAAATATTTAGTGTCATTGTCCCTTTGTAGGTAAGGCATGCAAGAAGATGAGGAACCATGAAGCTGGTGGTTTGCGTCAACTGTAGCAAATTATGAATCGTTGGACATGCATATATTAGCTATCATTTTGTAAACCTGTCCGGTGTCTCCATAAACTGGATAGTTTGTGTAATGGAGGAAACTACCGAGTCGCTGGACATTCATGTAACTGTAACTTGATTTATTGTTTTGAATGGTACTGCAACTTCGTTTATAGTGTTGCCAAGGGAAATGCTAAATAAAAGTAATTCAATGTTGGTTGGCAAAAATGAAACACCATTTGATTAGCGAAACAAAAACACCATTTGACTATTGATTGAAAGGGGTTCATGGCAGGGCCACCAGAAAGTTGGTCGGCAAAACAAACACCATCTGGTAGTTGGTCGGGAAAGCCATGGAAGGGCCAACTGAAAGTTGGTCGGAAATTCAAACACTGTCCAACAGTCTGTCGGTAGAAAATGTTGGTCGGAAATAAAACGCCTGTCGGTAAAGAATTTGTCGGTCGGGAAAAGTTTACATTGGCTGTCAGACAGTCGGTCGGCAAACTGATGTCGGTCGGGAAATAGCTTTCCCTACTGGACTTTCGGTGACAGACAGTGTCGGTCGGTAATAGTCATTCCCGACCAACTTTCTGTCGGCAAAAGTCGTTTTCCCGACCAACTCTGCTGTCGGGACTGCAGTGTTGTGGTGTAGTGATGCCTCCGGAGTCAAGGGTGTTTGAAAGACAGGGTGAATCTCTTACTCCCAGATTTGTATCGGTATACATCAATACCGGTTGTTGCATGGAACACAATACCCGCCATGATAAGACAAGGGTTTGCCTATGTCTCAGTTGACTGAGAATTTCTTAAGTCTCAATCACCTCAGAAAAATGCAACTATAGTTCAAAAAAGTGCAACTAGAACGAATTGCACTTTTCTGTCAGAAAAGTGCAACAGCACATTTCTCCCAGAAAAGTGAAACTCAAGCATATTTTGTGGGTGACTGAGACATAAATGAGATTTTCTTAAGTCTTAATCACCTCAGAAAAGTGCAACTACATTTCAAAAAAAGTGCAACTGGAACGAGTTGCACTTTTTTGACAGAAAAGTGCAATTGCACATTTCTCACAGAAAAGTGCAACTCATACATATTTTTGTGGCTGATTGAGACATAAGAAAAAATCAGGCGCCTGAGAATTAGCAAATCCCATAAGACAATCTATCCTCCAATGAGAAAATAAGAGCAGCAACGACACGACGGTCAATTAGCGAGCCTAGTAGGCGGGTAGGTCTCTTGATCAAATCTACACATGCACGGTCACTCCCGCGCGCGTGCATGCAATTAAACGAAAAACGTACGGAAACTATTTGGCCAATCAATCATGTTCCACGGCACAAAGTTCACATGCCAACTACTGGAGACAGCATATCAAATCAAATGGCACGAGGGCCACTTTCTGGGGGACGAAGCTACAGCTTGTATATCAAATCAAATGCCTGCCGCCAATTAATCCCCGAATTGGCTTCGACTTGGCCATGTTTTGGTGGTCACCGTCGGTCCCTGTCCGTGGGGTCCGGGCGGGTCAAGGGAGTTGACGACTGGTGTCTAGCCTTCTTCTCCAATACTCCTCCATCGACTGCTTGTCCATTGCCTGGTTGGCATCTCTCTCGCGCCCACGTGGTTGTCAAGACCGGAAGAGCATCGCATCGTACCATAGATAATGAATCTATCATATCTCTGTCACCACTCTTCAACCTCCATCATCCTAGCTACCAGATCTTCTCCCTCCAAGTGGATATTTCCTATCTCCTCTCATCTGATACTGCAAACTGATAAGGAAACGCAAGTGTACATAGCAGCAGCATGTGCTCCTTTGAAAACCATTACAAAGGAGTATAATGCTAAAAAAAAGGACTCCAATGCTAACTCATAAGCACGCAAATTTGTAATGTTGGTCAAACTGGAGATGCGAGCATCTCCATCGGGGCCCCCTAAAGTACCCCAAAGGCCCTTTGAGATGTCGAAAACGAAATTCGGTCACAGCGGCATCCCAAAGCTCCTATCTGGTCCAAATCCCGTTTCGCACTGCCGAGCGGGCCTCCAACTTTGGGGGTGGATCGGCGATGCTGGACAACATCCGGACTTGTCCACAGACAGGTAGGCTTTGCTTGTCATCCGCACACTGGTCATATCGGCTGTTAATGGTGGAGCAGCCTTCTCAAGTTGCACTGACAACCGACGTGGCAGAGCCGGCATTAAACTGGCACGTCACCTCACCACCCACCAAACGGTTCCCGTGCACGCCATCGTTTTTCGCCTTGCTTTCCCGCCGAGCCGGCCGGCTATAAAGAAGCCCCGCTGTGCCACCGCTTCTCGCCGTGACTCATATCTAGCNAAAAAAAAAATGCTTGTGATAACCTCTATGAAATCATGAGCGCCCTTGTTGAGCGTGGGGAAACTATTGAGGCTTTGGAAGCAATCCTTGAAGAAAAGGTAAGATTGAAGAGATGATGCTATGGAGAAAGCATCGTTAGAAGATGCTCTTGATGAAGAGCAAGAGACTCGGGCTTCTCTTGAGGAGAAGCTAGAATCTATTGAGGAGTCTCATAATGAAATAATTGCTAAAATCATTAAAGAACGTGATCATGCTCATGCAAAATATAAAGTGTTTAAAATGGAAAATGCTAGATTAAATGATGAGCTTGACAAGCTTTCTTCTTCCATTACTAATGATAGTGATGTTTGTGCTACTAACTCCATTTCTTGTGAAGCATCTACCTTGAAGGAGAATGTTGAGCTAAGGGCTCAACTTGAGTTGCTAACTAGCAAGTACAGGGAGTTGGAAGATAGTTATAAAAAGCTATCTAGCTCTAATGATAATCTTCTAGCATTCCTATGCTAGTCTAAAGTTAGCTCATGAGGCCATCACTACAAAGGTAACATCTAGTGAGCCTCATATGGATAATAGCACAACCGTAACTAAAAATGCTATAGTCATGTGCTAGTCCTAGTAATTCATCAACTAAAAATGTTGCTACATCATGTGATGAATTACTTGCTTTGCCTTGTTGTCATAACAATGAAGCCTCTACTTCCTCTAGTGCATGCCACTAACCATGTAGAGGAAATAAAATACCTCAAGGCCCAAGTCACTTCTTTTAAGAATGACTTGGAAAAGCGTCATGGGGGGAAGCGTGCACTTGACAACATGTTGAGTGTGCAACAATCCCCTAATGACAAGAGTGGACTTGGATTCAACTCCAACATCAAGAACAAGTCCAAGGTTGAGAAGAAGAAGAAGGGCCAAGTGCAAGTCAAGAATCCGGCCAAGATCATTTGCTTCAAGTGCAAGGTTGAAGGGCACCACGTTCGGGATTGCCCAATGAAGAAGACTCTTAGTGAGAAGCAACTAGGAAGCGTCCTCTTGCTCAATCTCATGGTGCACCACGAGTTGAACAAAACCACCTCCTAAGAACTCAAGTTATTGCTCCTCAAGTTGAGGAGCCTATTAAGAAGAAGAAGAGTCGGTGTTGCTACCTTTGCCGTGGCAAAGGTCATTTTGCTTCTTCATGCACTAACGGTACCTCTTCCTATCCTATCATAATTAATGATGTATATTCTCTTAGGAAGGATAGGTTTGGCAATGTGTTTGCCAAATATGTGGGAGCTCAAAGTGGTGGCAAGAAAAACACAATTTGGGTTCCCAAACCTATTGTGACTAACCTCTTAGGACCCAACTTGGTTGGGGACCAACAAGGTTCAACTTGATCAATAGGTGATTGTGGAGGACATTGGTGACTTGGCTATTTCTGAAGAATTAAGGGATCTTCATGGTTTTATTTCTCAAGCCAAGTCAATTGGATTACCACATATCTATCTCATATCCAATGCTCCTCCTTGCGGTAACTTGTATTTAATTCATATATCATTGATAGTTGCTTGCTCCCTTGCATGTGTTAGTTTTGTTCCTAGCATGTGCTTGTATGTGATATGCTACCTTCCTACTTGTCTTGTTATTCAAGGTTGTGTATGATAGTTGTGTATCATGTATGTGTAACTTTGTGTTGAGATTTATTGGATCTTGTGTGGATTTCATTTGGCTCTTTTGAGATATTAATGGACTTTCCCATTTTGGGGGAGTGATGTTCTTTGTGCACTTCACAAACCTAAAAATGTGTGTACATGAGGCACACCATAGTATTGATATTTCAATATTATCTAGCTACTATGTGGTATGACATATTCATGAGAAATTCAAATTCTATAATGTTCATTAATTTCTCTAGTTGGTTTTATTTGCCTCTTGCTTAGATAAAATGAATTATCACATTATGGGGGAGTAATAAGCTATGTGCATATTAAAATCCCACAAAATGTGAACATTTGAGGTTTGCCACTTAGTTTTGATATTATAAATTATCTTCCCAATGTGGCATGTTTGCTCAAACAAGTTCCAATTTTCCTTTGGTTATCCTTTGGCTCTTGGTTGCGTGAGTTTGCTTGGTGTGGTTTTTCTCTAATATCCATTTCCATATATTATGTCAGAAACCATCTGTTTCATATTATTTTAACCATGGCTATGCTGGTTGGTTCGAATAATTGAAACTACCAACAAACCTTTTACAAATATGGCGTTTTATTTCTTATCTCTTGCCATATGCTTATTTGTTGTGAAGTTGGTCTTGAACATCTTTCCTATATACCACCGAGAAATATCTCCATACTCCTTGTCCATGACAAGTGATTCTAGTAATTGTGGTGGATTTTGTAGATCATCTTCACATTGGTTCTTGCTTTAAATTGCCCTATTTATTGCCGTCTTTACCTCTTGCAAGGATCCTATTTTTTCAATCGGTAATGTTTAGTGTTATAGATAAAATATGGAGAGTAATGATCCCTTGTGTGTGCATTTTGTATTCAAATGCAAAATCTAAGATAATGCATTAATCTTGGGGGAGCATTCCTTTTTTATTTAGAACACTATTCTATCTATCAATATTTGATCCTTTCAATTGGCATTTGATTCTTTATCTTATGTTTTGGTACCTTCAATTGGTATTAATTGGAATTTAATATCTCCTCCATTGATATTTGTTTCAATTGATATTTATTGTGGGAGTCTTGATACCTTTTTGCCTTATTTTTCTTTACTTGATTTCGGTCAAGTATTATCCTCTTCTTGGTATCTTTTCTCCTAGTTGGTATCTTATTTTCAATTGGTGTCATTATCGATCATTTGTTGTGTTGATTCGATTCCTATTGATATCACACTTCATGTGTTGATGTGTTTTGGAATCAACATATGGTTATTTGATTTTTCCTCAATCATGTGTGTTTGGGATTTTGATATAATTTGGACAACCTCTTTGTGTCACACCTTGGTGTGCTCTCTTCTTGGTTTACTTGGTGTTTTCGTCCAAATTGTATCTCGTTTGGCTCTTGAAAGACTTTATGTATTTCCTTTAACATATATGTTTGGCATGCTTGTCTTTCTTGATCCAATATATAGGGTATACTCCACCGAATCCTAAATCGGCTAAGATGTGCATGAAATTCAATTTCGTATCTATATGCACATATTTATGTGGAGTGCTTCCTATATATTGTAGGTTATCTAACTACTATGGGACCCAATGAGTTTGGGAACCATTTTGTACTCTAATTTTGTTTTAGGTACAATGGAGATGCATTGGATGCTTGCCTCATTCATAAGGAAGGTGTTCTCACCGTGTGATTGTCGGAGTCAAGCTTTGATGACAAACCAACTCTCATCATCAATGCATCTCGGTAACAAGTATCTACCTCATGCATACTTTTCTAGTCTCAACCTTGTGTAGGTTGCTTCTTGGCATGTTAGCTTTTATGTGCAATTGTTGTGGTTTTGGCTTATTTCCTTCACGTGGTATATCTTTGTGATATTTGTGATGTAATTGCAAAAACCTTTTTCTTCAATTGGTATTATTGGTTTGTGATACTTGTTGCCTATCTCAAAGCATCTTCACTATCTCTTGTTCCCTTAGTGATATGTGTGATGCATTTGATATATTTGAAGTTAATTCATATACAATGAGATAAATTTGAGCTATGTGTCGTGGTATTGTCGAATCTAGCCGCGGCAGGGGTGCCATCGAGCTAGGTAGAGAGAGGGGTTTTGGAGTCATGGGGTGATCCGGCGACATAGAGGCGAGTTTACCCAGCTTCGGATCTCACGTCGGTGGCGAGATCCTACGTGCTGCTATAATTCACTATAAGGCAATATCGCCGAGTTACAGTGGATTGAGGTTGAGATTGTACGTGCCCTAAGGCGTCCCAGGGGCCGGCTTATAAAGGCGTCCAGACCCTGGGCTTACAGGAGGAAACCTAACCGACTAAGAACTGAGTCCTACTCTAACCCGGCTTGGGGCTTGCCTTGTGGGCTAAGTCTTCTGCAATGCGGGCCGGCTTCTAGAGTCTTCCCTTAGCCGGATGGGCCTCCCGTGCTTCAGCATACTGGGCCGCCCGGTAAGCCGGATTCGGCTTACCACCACTTTGGGCCACCCTGGTCTGCTGGCTTTTAATCTTCTCTGTGAGGACCCCTGTTCGGCATAACCCCAACAGTAGCCCCCGGAAAGCTTCAAGTACTTCAGCGGCTGGCTTCAATCTTCCGGCAATTTGCTGTCCGGGAAATTCATCGTCCGTCTTCAGTCTTGGAGCATTCCCAGAACCCTGAAACCATGTCGAACAGCTTTGTCGATTTTAACTGCGTCGGCTTATATATGCCGAAAAGTATTTGAGCGTGTAACGACACGCGTCCGCCGATTTGATGGTTGTGTCAGACCCGGACGTGTGAGTGGAGGAGCATCTTTGAATGCAGGGGCTAATTTCCGTTTTTCCCGCGCTGGAACCGAGGCGTCGGAGAGAAGGAACCGTCACCAACGGCTTGATCCGAGACACGTGGCGAGAGACCCGGCCGAGGACCGTTGCACGCATCTCAGCGCAGGGCTATAAATGGCGACCGCATCGTCTCCTCCGCGATCCTCAGTCCATTCGCAACCCTAGATTCCACTCTCCAGATCTCATCTCTCCTCCGAGCGCAACTCCATCTCTTCTTCGATCTCCATGGCTTCAAGCAATCCAAGCTCGCGGTGATTGACGCGACGCCATCGGATTCGGCTCCGCCGATGGGCGGCTCTCTTTCCGCGGCCGCCGCCGCTGTCTCCGTGCCACCCACCGCCAGCCTCCGAGCCTTCCGCCGCTGCAGCTGCATCTTCCCCATCTCCGGTGGACACCTTCACCGTGCCAGGCCGCGACGAAGTGGCCTTTGCGAAAGCCGCAGCCGAAGCCGCTGCCTCTGCCACTCAAGCCCCAAGGCTTCTGACGCCGCAGCCGAAGGAGCTAGCACTGGAGAGGACGAAGAGGAGGAAGCCGGCAGCGATAAAGGTGCTGCCAACAACCCGACACATAATTGGGTCGGCTCAGCTGTAGAAGAAGGCGAGCTCAAAAGCATGGCGGCCGATGGCGTCATTCCTCCGGCATCCTCTACTTCGCCGGCTTGGAGATCCGCCTTGGACGACCCGTATCCAACCCCAGTCCGGGATGAGCGGGTACTTCTCTCCTCCCACGTCTCTAGGGGTTTTTCTTTGCCGCCGTCGGCATTTCTGATAGAAATACTCGACCACTACGGCCTCCAACTCCATAACATCACCCCGAACAGTTTGCTATACATCTCCGGCTTTGTAGCTCTATTCGAAGGTTACTTAGGTATAAAACCTAGGCTAGACTTCTTCCATAGATGCTTCTTAGTCAAGAGGCAGACTGTCAACAAGGAGCTGCTAGTGGTCGGCTCAATCAGTTTCAACTGCCGCCGGGACATGGACTGGTACCCTCAGGTCCCAATCGTTGATTCGGCAAAGGGATGGGCTTCGACCTTCTTTTACTGCAAGGACGTGGCACTCCCGAACCGGCTGGAGGGCCTTGCCCCCTTCACAGATATAGCCGGCACGCCCATGCCGTCCTGGACGAAGAAGCCGTCGGCGAAGATGCCGGCAGACCATGCCGCCATTCAGGCGAAGATTTCGGAGTTAACCTCCGGCTCTCCTCCCCTAACTGGGGAGGACACCATAATATGCTGGGTCAAAAGACGGATCCAGCCCCTCCAGCACTGTACCCGCCTTTTGTGCGAGTACACTGGTAATGCTGATCCCATGAGGACCAGCGAGAAACACATGGATGAGGAGCTCTACCACGCGCGCCTCAACCGCCTAATCAAAGCCCGGCCCAACGAGGGTCGGCAATATGAAGAATCGATGCCGATGTTCACGGCGTACAACCCTCCCCCAAAGGTACTTTGCCGAAAACAAAGTTCAATTCTTTGAAGGGATGTTAGCTTTTCAGCCACAAGCTGACTTGTTTTAATCCTCAGATTCCAGGCCTTTCCACTTCTGGATCAGCTGGCACGTCGTCGTCCAGCAAAGTGATCCAGCGTCCCGTTACCTTTTCTTCGGCTCAAGCAGAGAGCCGAAAGAGGAAGGGCCAGTCGACCGCTAGCAGCGCTAAGTCGACTGAAGATGACGATGCACTTGCTGGGCTCAATATCCCCAGCAAGAAGTAAGTCGACTGATAACATCTCCTCCTTCCCTTGCAGCAAAGCCGGATTTGCTAAACATCTTTTACCTTTGCAGGATGAAGAAAGGCGCTCCGTTGAAAACTAAGACGGTCGCCATGAGGAAGAAAGCCTCTCCTGCCATCCCTCCACCAACTCCTCTGGTTCCAGAGCCGAACCCAACAGAGGAGAACACGCGTGCCATGGTGACGGCTCCACCTGTTGGGAGAGCCGGGGTCACTCCCCCCCCCCCCCCCACAATGGACGGAGATGACGGGGAAGGTGACTGAAACCTCTTCTCCAAGGGCTGAAGCTCCGGCTGATGATGCCCCAATCCTTCACCCAATCAAGGCCGAAGCCTTCGACGAGGAAGGGCGCATCAAGCCGGAATTCATGAGCCGGTTCATGAAGGCACCTCGGTTTCCCCGGAAGAAGGGAACGACCGTCCGGGATGACGAACCGGATCATACCAAGGCCTATGATACCTTTGATGTCATAGAGATCCTTGAAGATCAGCAGAACTACTTTGCTGATAGCTTTGAGGCCGGCATGACGCTTCTCCGCGAGCACTACCAGGTAAAATATCTTACCCAGTAGCCCCCGAGCACTATGCCGGGTTAAGTTATTAAGACTAGCCGTCATAGTGATCCGAGTTAATGCGAATGCATACACTTAGCCCCCTAGCCATGAAATGTCGCCATGTAACCACCTTAACTTGTAAACATAGCTTTAGGCTTTTAGCAATTCCTTACGCAGATCCACCGAAAAATTGGCGCTGAAACCCTCAATTCTTTGGGTGTGCGAAATCAGGAGATGCGCCGGCTCAAGACTGAACTGGCGACAAAAGACGCCATCATCGAAGGGTTTGAGGCGGACCGGGTTCAATACCAAGGTACAAACGCCGAATCTTTAGCTTTTGAGTTCTAGGCTTTCTTTTATACTGCTGACACTTTTGTTTTGCAGACGCCATTATCAAAGCCAAAGAACTTGCCGAGAACGCCGGCATTGTCGACCGGCTCCGCGACGAGAATATTGAGCTGAATAAGCTTAACCAATCGATGGCGGCAGAACTAGAGACGGCCAGGAAGAATCTTGCCAAAGCCGAACAACTCCTGGAATCAGAGAGGCAGAGCCACAAGGATGCCTTCAATGAAATCCAGGACCGGCTTAATAGGCGCCTCGATGAGTCGCTGGCCATCGACAACCAGCTTTTGAGTAAGTATCGAAAAAACTTAAACTCATCGCTTTGTCTTAGGCAAATATAACTGAACTTCGCCCTTGTGCAGCTCCGGCGGGTTACGGCCATGAGCTAACGGCGGAAAACCGGCTTGACCGGATTCTGGAAGTAGGGGAGCTTATCCCGAAGATTATCTCTTCGGGAAAAGATCTTGCTGAGAAGTTCTTTCCCGGCAACCCCGAGCCCCCGACGGATCTTGCCAGCTTAGAAGCTGAACTGACCGAAGCGGCTTCATTCTTCGATGAACGCCTTCGTTCCAGTGCTCGTGGAGGTGCCAAGACGGCCTTGGGCTTGATGATGGCACATTACCCGGAGGCAGAAGCGTGGCGAGTGGCATCCGGCTTCCCTCTTGAAAAGGAGGACGGCACGCCGCTGGACGACCAAGATCGCAAGAAGATCCTTCGGTCCGTCTCCGGTTATGCCAGCAAGATTGCCAACATGGTCTCCTTGACCACCATCTTCAAGGAAATGCCGTGTCCGCCAACTCCTGTTCAATCAGATGAAGATACTGAGGCGGCGGAGAAATCGTCCTGAGCCGAACTTGCTCGTTGAGCCGGCTATCCTGAAAATGTAATGGGCAACATGTAAAGCCGTCCAAACAATGTATATGTCTAGAACTAACTTAGCCTTTTGCTGTACGTTACTCAGCTTTATATTTTGCAAACTTGCAATTTTATGCCTCAGTTAAATCTGGCCTTGACGCCTTAGCCTTTAAGCGCCGGCAAACCTATGGCGAAGCTAACTCGCTGAGCAACAGGGTACGCAATGACCAATCTGTTTAGACTCAGAACAAGTGCCGCCTTTAGGTGCCGAAACGCTTTGAAGCAACCCGGCGCAAAAAGCTAGCAGACAAACATTAATTTGGCAAAACGTTGATTTTTCATCACCTTAAGGCGGATTCAACATGAAAGAGTTTACCAACAAAAGCAACACAGGCAATTTCGGGTAAACAGACTAACAATAAGATCATAGGGAAATAAAGGATGGTACAGATTCTCGAATTCGACATGAGAGAAACCAATTTTTATTTCATGATCACATTGACATGGTTACAATAGAATTTGCTAAGTGTAAAAAGGACGTAGCTGAGCGATATTCCACGGACGTTTCGTCTCATCTAAGTCGTCATCTACATGCCTTTTCCTCTTGCGACCTTTCTTCCTGGGATCTTTCTTTGAATCCCTTAAGTCGAGGAGATAATATGACCCGTTTTTCAGCACTTTGCTGATAACGAAAGGCCCTTCCCATGGCGGGGATAATTTGTGCTTGCCGGCTTTGCACAAGCCGCAGTACTAAGTCGCCTTCTCGAAAAGATCGATTCCGCACTCTACGGCTCTGGTAACGACGTAGATCTTGTTGATAGATGGCGGATCTTTGGAGAGCTAACTCTCTTTCTTCTTCGAGGATATCTAAGCCGTCTTTGCGTGCTTCTTCTGCGTCTTCTTCGACGTAGGCTGCGACTCTAGGCAAATCGTGGATCATGTCGGATGGGAGCACCGCTTCTGCACCATAGACCAGGAAGAAAGGGGTGAAGCCGGTTGATCTATTTGTGGTAGTACGAATACTCCATAAGACCGCCGGCAATTCATCAACCCAAGCGCCGGCTGCTCGATGCAAAGGAGTTTCAAGCCTCGGCTTAATACCCTGCAGAATAATGCCGTTAGTGCGCTCTACCTGTCCATTGGATTGCGGGTGTGCCACCGATGCCACATCGAGTCGGATCTTTGATCGGCTACAGAACTTCGCTAGCTCACCGACGGCAAAGTTTGTGCCATTGTCAGTGATAATGCTATGCGGTATGCCGAATCGAGTTGTAATCTCGACGATGAACTTTGTTGCTGTAGCTCCGTCGAGTTTCTTGATGGGCTTTGCCTCCACCCACTTCGTGAATTTGTCGACCGCCACCAGCAGGTGGGTTAAGCCTCCTCTCGCCGTCTTAAAGGGTCCTACCATGTCGAGCCCCCAGACCGCGAACGGCCAAGTGATAGGGATCGTTCGGAGCTCCTGAGCCGGCAAGTGAACCTGCTTTGCGTAGCGCTGACATCCTTCACAAGTCTTGACGATGTTGATAGCATCCTCTTTAGCCGTCAGCCAAAAGAATCCGTGCCGAAACGCCTTGGCGACTAACGCCTTTGCCGCCACGTGATGCCCACATTCGCCGGAGTGAATTTCTTCTAAGATTTGCCGTCCTTCCTCTGGGGAGACGCATCTTTGGAAAATGCCGGATGTGCTCCTCTTGTAGAGTTGTCCGTTAATAATCGTGTACGCCTTTGCTCGACGCTCAATTTGATGGCTTAACACCTCATCGTCCTTAGGCAGTTTCTTATTAACCAAGAAATCAATGTAGGGTGTGGTCCAATCTGGGGTTACCAAGCACACCTGAACTGATCCTGCCGACAAAGGGTAATCTTCATCGCCGCCTTTGATGGACGGCTTGTGAAGGTGATGGAGGAATACGTCTGGTGGCACTGCCTTTTTCTTGGATCCTATTCTGGCCAAGGCATCAGCAGCTTCATTGTCATCTCGGGAGATATGTCGAACCTCTAAGCCGGCAAAACATCGGCCGAATTCGTCGACTGTTCTTCTGTATTCCGCATTGTGGGACTCTTCGTGTCCCAACATCCATCGAGTTGCTGCACCACCAGATCCGAGTCGCCATAACAGAGGATGCGCTGTACTCCCAATTCCTTAGCCATGTGAAGACCGTGTAGGAGAGCCTCATACTCTGCTACATTGTTGGTGGCGTTGAAGTGGATTCGGAGGACATAACTGAGCTTATCACCCTTAGGCGATTTTAGAACTACTCCAGCCCCCGAGCCTTCCTTCATCTTCGAGCCGTCGAAGTGCATTATCCAGTACTGAGAATCCGGCAAAGGTGTGCTTTCCATTGCCTCTGTCCAATCTGCAACAAAGTCGGCTAAGACCTGAGACTTGATGGCGGTCCTCGGCTTGTACTGTATGTCGAAAGCTGCTAACTCGATGCCCCATTTGGCGACTCGACCCGTTGCGTCGGCATTGTTGATGATTTCCCTTAATGGAGCCTTGCTGACCACCGTGACTGTGTGATCATGGAAGTAATGACGCAGTTCCTGGCGGCAAAGAATACGCCATAGGCTAACTTCTGGTAGTGGGGATAGCGCTGCTTTGAATCTGAGAATACCTCGCTAATAAAATAGACGGGGCGCTGATCCGGCCATTGCTTTCCCTCTTCCAGGCGCTCAACTACAATGACGGCACTGATAACAAAATTTGTGGCCGACAAATAGAGCAAGAGTGGCTCTCTTTCCTTTGGAGCCGCCAAGATTGGAGCATGCGTCAATGTATACTTCAGCTGAGCTAAAGCTGCTTCTGCTTCCTCCGTCCAGACGAAATTATCCGACTTTTTGAGGAGTTTGTACAGAGGCAAAGCTTTATCTGCAAGCCGGCTAATGAAACGGCTTACAGCCGCGGCGGAACCCGTAAGCCGCTGTATGTCCTTCAGACAAGTCGGCTTCTCGATGTTCTGAATCGCCTTTATCTTTTCCGGGTTAACTTCAATTCCCCTTTGGGAAACAATGAAGCCCAGAAGCTTGCCTGCGGGTACACCGAAGACGCATTTTGCCGGATTAAGCTTCATCTGGTACTCCCTTAGGTTTGCAAAGGTTTTCGACAGATCGGCGATGAGGTCGCCACGCTTCTTCGACATGACTGCAATGTCGTCAACATAGACGTGAACATTGCGGCCAATTTGCTTGTCCAGACACCGCTGCATACACCTTTGGTAAGTAGCACCGGCATTCTTTAAGCCGAACGGCATTGTGACATAGCAATAATTGCCATACGGCGTAGTGAAGGATGTCTTGATTTGATCTGACTCCTTCATCTTTATCTGATGGTAACCCGAATAAGCGTCCAGAAAACATAGCATCTCTGAGCCGGCAGTTGAATCAATGACCTGATCGATGCGCGGTAAAGCGAACGGATCTTAGGGCAGGCTTTGTTTAAGCCGGTGAAATCAATGCACATACGCAGCTCCGAGGTGTTCTTCTTTGGGACTAGCACGGGATTTGCCAACCAATCAGTGTGGACAACTTCACGAATGAATTTGGCGGCTGTGAGCCTTAGGATCTCCTTTCCAACCGCCTTGCGCTTCTCAGTTCCGAGCCGACGAAGGCCTTGCTTGACCGGCTTTGCGTCCTTGTTGACTTTTAGGGAGTGCTCGGCAAGTTTCCTCGGGACACCTGGCATGTCAGATGGTGACCAGGCAAATATGTCCCGGTTCTCACGGAGAAACTTGACGAGCTCGCCTTCCTATTTGTCGTCGAGACCGGTGCCGATGATGGCCTCCTTTGTCGGATCCTCCTTTGAGAGCTTGATTTTCTTGGTGTCATCCTTTGGCTTGAAGCTTGAGTCGACTTTAGAGGACGGCTTTCAGTTGCCGGCATCTCATCGGACCAATTGTTTTCTTGAGGTCCTCCAACTCTTCCCTGCAGATTGCTTGTTCAGCATGGACGGCATTGGAGGCCTCGCATTCCTTGGCTTTCTTGAAGTCTCCCCTAACTGTGATGACGCCATTGGGTCCCGGCATTTTCAGCATGCTGTAGATGTAGCAGGGCCGAGCCATAAACTTGGCGAAAGCCGGACGTCCAAAGATTGCATGGTATGCACTTCTGAAGGGAACCACCTCAAAAGAGACGTCCTCAGTCCGAAAATTATCGGCTTCACCAAAGGTGACCTTCAGGGTAATTTGCCCCATGGAGGAAGCTTGTCGTCCCGGCACAATCCCATGAAACTTCACAGTACTGTGGGTGAGTTGTGACTCGGAAATACGCATCCTCCTTAACGTTGCGGCGTAAAGTATGTTGATACTGCTGCCGCCATCCATGAGAACCTTTGTCAACTTGTACTTGTCGACTATTGGGCTGACGACTAAGGCGTAGGTGCGCTTTGCAGGAACTCTATCCGGGTGATCGCTGCGATCCCATGTGATGGGTGTGTCGGACCAATCCAATATTGAGGAACTGCGGGCACCGTAGCGTTGAGTTCTCGCCAAGCCGCCTTTTCTTTGCGTGAAGAATCTGTTGCCAGGTTGACAATGAGACTTTCGGCATGCTTAGGGAATTTGCTGCCTTTTTCTTTGGAGGCAGCATCATCCGACTCTGAAGCAGCTTCTCCTTCTCTTTGTCGTCCTTCCTGGACTTGCGCTTGTTCCTTGACTTGCCGGCTTTGGGGTCCTTAGCGATGTCTCGATTAATGTGACATTGCTGGAGCGTGTGAGAACTTGTCCCATCTGGCCTCAGATGATGGACACAGGGGTTGTGTTTGATGTCATCATACTTCACCGCTGGTGGCCGGGATGATTGGTTATTTGCCTGTTTCTTGCCTTGCCATTTGCCATTGCTTGAACCACCCTTTCCAAAGGTGGCAACGACCTCATGAGAAGGGCCGGCTTGGTCTTCAACCTTCTTTTTCCCGGACTCGCGTTGGCGGCTTTCGGCATCCTCCCTATTGTCATCATCAGCAGCGGCGTACTTGTTTGCACAATCGAGTAAGCCCCCCAAAGTTTCTGACTCGTCGCTGTAGATTATGAAGCGGAAAGTCGTCCCCTTCCTCAGAGATTGTTTGAAAGCGTGGATCGCCTGAGTTTCTGAGACGCCTTCGCAAGCGTTCTTGATTTCGCTCCATCGTGAGACGAACTCACGGCTAGACTCATTCCTTTGCTGCACGCACCGCTGTAAGTCGAAAATCGACTTTGGGCGCTTATATGTGCCCTGGAAGTGCTGGATAAAAACACGCTTCATATCACTCCAGGTATGAACTGTCCTTTCGGGCAGGCCTTCAATCCACATGCGTGCCGTCCCGGTTAACATCAGGGGCAAGAATCGCACTGCCGAGTCGGCGCTGCCTTGATATATGTCGCAGGCACTAACGTAATCTGAGAGCCAGGTCTCAGGATTAGCCGTACCGCTGTACTTCTCAACCATCTTTGTTACGTTCGACAAAGTGGGAGGTAGAATTTGCTCTCTGATTGTTCTGCCAAAACACTTGGGGCCGAGGTATTGGGCATCTCTGGCCGACTTCCTCTCCTCGATTAGGCTTCGAACATCATTGGCTGGTGGCGGTTTAGCAACCGACTTTTCTTGTCTTGGTTCTTCCCTGTGACGGCTTTGGCTCGCCCGGCTTGCATTACGCGGAGGGCTTGGAGTCCTTTGTCGTCGTGGAGGGGGTATGTATTTGGAAGTGTTATCTCCCTCTTTGCGCGGTGGAGGCGGCGGTGGAGGTGGCATATGACCTCTGTTTCCCTCCCTTCGGGTTGATTTTCCCCTTCACGTCGTCGCTCCTGACGGGGTGGAGCCACCTTTTCCGTGCGAGGATCCTCCTTTCGCTCTCGGCTCCGATGCCTTTCCTGACCAGCTTCACGATGGCGTGAAGAACCTGTCCGGGATTCCGCGCCTCTAGGCTGCTTGTCCTTCGGGTCCTTGCTGCCTTTGTTGTGACTGCTTGAGCCGGCCGGGTCGTCATCTGGGTCGGCAGGGGCAGCAGCCACTGGCTTGTTAGCGGTTGACTTGCAAAGGCGAGAATCATCAACGAGCCGCCCTGTTTTGACTTGCGAATCATTCTGCTGCTGCTGTGCAACCTCCAGTAGATAAGCCGAATATTTAAGCCGAGCGTCACGATCCAGGATTTGTCGAACATGACCTCCTGGCAGCCTCCATATTTTTGGCTGGGGTATTGAAGTAACACATATTTGTCACCCGGGTCACGTCGGTGGTGGTACTTCCTCCAGACTGAATCTACATGGTCGGCTTCCCACTTGCTACGGAAATCCAACCTCTTATGCAGGTTCTTATCACGAGCCGGACGGAAGACATCGTCAGCCCCCTTTTCCCCCTGCTTTCGGATGAACTCCGTTTCCTTGTTTGTGAGCTCAACTTCACGCTCTACTATCTGGGCGGCTTGCTCCTCAAGTAGGGCGCGGCGCTTCTCAATGTCGTCCAGCGATGCGTTTGGAGGGAGTGGCGTCAACAGTTGCTTGCAGCTTGCCATCTTTCTTTCGTGCTCCCTCTGCGCCGCGTCGCCGGTCTTAGCGTCGATGTCGTCTCCTCCAGCCGACCTTCTGTCTGCCCCTTTGATGGAGCCAGTGGTGGTACGAAATCCACCTTGAGATTTCCGGCTTGCGGAGTTTTTTTCTTCGCCATTGGCGGTTTTCGAGGTGTTGGGGTCGGCATTAGGATCCGAGATGTTTCCCATCAAGACCTCGACAGGGCGTCCCAAGCAGGACGCAACCTTCCGACTGAAATCGTCGGATTCTCCTTCAGACTCAGGGTCTTGCTCCATAGGAGCGGTGTCCACTGATCCGGCTTCTGAATCTGCCTCCATCTGCAAAGCAGGAAGGATTGACTCAGGTAGTGTCGTCGACTCGTTTGAGCCGGATTCTCCAGCCATGCCGACGAAGTGGTAACCCGGCGCCGCCCCTGAGGTTGCGTCATCTTCGGAGTCCTCATCGTCAGCATCAAACGCTAGATCCAGATCAGCTAGCTCCTCAGAGTCCAGATCCGATCCGTCTTCAATGTTGTAGGGGTGGGTGGTGGGCAAACTCGATGTGAAACCGAGATCGTCCAAAGCTTGGGCGGTGAAGCCGACGAAGATGTCGAAGCCGCCGATGGAGATAGTGGACCAGCCGGCGGGATCCTCCTTTGCCGGCCGTCCAGAGGCCATCGTTGAAGACGTGGCCGGCTCCTGATTCGTCGAAGTAGCTCACCATGCCGACCGCGATGGTGTCGCCGACTCCGCCTGCAGCTCCTGGACAGATCGAAACCCCAGAGGTCTCCTGCCCCACGGTGGGCGCCAATTGTCGTGGTAGTGTCGAATCTAGCCGCGGCAGGGGGTGCCATCGAGCTAGGTAGAGAGAGGGGTTTTGGAGCACGTAGGATCTCGCCACCGACTGAGATCCGAAGCTGGGTAAACTCGCCTCTATGTCGCCGGAATCACCCACGACTCCAAAACCCCTCTCTCTACCTAGCTCGATGGCACCCCTGCCGCGGCTAGATCGACAATACCACGACACTATGTGCTATATTTTAAGCAACAATCTCGTTTGTATATTTATGACTTCCTTTTGGATACCTTGTTCTCTTTTTCCCGAACCATTTCGTATGTATATGTTTCTTTGCGGATATATATCCTCAATGGTTTCTCTAATTAGAAACCTATACATATGAGAGAGGTCACCTTTTAGTTGGTATCCTAACTCCTTTGAGCTACCTTGTTTTCATCTATAATTCTTTGGTGGCTCCAAATTTGTCTCATGAGTGCTTGTTTTATTTTTATTGGTATCTTTGCACACTCATGTATTTGTTGAGGCTCTTCTACTTCATGCTTACCATGGTGAGCATGTTGAATTTTATTGACTAAATCCTCTCACTAGCTTTTAGCATTTTCAATTGGGTTTAGTTTCCAATTGGTATCCCTAAGCTTGTGAACATACCTTTTAAAGATCTTCTCTCTATCTCGGTTGGGCCTATCTTATGTTGAATCTTTGAAAATTGGTTTCTCCTTATGGCTCAACCATATCTTTGGTGCAAGTGCTATGATTTGCTTTTGCATTATGCACTCTTGCACTTGTTGAGTGTTCTAGATGATTTTGGGAGAGCGAGGATGCCATATTTGTGCACTTATCTATAGTGCATAAACATTGGGGAGCTTCTCCATTTTTATTTAGAACTCTCGCTTTGGATCTTCTCGATTGCTTTTCTCCTTTGTGAAGATGTGTTAAAATGATTTCATCCTTTTGCAATCTTTGGATCCCAATTAGTTTGATTACCTCTAATTATTCGTCAAGGAATAAGTGCATTTTATTTCACTCATATATTGAGAATGCACACTGTATAGAGGAACTCATATTATATTGGCTCCTCCAAATTTTTTTTCCCATTTCGGCAATCGATGCCAATGGGGAGAAGTTTAGAGGGTTTAATGGAATTTGGGTTTTATGCTTTTGTTGCATTTGCCTTTAAGGAATTTGGGTTTTATGCTTTGGTTGCATTTGCCTTTAATGCGCTTGCATCCTTGCTTGTTTGTCTTGCAAGGTTGCTTTATTCATTATATAAACCCTCTTATAAGGGATTGTCATCAATTGCCAAAATGGGGGAGATTGAAAGTGCATGGTTGCCCCCATGTGTGGTTTTGGTAATTAATGACAATCTCTCATGGACTAATGTTTGTATTGAGCTATATTGTAGGTGTGTCCATTTGCATTGCTTGATCTCCATTTGTTGGAGTCAAGGCAAGGAAGAAAAGTATGTTGTTGATCAAGGCTAGTGCGTGTTGATCAACACTCAAGTCCAAGTGAAGATATGCCGAAGAGGTGCTATTCCCCATCTTGGTGTATGGGGGAGCGTCATGTGAAATCTTCACGAAGCGCAACCGAGAAAGGTGGTTCGTCTTGAGGAGATGAAGATCTTCTTCATCGACCTCAAGTGGATTAATGCGCAAGGCAAAGGTATGATCTTGGATAGTGCTTTTTCTATTTTACCGGTCTCATGATGTTTAGTGAGAGACCGGGTTATAGGATAGTTAAACCGTACTATCAAGAGGGGCTCTCGACTGATGTCGTGATCGTATCGTCGTAGAAGCGCAATCCTTTGCATCCATGCTATCATCTTTATTGGTCCTTATTTGGCTTTTATCCATGTGAGAATTTAGAACTTGTGTTCATCGCCATACCAAGCTCGTAGTTCATCAAAAACGGATCTCATGAATATCTTATTGCGTTTTTGATTTTGGAGGTTTTACCAGTTCGTCTTTTCCAAGAGAGCTCAAACTCTCTCCTTGTGTCTTCCTCCTCACATGATGGACCAGGATGTTTCTCTGCATGATCTTGTAGAACTTTTCGCTACGAATCCAACGAGCCCAAGATCATCGAAAACGGAGTCCGGATGATTAAGTTATGTTTTTTCTCGTACCGGGTGTTCTGCTGTTTTTCCAGTTGCCGGTACTACCGGTCCCTCTGGCGGAACTACCTCTGGTTTGTTCCGGACCAACTTTCGAAGGCCACTTCCGCTTACGAATTTTCGGTTCTGTTACCGAGCGGAAGTGGCACCGAAACTTGTTCCGGTACTACCGCTATTACCGGAAGTACCGGACCTTTTTCCTGAAGTTCCGATGTCCAGTGCCGTGCCCACTTCCGGGGCTTCTTCCGCCTATTTCTTTCAGTACTGGCCTCTCAATTTTTTAACCGGAAGTTGCCCGGAAGTGGTTCCGGTAGTACCGGGTCAATCGGTACTACCGATCCATTTTCCGGTACTTCCGGTCTTGTGGGTGTTCTTCTCTAGCCATTGGTGGGAGTTTTGTGTGTGGGCCGGAAGTACCGCCCTTTGGGCCGGTACTACCGACCCTGTGGGATTTGTTCGGCAAAGAGCCGTTGGGGGCAGTTTTATGTGGGGCGGTAGTACCGCCCCTTGGGCCGGTACTACCGGCCTTGCGGGATTCTGTGCCCCAACGGCCAGATTCCCAGGGCACCTTTTTAAGTGCCTCTTCTTCCCCTTTGGTTCAACACTTATTCCAATCTTTTGAATCACTTCTTCTCTCTCTCCTCCATTGTTGCACATCTTTGAGAGCTTGTCTCCTCTACTTCCCTCCAATGATTCTTGCCCATCTTTAGGGAAACAAGAGAGGAGATCTAGATCTACCATTCCTCCAATCCTTTCCTCCTCTAAGTGAGGGGAACCTAGTGGATCTAGATTTTGAGGTTGCTTTGTGTTCATCCTCTTTGTTCTTCCTCTCTTATTCCCCCCAAAGCATTTGTTGCTTGGTTGGAATTTGAGAGTGAAGGATTTGTCCACTTAGTGTGTTCTTGCCTTTTTGCATTAGTTGCATCGGGTTGCTCTCTCCACGGTGATACGTGAAGTTGAAGGTTGAGAAGCTTGTTACTCTTGGGTGCATTGTGTTCCCAAGAGCTTTGTGCCTCTTGGTTGCATCGTGTACCCTAGACGGTTGGAGGTGCCGCGAAGACTTCAAGTTGTGAAGCTTTAGCACAAGTTGGGAGCCCCCAATTGCGTTGTGGGTGTGTGCCCAAAGGAAGTTGTAAAAAGGCTCCGGATTCCGCCTCGAAGGATTCCGATAGTGGAAGGTGAACCAAGCCCTTGGGTGCGGTTCATCTGAGAATAGGGTGAGGCCTTTGTGCCATCTTGAGTAGGCCTCTTGTGGCGAGCTCAGACCCCTCCAACGAGACGTACTCTCTTAACAAGGAGGAACTCGGGAATACATCCTAGTCTCCGCGTGGCTCGATTATCTCTATACCCGAGTCTTTTATTTTTGCAA
The DNA here is from genome assembly GCA_012064385.1 of Puccinellia tenuiflora. NCBI lineage: Eukaryota > Viridiplantae > Streptophyta > Magnoliopsida > Poales > Poaceae > Puccinellia > Puccinellia tenuiflora. The sequence goes on along the minus strand of QRDG01000954.1, from coordinate 236,199 downwards.
TTTACATTGTGATAGCCTTCGCGCTTGAAGTTTATATCTTACTATCACCTTGTTGCTTGCCTTGCTTAGCATAAGTTGTTGGTGCACGTTAGGTAAACCTAGTATATTAGGTTGTTGGCTTGTTAATTTAAACACATAGTTTTATTCCGCAATTATCAAGCCCCTAAATAGAAAAAGTGTTATTCGCCTATTCACCCCCCTCCCTCTAGGCGACATCCGGGACATCGTTTGTTCTTTCAGACGTCTCAACATCCCAAGCTTAATCTCTACTCGTCTACGAGTAGGTAGATGATAAAAAAGATATTTTTTTAATTGTGTAAGTTACCCAGTAAGATCTTGATCAAATAATGTAATCTCAAATGAAGTCAAGAATAAAGTGATTCAAAGCAATGCTCTATAGTTGACATTGAACAAATAATAGAATAATAATATAAATAAATAAGTCATTATTTTTCAAGAATCAATGTGTTGAGGATATGTAACTGTACATAAGCTTTAGAAGAAGGTTGTCGAATTGTGTAAAGAAATGAAATAGTATTAATCCTCCTACCTAGTACCAAGCAAATCTTATCATGCAAAATCAAGAGCAAACCAGGTGATCCAATTATACCGTACATGCGTCAACTGTTTCAACATTCACTCAACGAATGAGTGTGAACCTCGGTCTTAGCAAAAAAAATTGTTTCCCCTTCTTTAGGGCGCGGTCTTGAAGATCATCTAAAAGTTCTCGCTTTACTTGGGCGCGGTCTTGAAGATCATCGACAAGTCCGATTTCACAATATCGCGATTGGTAGGTGCCCGGTCGGCGATGAAGGACTTCCGTGTGGCGGCTTGTGTGGCAACGACGACGATGGCGAGTGATGGTTTGGTAGCGGCAAGAGCTTGTTAGTCAGATTTTTGTTCTGGCGTGTTCGACTCGTCTTCGTGTTGAACCTGTCATCGTGTTCGACTCGTCTTCGTGTTGAACCTGTCATGTTGTGAAATCGTAACTGTTGTGGGTGGCGTACGATGACCTGCACGCGTGGTCTGGTCGCGAAGATCTTCATTGGTGCGGGTCTTGCTCATCTCCTCTCCGGAGCTCCTCACAAGAATCGGAGTTGTCAGTCTTCTACGTGAAGAGCCACTTGTTTGGCATAGGCCGGTGTGAGCTTCACGAGGCCGCTTTGGCAAGGTCTCCTTGGGTATTCGGAGTCATGAAATCAGAGTCGCTGAAAAGTGATAACAACAGCACTGATGGGCAACCTAACGAACGGCAACCCCTGTTTTTGGCGGCGTGTGTTGGTTGTTAGGATGGGTGTGTGTGCCCTCGTGACGGCGGTGTTCCGGATGTTTGTTCCGATTTTTTACCGTAATTAATGAAAATAGCAAGTCTTTTGACTCATTTAAAAAAATTAAGAACAACCAGTGGCTCCAGACACTCCACGCGGTCCCCAAACAAGGAGAACACGTGAAGCAGCCCAAACGCTCCAATTCAAGTGGCGCTACTGTTTGCAGAAGATACTGTTCTTTAGAAGCCAAATGATACATCTGTTTCGGTTTAAGAACTAATCAACCAAAATAAAACAGGAGCAGCTTGTAGCCTTCTACGTCAGTTACCTAGTAAACCTATATATATATACCTATAATAATATCTGTTTCCTATTTCTTACAAGCGCCGAATGGCTGATCTAATCTTTTCGTCAGGGCAGAAGCATCAGAATCGCACTCCCATTTCAGTTTGGGTCCTATCTAAACTCTGCAAAATGTTGCAAGATCAGTAATCCTGAACTCGGATGTGTAGCCCGTTGGCAGCTTCCACCCGGGGGAATTTCAAAATTGTGTTCTTGCCTTCTTCCTCCCATCTGCAAAGTCAGACAATTGACAAGTATCTTTCAGTAAAACGTTCTGGAGATGTTGTTAGCAACTGGGTGCAGATTAATAAGAGGAACATATATACCTGTACCGAGTCACGAAATAGTGGAGGAAAGTTGCAATTTCTGCTGTGCCTACTTCCTTCCCAGGGCACATCCGGCCACCTCCTCCGAACAACATGAAGTGTGGATGCGATTCCATGTTCTTCTCCTATTTTCAGTAAGCGGTACAAAGATTAGAACTTACTTAATATGGTAGTAGTCTTACTGGTGTTTCAATGGTAATGATTTCTCGCTCATTTACGTACCAGCCATCTCCATGGATTGAAGGTCATCGGGTCAGGATACAGGAATGGATCATAGTTTATCTCTCTTGTGTAGACATAAATTCTCCAACCTTTTGGAATGACATGCCCTGGAAGAAATTAGTAATATAGCATTAGAACTAACTTAAATACCTACCTAAAAAATTCTAAGTGTAGTAGGGTAATTTCGAGAGGGGCGTTTTGGTGCCCGGGCTCATATGAGCCCGGTTTTGTTTTCGATTTTTTTAAAATACTAAAATGCTTCGAAAAATTCTGAAAAAAATTGGACATGAACATATTGAAGTATTCAACACTCGTGTAAAAATTCGACAGAAAATATCAAATTTTGCGCCCTGTGTAAAAAAGACAAATCTGTCTTTTTGAAATAGTGGACTGTTACCTATTTTGTCTGTCAGAGTTTTGTCTTTTTTGCACAGGGCGCAAAATTTTATATTTTCTGTCGAAAATTTACACGAGTGTTGCATACATGAATATGTTTCCGCATAAATTTTTTCAGAATTTTTCGAAGCGTTTTCAAATTTTAAAAAATCGGAAAGGCAGCCGGGCTCATATGAGCCCGGGCACCGAATTGCATTTCCGGGTAATTTCGAGAATATCTCACCATTCATTTCTATATCCTGTGTAGTTTTCCTCAGCAGCCCATTCACAACTGTAGCTAATCTTAGCGTCTCAAAAATTACCTGCACGGTAGAAGTATCCATGAGTTCATCTCGATCATACTCATATTACATTCCTACTCTGACTTCATTTTTTGTGCTTTATTTTGTACTTACAGCTCGAGTGAATGTCATGCTCTTAAAATCCTTGTAGTCTATAGCCTCCTCTGGTGATTTTCCCTTCCTAATATCAAGATGCTCCTTCTGCAGAAATGAACAGATCATCAGTAAACTCTAGAAGCACATGATTTTTGTTATGCAACTCAAATTGATTTCAGGGTATGTGTACCCTGAGTTCCTCGAGAGCTCGCGGATGGTCCGACAGGTACTTGACCGCCATCATTGAAGTCGTCGACATGGTTTCATATCCAGAGTAAATAAGGGTGATGATCAAGTCGATGATCTGCTCATCACTAAGCTTTTCCCTGGTCCCATCATTGCCGCTTAAGAGAGCATCCAGCATGTCATTGTGAGCATGATTAGAGGATCGCCGTTCTGCGATCATCTGCTCTAGCATGGACACAAGCTTCTTCCTTGCCTGAAATAAATAAAGAACAGTGATCTGTTAGGGACCGGTGTTGATAACGATAGCAGGTTGGTGGTGGTAGGTGTACCTGGAAGCCTTTGTAGTAGCTGGTTCCCCGAAGGTTGATGGGCAAGGAGATGGTGCCAAGTACAAGGGTGCATAGCTCTGTCTTGAGGGCGTCAGAGAGTGGGCCAGCAGTGATACCAGCAATTTGCCTGAGTGCAGATAGCAATGCCATCTGAAGAGAAAGTCAGATATGAGTAAGATTCTGTGATATGTTGTTGCCATGCAAGGAGATGCCCAACAACCACAAAAACGACAATGTCCTTCAAACAAGGTTTTTTGTGTGTGCATCGAGCCATGTGATGATTTATAATGATGATGTATTCACTTTGGGATGTGTAGAGAGATGCTCTCCCCTCTGTCTACTCCTTTTGTGGTTCGGAAGAGCTCATAATATTTTGGTTATAGCCAGCAGGACAACTCTTCTAGAAAACTAAAAATTGCCCTTTTGATTTGATAGCGGAAAGGAGGAGGATCTTCCTTCCTTTTCCTCTTTGTGTTTAAAGGGGGCACCATCATCATTCTGTCTCTGCCATTGGAGGGCAAGTGAACTGAAGAATGGTACTCCACTTCAGTAGTAAAAAAAAAGTCAAAGAAACGACTCTGGTTGCCAACCACTGTCAACAAATGCAGGAAAAGAGAACCAATGTTTTCCCAAGGTGGGACCCACCAAATCACCCTTTTAGTGCCACTACTTCTATTGCTGCTACAGTGCTACAACTATATACTAACTTGTATGTAAAAAAAAACATTTTGTGCAGGTCATTAAACAAGAGAAGAAAAATTGAGAGTGGGGACTGACCTCCTTGGTCTTGTCCTGGATGTCGATGACGGCACCGGCCCAGCCGTCGAGGTGGGAGCGCATGAAGGCGTCGATCTTGGGGAGGAGGCAGTCCCGGATCATGGCGGGGCGGACGAGGCCGAGCATGGCGCCGCGCATGGCGCGATGGAGCGGTCCATGCACGGCGGCGATGTTGTTGCTGCCAAGGATGTCCAGCATCGACTGGGGGTAGCCGGGGACGAAGCCACGGCTCTCGCTCTGCAGCATGTGCCGGTTCAGCTCAGGATCCATGGACACTACCGTGGGGCAACCCAGGATGTGGGTCCGGAACAAGCTCCCGTACCTGCAGCAATATCCTCGTTAATTCAGTTTATTTTTTGCCGAGGGCAAAATATTATATATAGGGAAAATACATCCTTTCTTTATTTATGATATGCTTAGCGAGTTTCCCGTTCGTTCAATATACAGTACAGTAGCAAGCAAATGTCATTATATATGGGACTGGGGCAATGATTTGGTTTGTAGAAAAGGGAGGGCAAAGTGGGGATGATGGAAGTATCGGCCGGTTTTGATTTCTGATAATAATGGAACTTTAGGAGCTGGAACACAGCTTTTGGGGAACACAGCTACTGATGTTCCTCGTCGCCAGATCACTTTTCCTTTCCATCAAACTGCCGCCATGCCACTCGGGATCCAGAAAAAGAAAAGGCTTGTTTTTCGTTTTCTTGGAGAAGAACGAACGAACTACAGTAGCAAGCAATCCATCATTGAAACGACGAAGTTTGGCAAAGGACTGAGAAACAGAGATATGCTTGCTTTGTTGTTCCTAGGATCATCTTCCATGCAGAATGCATATTCGTGACAACCAAAGCAGAGCAAGGCAAGCTTACCTAAGCCTCCGAGCCTTCATGAAGCTTGGTCCCTGCTTGAGGAACTCGGTGGTCTCGCCGAAGAGAGGCCACCCCATTGTGCCTGGTGGTAAGCCCTGCTTCCTGCTGTACCTCACCTCATTCCATCTCAGCAACAGGCTGCTCACCAAGACCACGCTCACAACAACACCAATCAACACAAGGAGAACCATCTTCTTCTTCTTCTTCTTCTTCTTCTTCTTCTTCTTCTCTACCTGTGATTTCTCTGCCTTTCTTTTGGATGCTCTGTTTCAAGAAGAGAAACAAGATGCAGAATTGGTAGTTGTGTCTTGGGCTCTTGGCAAGGGATGGACAAGTGCTCTGTTGTACTGGAGGAAGAGGACCCCCTCTTTATAGGCCACAGCCCCCCTCAGCAGCAAGGGGGAGGAGGAGGAATTGTTGCCTGCCTCCTTTACCTCCTCCCTCAATTAGAAAAACCGCCTGAATATGAATCCCTTTTAAATATGTTTATTTATTTTCTCTGACCAAGGGTCCACATTCCAAGGTGAAAGTCTTGACCATGGCCATGGAGATGGTCCCTTTCGGGTGCGGGTACGGGTATGGTGAAATTCAGAGGCGGTGGCGGGTCTGGGTAAAGAAATGGTACCCGCGAACGAGTTCTCCATCAACTGCACATGCCAGCCGGAGGGGAGAGGCGACTGTCGATGCCGATAGGAGGATGGGCGCCGGCAGAGGACGCGCTGCTGAGAGGGAGGGAGGAGGAGCTGGAGTTGGTCGGACTTTTGGCCGGCGCGGGCGGCGGGCCGCGGCGCTTATGCCCTGTAGCAGAGAGAAAGAGAGAAGAACGGGGATCGAGAGAGCACGAAGGGTGGGGGCTGTGGGGAGCGTGGCTGCGGGCGTGCGGCTGGAGGGAGTAGGGTACGTGGGGACGGCTGGGTGGGCTAGATAAATTCTAGGGTTTTCACTACAATTCAGGCATTAGTCCCGTTTGATGCAAAAGATAGTGTTTGATTGTCTTTGGAAACTATAGGCCAGGCCAGCACGTCAATCACATCACTCCTGAGCCAGACCCGCGGTGAACACTCAATTTGGCTGTTTTTGTGGAGCGAGGCTCCCGGCGTGCGACCTCAAAAACGTCCTGTGCGAGCTGTTGCAGGCATTGGAGATGGCGCGAGCTCGAAATTGCAGCAGGAGAAATTTCATCACCACCCGCCTAATTCGTCTCCCTGTTAGCGACCTCGTTCGCCGCCCAAATTCCAAACCACCATTTCCATGTTCTTCCCTCCCCCTTCGAGCTCCATGGTGAAGGCAATGTCGAGATCTTTTTCACCGACTAAACTCACGAGCACGTCGGCGGCGGCAATACCTGCTCTTTGGGCAACTATGTTCTGCATCGGGTGGCGGTGAGATCCTCTAACCTTTGTTTTTGTAAGCATGTGCTATATCTGTGATAGATTTCGATGATTCAATGATTTGCTGCCAAGATAGCATACCACTCTTTATTTGTTTCACTTGTTCATAGCATGCATATGAAGCACAACTAACAACCTGCCTTCTCACCCGAAGGACGATAAGTAACAAAATAAGTCCTAAATCAACTATGCTCAGATGAAGATGATCTACACGCGTAAGCATGTTCCTGTTGTCGGTATCTACACTCTGGGCTTATTAATCCACGCTATGAACTACCTTGCATATCACCAAAATGAGAAAATCAGGTATGCTCAGATGTCAGGCCAAAGCAGAAGGATCTGGCTTAGGAACTATTTGCACACCACTACGTAGCATGAAACCTCTATCCTGTAGAGTTAGCACTTTATTACAATCGATAACGGGTCTGTAATATTTTGGGAGGTGGTATATATTAACCCCTCCAATGATTAACCTGAGATGCATCACGAGTTGTCGTTGCTTAACTCCTGTTGTCTCACTCCTGATTATATACTATGATCATACTGAACTTAAACTGCTTCTATGGTATGATCGTGATTCTAGACTACTTCTATGATATGATCATGATTCTGAATCTGTCTATGCTACGAGTGAGTGATGGAGTAACAACACCACTGATAATAAAATGTCACCACATCAAACCTATTGCAGGCAACCACCCAACATTTGCATTTGCCTTACCTAGTTTGCAACAATGGAGGCAACCAAACATCATGTTCCCATATATGTCCTCATGTAAGAAATTAAGTTGCAAACAACCAAACGGTAGGCATAAGATGCCACAACAAGCCCTGTCGTGAGAGGGAGCACGAAAAGGGCTATAGGCTACCAAACGCGCCCTACTGGATTATGTGTTCCCAGACCCATCCCTAAGAGCGTTTGTCCAATGAAAATGACATACTCGAGTCTCCATAGGTAGTCTAAAAAAATGTCCCGCACTCCATCAGCTTATAGTGTACAGTACATACAGCATAACATTCGTCCACCAGCCAAGATTACTAATATGTTTGGTAATTGGTTAAATGGAATTGACAAAAAGACTAAATCTCATATTCGCATAGGTGTTTCAGCCTTATGTTGGTCGATTTGGCATTGCCGAAATAACCTTGTTTTTAACAGGACAAACAACTTTCGTGTTTTACATGTTATCAATATACATGGCTGCCCGTTGGATTCAGTTATGGGTGTTTCTCCTCCCTCCGGATCAGCGGGATCTTATAGTTACTGGGTGTTCCTGATTCCTCACGGTCGGTCAAGATATCTTCAAGCGAGCTGGGTGACAGCATAATAGTCGACTTCAGGATGGCTATTTGTTATATTTTGTAATTTTTCATTGGTTGATTCATGTCAACCTTATGCAATGTGCGATGTCTATACACTTCATACTACCAAAGGTTGCGATAAAAGGGTTATGTGCATCGCCTGATACAGAGGTCGACGTTTCATCTCCTTTTCGAAAAAGAACTGTGAACAACAACATAAACGGTTCAAAGAAAATTCTACAAAAATGGTCTAGCACAAACATTGTGTGCCCCTTGATGCATGGAATTTCTAAAACATAGTAATCGGGAAAACACAGAACTGAAACTCCATACACCCTCCGATACTACACAACTGAAAAACTATAGAGTTAATTAGCATTAAAATGTTTCAAACGCCACAACGGATGAATTATAGTAAGATGTTTGAGTGGATAGAAAGTTTACTACAAAACAGAGTGCAAGCGGATCCTTAGGTAACAACCATGAGAAATTTGAGGGCTCCTTTGATTCAAAGGAATAGTATAGGAATTTTGAAGGATTGGATCCTATATGAAATTTTCCTATAGAGGTTGTTTGATTCATAGGATCAAATCCCATAGGAAATTTTTTCTATAGAAGTAGTGCAAATCCTATAGGAAAAAACATGAGGTCTAACCTCATGGAAAAATTCCTGCACACAATCAGGGCTCCTTTGATTCATAGGATAGGAAAACTATAGGAATATGAAGCTTGTAGGAATGGGATGTCATGCCCAATTGAATCCTATAGGAAGAGTCACTCCCTTTGATTGTGTGCAGGAATTTTTCCATGAGGCTAGACCTCATGTTTTTTTCCTATAGGATTTGCATTAGTTTTATAGGAAAATTTCCTATGAGATTTATTCCTATAGGATATGATCTTATGAATAAAATAACCTCTATAGGAAAAATTTCGTATAGGATCCAATCCTTCAAAATTCATATACTATTTCTTTGAATCAAAGGAGTCCTCAAAGGGAGTGACTCTTTCTATAGAATTCAATTGGACATGACATCTCATTCCAACAAGTTCCTAATCCTGTAGTTTTTCTGTCCTATGAATCAAAGGAGCCCTCAATCATGCGTGAATGCATTGGATAAAAGTTGCTTAGGGCTGGAATCCTCCAAGATATCCTTTGAACTTCCCTTAAATCAAAGAACCCATTATCCAGGATTATATCGGTGGTCAGCCGTTGATAGATTATTCTAAACAAAGTACGTTTATTGTTGATCATGAATGGAGATTTGTTAGTGAGTGGTCGATCCAATCAATCATGAGGATGATAACAGAAAATTGGAAAGGGTGTTTGCATGGGTGGTCTACGGCCGGCGCCATGTGCGCCATACATGCTTCTGTCCAGCTTCTGATTGCGCATGCACAGTGGTAGCTCGAAGTGGTTTTGTGTAGCATGTGTGCTGTAGAGGCTAAATTGTTCAAATAAAAGTAGACATAGAGAGGTTGCATTTGAGGTGGCACATGGGGTGGTTGCCTTTGGACCATTTGTACGAGTTTAGTGCCGGATCAACAATGAGCAGTTAAAGGGACAACTCAAAAAAAAGGGACAATTATTTTGTAAATAAAAATAAAGAGACATATCAAACGAAGTTTACAATCAGAAATGGCCTTTCACGTCACATGCAAATGCAAATGATTATGTGGTGTTGTCAGCTTAATTAGATCTGTGATTTAACTAGCTAACTAGCGTGCATATGGCGGGGCTGGATGATCATAGATCGGTGAAGAGAGAGCTGACTGGCCAAGGGGTACCTGCTCCTACTGGGTGCATGTGAGTGTAGGTGGGAGCACGTAAATAAAACCTCGGCCCTACCGCAGGGTTGATTTCACTAGATCTCCCTGCCCTGCACACTCGTGCACACTCTGTCCTCTCTCTTTCTCTCTGCCAAAATTATTGACCTACTGGGTTGGAGTATGCCACCGGTTACTATTATAATACTGTACTAATATTATGAAAATCTAGTTTTACTAGTAGGAGCATATACTCACATTGTGACGTTAGGGCAACTCCAACTGGACGATCCATTTCGTCCGACGTGTATGTTACTGTCCATGCGGACCACGGTCCAACACGGCAACGCAAACTGAGTCGGTATCCGTTTTTCTGTCCGGTCGGACCCATTTTTAGACCAAATTTTGGTCGGGTTTGTGTCTGCCCGGACAAGCTGCATACGCCGGCAGTGTTCTCACTGTTAGGAAAAGTGCTATCTGTGCCGCACCTTTTTAGATTTCTGTGGCGCATCCTGAAAAAAGAGGGATGCGCTGTAACAGCCCCAGTTTGGTACCCTAAAATATGGGCCAAATTTTCACTTTTTCTTTGCACTTGCATTATGGCATACATATTTAAATTTGCTAAAGTTAAATAAAGCAACACTTGGAAATTAAAACAAAGAAAGCAAAACCCCTCCCGAATTTCCAAATCAAATACATTGTCACTTTGGCAAAACAAATAAAATTGAACATCCAAATTGTCCAGGAAGTTCCAAGAGTAAATGTTATAATTATTTGTTAAAAGCAAATTCTTAACAAGCAAAAAAATAAATTTGAGAATTCAAAATTGGCTCAATTCTAATTCTATTTTTTTAAACCAAATTAAACTTTCCAAAAAATTCAAAATAAAATTATGGGGAGCTTCATTGATATATTGGGAGCCCCCATCAATATTTTCATTATTTTTGAAGATGCTTAAGTACTCCAAGTAAATGCATTTTGGAAATTCTCAAATTTGACCATAATTAAACCCTATGAACAAATGTTGCTCAAAACAATTTATTTTGCAACACCAGTTTTTGTGGAGCTTCTTCATGTCATGGGGAGCCTATGTGAATTTTTCCAGAATTTAAAAAAATGTCTCAAGGCCTTAATTAAATCCCTAAACCCTACTGATTTTAATTGAAAAAGGAAAAAAGGGGCAAAAGATTAAAAACCTGACAGGGGGCCCCCCTGTCATCCTCTCTCCCCTTCTTCTTCCTGTCGCCACAGTGCCGCCCTGCACTGGCACCATGCCGCCCTGCACCCATGCCGCCGTGCCGAGCCTCCCTGGTGGACAAAGCCACGCCCTGGATGCCACCTGCTCCCTCATCGTTCCCCTCCCCCTGCTCTCTCTCCCCGCGGAAAACCCTAACCCTAGATCGAACGATGCCGCCGCTCGCCTCCGTTGCGCTTGCCGTCGTCCCCAGCCACCGGAGCATGAGCTGAAGCCGCCGCCCGCTTCGCCTCGTCGTCCTCTTAGTCCTCGGGCAAGGAATCGCCGCGGGGTCGCCCGCATCGACGCCGTCGTCCGCGTTCTCTCCGACTCCGGCCGCCGCGCTGCGGGCAAAATTGCCGCCATCCCTGGCCTCCTCCGACCACGCCGAGCATGCCCACTCGTCTAGGGTGAGCACGCCATCCTCCGGGACAACTTCTTCTTCCTCCTCCTGCTCTGTAGCCTCGCCTCCGTGCGAGAGGCTGTCCGGCCATCCGCCATGGCCGTGCGATGTAGAGCACACGCGCGCCGCCATGCATCCTCCCTTCCGTCTCCGAGCAAGCGCACGGCTACGGCCTCCACACCACACTCGCTTGCACTCACGCACACCCACGGAGCGCCGCCAGAATGGGGTCGTCGCCGGCCGTTGCTCCGTCTGGTGCCGCCGCACGCCACCGTGCGCCCGGCCTGGATGCCCTGTCTGGGCCGGCCAGAAGGCCGGCTGGCTCGGGAGCCTGCCCGGCCCTGTTGCCCAGTCTGGGCCGGCCAAATGCTGGCTGCCTCGGGCGCTTGCCCGGCCTGTGGGCCGGCCTGGCCGACCTTAGGCCGGCCTGACAGTGTTTTGTTTTTTTCCTTTTCGGATAAAAAAATAAAAAAAATAATTGATAACTAATTAAATATTGCTCCAAATTTAGCAAATAAAATATCAAATTGTTCAGAAAAACAATATCTACCTGTTGGTAACTTTGCCATGCTCTTTTGAGTAAAATATTTCCCTTTATTTAGGAAATACTAAAATGGCAAAACTAATACCAAATTTGGAAAAAAAATTCATAACTCGATAAAATGGCAAAGTGATTAGCATGACAAATGCTATCAAACCATGTTAATAGCACATCATGACAACAAATTTTCCTTTGAAGTTATTCTTTAATTGTCTAAAAGAATTAAATTCAAATAATTATTTAATTCACTATTTATTCATTGATAATTGGAAAATTACAAATAAGGTACCAAAATGATCAGAAGAACAATACCTAGCTAATCATGTCATGTTCATGCATATCTAAGCCACTCTTTAGCAATGTAATAATTTATACGCAATGAGGACATTAAGTTATATATGGGGTTGCTTCCAAATAATTGCACTAATTCTTTGGCACTCCATTTAATATTGTTAGTTAAATTATATGATGATATCAATGCATAAACTTGACATGTCATCATGATTGTGCATTGCACCTTGTCTTCGTGTTATTTATTTTGTTCTTCTGTTATTTGTATGGGTATCGATAGATTAAGGAGTCGAGGGTTCCGTCGCCTATCCCGACGATCCGTACTACACGCCCCGTCAACAAGGCAAGAGATAACCTAACCTTCTTGGCATATAGCCTCCTATTGTTTATACAACTATTTTTATCCACCATAATATTGCATTCGATTCCAATGTCACTTTTGATCAAGATGTAGAGTATCCTATGAATTGCATTGTCCCCTAAACCATCACATGTTTTCCCGTCATATGAACCATAGGTTTGATGTGTTGGCCGGAGATGATATCTATAACTGTTGTGTTATGCTTAGCTATGCTTAGCCATGCTTAGTCGAATGCTTAATTGTCCGGTGTTTAATTTTCATGATTATGATAATTGATGGAATGTTCGGACTGGTGGATGCTTGGTACTTAAATTAAAATGCTAAAAAGGCTTGGATGAGTTGCCATCGGGGATGGTGTTTTGCCTCATTCTTGCACCTAAGTGCGAGTTCTTGTCTCTAGAACCAAGGTTTGAGCGTGCTGCCATTGGTGGGAGTATGGGCTCCTTACTAACTGAATAACTTGTGCGGGCGTATCCAAGGGTCCTCTAGTTTGCTATTTCCATTTGTGGGTGCGTGTATGGGTGGAAAAAGAAACGATGAGGATGGTGGTGTTTAGGGTGTGGCGATGGGGGCAGGGGCTGAAATAGGCTGGACAAACTTGTCCTGTCGCCACAGATGATCCTTGGATAGTCTCATGCGAGGTAAAGGTTTAACCGCGCCCACTTGCCAGCTTTCCCCGGAAGAGAGCTAATCAGGCGAGCCGGATGGTACCAATGGGTAAATTAGTACACCCCTGCAGGGTTTAATCTTTTCAAAAAGCCGTGTCCGCGGTTATGGACGCCTTGGGAACGGATTACAAGATCATAGAAAACCTTAATCTTAATTAAAATTTGGCAACTAGAGGTTGCAACTCAAAGTGTGGTAAAAGGTTCACTTCCCCGAGAGTGATTCAAGGGAGTGCCTTGGTGGAGATGAGTGATAGTTTCTGGTTACTATTGTTTCTTTGAGAACCAAAGATAAAGGTTTACTATCTTATCCCCTTTCAAAAAACCTTCTGAGTAGTCGATGCCATGAGTCATGTTTTGCAAAGGAAAATTAGCTTTATGCAAATTAACTACTATACAGATTTAGAGCCTTGTCATCATTGGGCCTATATCGCCCTACTAAACTTGCGAGTACGTCGTACTCAGTCTCTCTTTATTGATTATTAATTGTTTCAGAAGAGGACGTCACCGAGCAGGCAGGTGGGTTCTTTGTTGACATCGACGAGTAGTTTGGGGTTCCCAGGTGGCAGCTTGGGACGTCGTGGAACAAGCTGGTTGGGAATATTATCTGTAGGCCTCTTAGGCCATATTTTGGATCTTGTTGTATTAGACAACCACCTCGCTTCCGCATGATGAACTGTTGGGTCTGTGACCTCTGTTGTGTATTTGTATCTTTCTCGCTATATGAGTTGCTATATGAACTTTTGTGTCGTAGAGTTTGTGATGTGCCAGTTGTTCCACAAGTCTTGATCTCTGTATTATACATTGATAGCTATGCCAGTGTTTATGGCACGATCGATGTGTTGCGTGGGAGCGGTAATTCCATGCCCTTCGATTGTGTAGCATAGCCTGTGGGTTACATAGCCTCTCTGTATAATTCTGGGGTCGGGGCGCTACAAGTTGGTATCAGAGCAGGACTGCCTGTAGGAAACCCTTTCTATTGGTCGATGTCGAGTCTAGTGTTCGTGAAAGTTATTTATAACCTAAAAATGAGTTGTGAATACCATCTTAGGATTCTTTTTACTCCTTACCCAATTCACTCTAATCTCAGAGACCTCTTACCTCTATTTGATTTAACGGTTCTTCTGATCGTCGGCAAATTCTAACCTCTAGGTTCACGGGTTTGGCTTCTACCTTTACTTTACTGGTTAGCTCTGCTCGTCTGCAAATTCTAAAGCCCGAAGAGAGGAAGTATTGCAGTTCGTCAAGACATTCCTTTGCCCTAGCCCAAGATCTTGAACCGAAGGTCCCGGATTGTGCTAGGGCTCTGTTGTAATGATTCATGAGGGTTGTCACCCTTGTGAGCCTTATGCTATTGTGAGTCCGAGTACATGAAGCTGGTCTTTAACCCTAGATCTTTTCCATTGAACCCTGATGTTAATTGTCACACCCTACACCAGGTTGGCAAAATTTTAAGTTAGTCTTCAAACTCGAGGTTGCAGCCGTAATTGATTTGCTCAGTAATGCTCCTCTCTGTCACTAGCTTTAGCTAGACTCTCTGTCAGGGAAGCATCTGGATCACGACAAGATTACTCTTAGCGAGTTTTCTATCAATGTCTGTGATTCCTCCAATAACACTCGTTCGTGAAACTCTTTCGGCACTAGTTGTCGGAAGAGTGCTAACAATGGCTTCTGCAATATCTTGGAATTGTTGTTAGCCCGTTCCTTACTCTAAATCTGTTGTCTGCCCTCTACCTGTCGGTTGACAGTCAAGTTTTATCGTGCATTGGGGTGTTCTGATGCGTGTTATTCTCGTGGTTCGTCAAGCCATCCCACTTCGGGATGTCGGGAGAAACAAACTCCGATACCTTGTCCATTTCTCGGACCAGGTCAAAGTATTGTAATTCGCAGAGTAAGAGCTTGTCTAGCTTTTGTTCCGTTCCACCTTGTAGTGTGACACTCTTTCATATCAAGAGGTCGTGCTTAGTCTCATGACGTACTAGATGAAGTGATGCTCTTACCCTTTCTTATCCATCTACCTCCGAGCTCCTCGGGCTCGAGAATGTTGAGGATGAATATCATTGTGGTAATCGTATATTCTTAGCAATTGTTATTGTTTTGAAATCCAAAGACTTTGGTGGCACTCTTAGCATGAATGGTAATCATATCATCGAGCTGATTTGTCTGAGTTGTCAAGTCCATTCGTTCAGGTGTACACCTTCGGTCAACGAGTTAGATTCGTGTCGAAACTTTCAAGACCACATCTTTTCCTTGGAAAGCATGTTTCCAATCGCAACTCGTGACATGCGGTGGTTCGTGATATCCTGGATGTCCTTCCAGAAGTACTGCCGTGTTGTCCTCTGACTGTGTTGTCGAGTAATATTGGAAACTTGTCCGAACCATCTCCGTGTCATCACGTAGTATGTGTTCTGGATGATGGAAGTGATCTTCTCTGGTCCATGTGCAATTGTTGACATATGTCGCCAGGGGTCCGCGTGAAGTTCCCTTTGTCTCCTCGAGGTTAATCACAAGATGGTCATGCATATGTGCATTATTGTGGAGCTGGTGGGTTGTTACCTCCAGTACTCTAAATAAGTCATGTATGCGCACCAAGCCGCTGGCCAAGTTATTCTTGAATAAGAAGAAGATATCAGATCTCATCGTCATACCGGTGTTTCCCAATCAGGACTTAGTTGTGCTTCATTGCTTGGAGTTCGAGCTGGTTCAATTTTCTCTTCGTAGTCGTGACCCCATGGAACTCGCGATCTAGATCGTGTCCTGAATCTTGACACTGTGGCCCATGTCTTGAGAATCTAGTGACCCTACTTCTGTTACCTTTCGCAACCCCCCCCCCCCTTCAGACCTGCTAAGCCTGAAGTGTCTGTACACCTAACCAACTTGGAACCTCAAGCAGAAATGAAGCTTGGTGTTTATCAAGAGTATGACCTAGTCCTACCTGAGACCCCGACAAGTCCGATGTTGTGGTTCACGCACCTCACCGGAAGGTCTTTTGACGAAATCTCTTAACTCTTCCAATATCGACTACTGTCCATGAGGATCATGTGTAACTCCTTCTAGGAGTTCCCCATATGGTCTTTTCTCTATCTTCAAGTACGACCTTCGCTTGATGATCGATTGAAGGATATTCCGAAGCCCGAGTGTGATATCTAGAACCTCAAGAAGAACATTACCACGGAGTTGCTAAATATCTATCGGTCGAACCCCCCTACTCCTTGTATCTTGGGAATAGCTCGTGTATAAGGTTTGATCTCTCTATCTAATGGTGGATCAATGCTATATCCTTCCCTCCTAGGTGAACCCAAAGTTTTTCCCAATCCCACGGACCTTGTGTGAATTCATCAGTCACGTTAGGGCCCGAGCTTTAATCTTATGGAAACTTCTGGTATGTCAAAGCATGGAGTCCAGAAGAGGTCCTTTCTCCTCACGGTGCTTCAAATCTCTACAGTCTACGCATCTGGGTGGTTTGAAGTGATGTCTTGGTCTTGGACAGAAATCCTGATAAATTCGGGTGACAAAGTGATCGGTTGTCCTATCCTCGGCTCGACCTTTGATTGGTCAAGTTGTTCCAAGTTTTCTTCAATGGCTTATGGTCTTGGGAAAAGTTCATAATTCCAACCCTTGGAGAAAACTTGTCTAACACCTTGAGCTAGCTTCCGTTCTTCCGTCACCTCGGCATGTCATGCTTGTTACCTTATGTTGTACAGCAAGGAAGATCATCGTGGGATCGAGAAGATCGTGAAAGTTACGTGTTGTCATGTTTCCCTCTTTCCTCTCTCCTTCTACTCTAGAATCTCGGGACGAGATTCCTGTAAGGGGGGTAGATTTGTAACAGCCCCAGTTTGGTACCCTAAAATATGGGCCAAATTTTCACTTTTTCTTTGCACTTGCATCATGGCATACATATTTAAATTTGCTAAAGTTAAATAAAGCAACACTTGGAAATTAAAACAAAGGAAGCAAAACTCCTCCCGAATTTCCAAATCAAATACATTGTCACATTGGCAAAACAAATAAAATTGAACTTCCAAATTGTCCAGGAAGTTCCAAGAGTACATGTTATAATTTTTGTTAAAAGCAAATTCTTAACAAGCAAAGAAATAAATTTGAGAATTCAAAATTGGCTCAATTCTAATTCTATTTTTTTTGAAACCAAGTTAAACTTTCCAAAAATTCAAAATAAAATTATAGGGAGCTTAATTGATATATTAGGAGCCCCCATGAATATTTTCATTATTTTTGAAGATGCTTAAGTACTCCAAGTAAATGCATTTCGGAAATTATCAAATTTGACCATAATTAAACCCTATGAACAAATGTTGCTCAAAACAATTTATTTTGCAACACCAGTTTTTGTGGAGCTTCTTCATGTAATGGGGAGCCTATGTGAATTTTTCCAGAATTTATAAAAATGTCTCAAGGCCTTAATTAAATCCCTAAACCCTACTGGTTTTAATTAAAAAGGAAAAAAGGGGCAAAAGATTAAAAACCTGACAGCCCCCCCCCCCATTGTCATCCTCTCTCCGCTTCTTCTTCCTGTCGCCACAGTGCCGCCCTGCACTAGCGCCATGCCGTTGTGCCGAGCCTCCCTAGTGGACAAAGCCACGCCCTGGACGCCACCTGCTCCCTCACCATTCCCCTCCCCCTGCTCTCTCTCCCCCCGCGGAAACCCTAACCCTAGATCGTCCGATGCCGCTGCTCGCCTCCGTCGCGCTTGCCGTCGTCCCCAGCCACCGGAGCATGAGCTGAAGCCGCCGCCCGCTTCGCCTCGTCGTACTCTTCATCCTCGGGCAAGGAATCGCTGCGGGGTCGCCCGCATAGACGCCGTCGTCGCGTTCTCTCCGACTCCGGCCGTCGCGCTGCGGGCAAAATTGCCGCCAACCCTGGCCTCCTCCGACCACGCCGATCACGCCCACTCGTCTAGTGTGAGCACGCCGTCCTCTGGGACAACTTATTCTTCCTCCTCCTGCTCTGTAGCCTCGCCTCCGTGCGAGAGGCCGTCCGGCCGTCCTCTATGGCCGTGCGATGTAGAGCACGCGCGCGCCGCCGTGCGTCATCCCTTCCGTCTCCGAGCACGCGCACGGCCACGGCCTCCACACCGCACTCGCTTGCACTCATGCACACCCACGGAGCGCCGCCAGAACGGGGTCGTCGTCGGCCGTTGGTCCGTCGGGTGCCGCCGCATGCCACCGTGCGCCCGGCCTGGTGACGGTCTGGCCCGGCCAGAGGCCGGATGCCTCGGGCGGGTGCCCGGCCTGGACGCCCTGTCTGGGCCGGCCAGAAGGCCGGCTGGCTTGGGAGCCTGCCCGGCCCTGTTGCCCGATCTGGGCCGGCCAAAGGCTGGCTGCCTCGGGCGCTTGTCCGGCCTGTGGGCCGGCCTGGCCGACCTTACGACGGCCTGGCAGTGTTTTGTTTTTTCCTTTTCGAATAAAAAAATAAAATAATTGATAACTAATTAAATATTGCTCCAAATTTAGCAAATAAAATATCAAATTGTTCAGAAAAACAATACCTACCTGTTGGTAACATTGCCATGCTCTTTTGAGTAAAATATTTTGCCTTTATTTAGGAAATACTAAAATGGCAAAACTAATACCAAATTTGGAAAAAATCATAACTCTATAAATAATCAACCAAAATTTGTGAATAAAATATCAAAGTGATTAGCATGACAAATGCTATCAAACCATGTTAATAACACATCATGACAACAAATTTTCCTTTGAAGTTATTCTTTAATTGGCTAAAAGAATTAGATTCAAATAATTATTTAATTCACTATTTATTCATCGATAATTGGAAAATTACAAATAAGGTACCAAAACGATCAGAAGAACAATACCTAGCTAATCATGTCATGTTCATGCATATCTAAGCCACTCTTTAGCAATGTAATAATTTATACGCAATGAGGACATTAAGTTAAATATGGGGTTGCTTCCAAATAATTGCATTAATTATTTGGCACTCCATTTAATATTGTTAGTTAAATTATATGATGATATCAATGCATAAACTTGAGATGTCATCATGATTGTGCATTGCACCTTGTCTTCCGATTATTTATTTTGTTCTTCTGTTATTTGTTTGGGTATCGATAGATTCAGGAGTCGAGGGTTCCCGCGCCTATCCCGACGATCCGTACTACACGCCCCATCAACAAGGCAAGAGATAACCTAACCTTCTTGGCATATAGCCTCCTATTGTTTTATACAACTATTTTTATCCACCATAATATTGCATTCGATTCCAATGTCACTTTTGATCAAGATGTAGAGTATCCTATGAATTGCATTGTCCCCTAAACCATCACATGTTTTCCCCTCCTATGAACCATAGGTTTGATGTGTTGGCCGGAGATGATATCTATAACTGTTGTGTTATGCTTAGCTATGCTTAGCCATACTTAGTCGAACGCTTAATTGTCCGGTGTTTAATTTCCATGATTATGATAATTGATGGAATGTTCGGATTGGTGGATGCTTGGTACTTAAATTAAAATGCTTAAAAGGCTTGGATGAGTTGCCATCGGGGATGGTGTTTTGCCTCATTCTTGCCCCTAAGTGCGAGTTCTTGTTTCTAGAACCAAGGTTTGAGCATGCTGCCATTGGTGGGAGTATGAGCTCCTTACTAAGTGAATAACTTGTGCAGGCGTATCCAAGGGTCCTCTAGTTTGCTATTTCCATTTGCGGGTGCGTGTATGGGTGGAAAAAGAAACGATGAGGATGGTCGTGTTTAGGGTGTGGCGATGGGGACAGGGGCTGAAATAGGCTGGACAAACTTGTCCTGTCGCCACAGATGATCCTTGGATAGTCTCATGCGAGGTAAAGGTTTAACCGCGCCCACTTGCCAGCTTTCCCTGGAAGAGAGCTAATCAGGCGAGCCAGACGGTACCAATGGGTAAATTAGTACACCCCTGCAGGGTTTAATCTTTTCGAAAAGCCGTGTACGTGGTTATGGACGCCTTGGGAACGGATTACGAGATCATAGAAAACCTTAATCTTAATTAAAGTTTGGCAACTAGAGGTTGCAACTCAAAGTGTGGTAAAAGGTTCACTTCCCCGAGGATGATTCGAGGGAGTGCCTTGGTGGAGATGAGTGATGGTTTCTGGTTACTATTGTTTCTTTGAGAACCGAAGATAAAGGTTTACTATCTTATCTCCTTTCGAAAAACCTTCTGAGTAGTCGATGCCATGAGTCATGTTTTGAAAGGAAAATTAGCTTTATGCAAATTAACTACTATACAGATTTAGAGTCTTGTCATCATTGGGCCTATATCGCCCTACTAAACTTGCGAGTACGTCGTACTCAGTCTCTCTTTGTTGATTATTAAATGTTTCAGAGGAGGACGTCACCGAGCAGGCAGGTGGGTTCTTCGTTGACATCGACGAGTAGTTTGGGGTTCCCAGGTGCCAGCTTGGGATGTCGTGGAACAAGCTGGTTGGGAATGTTATCTGTAGGCTTCTTAGGCCATATTTTGGATCTTGTTGTATTAGACAACCACCTCGCTGCCGCATGATGTACTGTTGGGTCTGTGACCCCTGTTGTGTAATTTGTATCTTTCTCGCTATATGAGTTGATATATGAACTTTTGTGTCATAGAGTCTGTGATGTGCCAGTTGTTCCACAAGTCTTGATCTCTGTATTATACATTGATAGCTATGCCAGTGTTTATAGCACGATCGATGTGTTGCGTAGGAGCGGTAAATCCATGCCCTTCGATTGTGTAGCATAGCCTGTGGGTTACATAGCCTCTCTGTATAATTCCGTTGTCGGGGCACTACATGCGCCACAGATACCTCGTTACTAAATTATATTTCTGTCGCGCATGGGGCCAGATGCGCCACCGAAATGTAGATTTCTGTGGCGCATCCAGCTCCATGCGCCACAGAAATATTTTGGAAATTTTTGAATCTGGAAATTCAAAAAAACTGGAAAAAACTAAAAATGATTTTTTTTTGGAAAAACCTAAATATTTGAATTTTCCAATTTTTTCTGAATTTTTTAACCCATCTCAAATGATGACTTCCCGCTAGGGAACCCATCCTCAAATTGCTTAACGCAAGAGCGCTTAACTTCTAAGTTCTATTCAGTTCAGTTACCCTTATGCTACTCAAGTTCTTATTGATATAAGTATCATATATCAACCCTTTTAAGCCTTGTATGTGCATATATATGTGTGTGTAGTTTATGTGTGGTATGTATATATATATGTGTGTTTTTAAATTAAAAAAATAAAAAACTTCAAAAGTTTCAAAAGCAAATCCAAAGTTTCAAAAAATCCCAAAAAAAATCAAAAAAAATCAAAAAATCCAAAAAAACCAAAAAAAATTAAAAAAATTCAACCAAATGTAATAAAAAAAATTTGAAATATGAATTTTGACCTTTTTTGCAAAAAATACGTAGAATTTTGGAATTCAATTTTTTTCTCAAAAATCCCAAAAAATTCAAAAAAAATCAAAAAAAACTTAGAAGTTCAAAAAATTCAAAAATAATCTTTTTGAAACTTTTCTTGATTTTTGATTTTTTTGGATTTTCTGGATTTTTTATTTTTTGGATTTTTTTGCACTTTTTTGGATTTTTTAAACTTTTCTATGGCGCATGTAGCACATGCGCCACAGCACAGAAATGTGCATTTCTGTGGCGCATGCAGCACATGCGCCACAGAAATGTGCATTTTTGTGGCGCATCTGCAACATGCGCCACAGAAAGCGCATGTGGTTTTCGTGAGCCACAGAATTCCATATTCCACAGAAATATTTTCTGTGGCACAAGGCTATTTGGTGCGCCACAAAATCAGTTTCCACCTATAGCTAGTTTCCTAGTAGTGTCTTGTAACAGCCCTAGTTTGGAAATGAAAAATACGAAGAATTTTTCCACTTTTTGCATTCTTGTTTGCATCATGGCATGTCTTTAAATTGCTAATGTTAATAAGTAATCAAATGGAAAACAATGAAATGAGGGAAGCCAAACTTCCCAAAACTCTTTACTTCTTGAAATGCAAACTATGGTGTAACCCTTGTCATGGCAAGTGACCTTACGGTCTAGCAAGTTTCCCTAAGTTCAAACAATGCTCAAGACAACAAATGGTTTGTCTTCTATTTTTGTTCCAAGTCTCAAACTTCTTTTGTGTTGCAAGGAACTTCCTAATTGTGAACCATGTTGTGATGCCCTAAAAATCCAAAGGAAAATATGGGGAGCTTCCTATTCTGGTTGGCAGCATCCCTAAATTTCTCTGTAATTTTTGGACTTGTGTAAAATGCTTTTCAAAACCTGGACTTTTTCTGCCAAATTCTGTTCATCCGGAATGACCCGGAAATTTCCGGATCTATTCCGGGCCAGTCGGAATTTTCCGGACCCATCCGGAAAATTCCGGACGAAGCACAGTGACGAATGAACACTGGCGCCATGCCGCCGATGCCACCTGCTCCCTTGCCCATGCCGCTCGACGCCATGGCCCCCCTTGAGGCCAAAGACCGCTCCAAGGACGCACGCCTGCCCCTTTTTCCCCCTGCTCCCTCTCTCTCTTGTCTCCCTCCCGAGCTCCCCACGGCCACACCTCACTTTCGCCGTTGCCGAGCTCGCCGCTGCCGTCCCGGACCGCCCCGCACGAATCCAAGACCACGGAGAGGTCCACCGCGTTCTCCTCTCTCTGCCCACCCGAGGAATCGAGCCGGGAAGCCTCGGTCCCGACGTTTTCATCCTCGACACCATCCTCCGCCGGCCGAGCCCGCCGGCTCGATTCGGTCGTCGCCGCCCCCCCCCTTCGCCTAATCGGTCACCCATACGCGTCCAGGGTGAGCCCCGCATCCCCTAAGCCCCTTACCGTTTTCCCTCTCCCTCCCTCTCTTGCTCACGTTGAGCGAGTTCCCGCCGCCGCCGTCGTTTTCTCTGCCCAGCTTCAAGCCGTCCGGAATCGCCCGGATTATTCCGGATCGATTCCGGGTCGACCGGATTTTTCCGGACATTTCCGGACGAATTCCGAAACCCCAACCGAAAGATTTTGAGGTCACCTCGGATTTGGCTCGGAATGAGCCCGGATTATTCCGGACCATCCGGAATATTCCGGCCCAATCCGGATGAATTCCGAACCTAGCTGAAAACTTGTGAACTTTGTAATTTAGCCTCCCTTCGTTAAATCTTGCAATTGTTATACCAATTTGATCAGTGTTTCAAGTGCTATCTAAATATGCTAGTATCACCTCATGACAACACCTTGGGCTTTGATGCTAACTTTGAATTGGTTACAAGACCTAAATCCCACAACCTTTTAAATTGCTTTACTTCATCGGTGCTCCGAAAATTACACATAAATTACCGAAATGATCGAAATGATAAACCCTAACCTCTTCATGTCATGTTCATGCATTTTGAACCATTTATCTAATAGTTCAATAATTTATAAAGAATTGTGGTCACTAAGGTAAATATGGGGTTGCTTCCAAATAATTGCACTAATTATTTGGAACTCCATTTAATTGGTTATATCAATCAAATGTTGATATCTTTGCATCAATATGACATGTCATCATGTGATTGCGCATTGCACCTTGTGATCGTGTGATTTATGTGTGCTTTGTATTTCTTTTGGGTATCGATAGATTCCGGAGTCGAGGGTTACCCCGAAGATCAGTACTTCACGCCCGGGCAGCAAGGCAAGAGATAACCTAACCTTCTTGGCATCTAGCATCCTATGTTTTTATAAACTTATTTTATCCACCATAATATTGCATGCGGTTCAAATGTCTTTTTGGTAAATATATAGAATCCTATTAATGCATGTCTCTTCCCCGAGCCAATCACATGTATCCCTACCTATGAAACCTAGGGTTGAAGTGTTGGCCGAGATAACTATAGAATGGTGGTATTCATATATCTAGCTATGCTTAGCAATGCTTAGGTAAATGCTTTATGTCCGTTATTATTTCCGTAATTGTTGATGATGATGGAATGATTCGGGCATGGTGGATAATGGAGATGCTTAATTAAAATGCTAAGATGGTTGGGGTGAGTTGCCATCGGGGATGGTGTTTTGCCTCACTCTAGCCCCTAGGTGCTAGTTCTTTACCTCTTGAACCAAGACGAGCGTGCTGCCATTGGTGGGTGTATGGGCGCCTTACTAACTGAATAACTTATGCGGGCGTATCCAAGGGTCCTCTAGTTCGGTTTTCCATTTGCGTGTGAGTGGAAAGATGATGTTGATGAGGATTTGTGTTTAGGGCGTGGCGATGGGGCAGGGCGCTGAGAGCGCTGAGCCTGTCCTGTGGCCACAGATGACTCTTGGATATTCTCACGTGAGGTAAAGGTTTAACCGCGCCTGCTTGCCGGCCTTCCCCGGAAGAGGGCCAACTAGGTGAGCCGGACGGTACCAATGGGTAAATTAGTACACCCCTGCAGGGTTTAATCTTTTCGAAAAGCCGTGTCCACGGTTATGGACAACTTGGGAATAGACGATAAGATCATAGAGAATCTTAACCTAATTGATATGGCAGCTAAAGGTTGCATAATCACGTGTGTTAAAGGTTCACTTCCTCGAGGGTGATTCGAGGGGGTGCCTTGGTGGAGACGAGAGAGTTGGTTACAAAAGGGTTCGATGAGAACCAAAGATGACAAATGTTACTCTCTTACCCCTTTTGAAAAGTATTCTGAGTAGGCGAATGCCATGTGTCAATTATATATCTGTTTATGCAACTTAGCATTATGCAAAAGAAATACATATACAGCTTTAGAGCCTCCGTCAGTCATTGGGCCTATATCGCCCTACTAAACTTGCGAGTACGTCGTACTCAGTCTCTCTTTGCTGCCTCTATGATTTTGTATTTCAGAGGAGGACGACGCCGAGCGGCTAGGTGGGTTCTTCGTTGACGTCGACTACTAGTCTGGGGTTCCCAGGTGGCAGCTTGGGACCGTGGAACAAGCTGGCTTGGGTGATGTTTATCTGTAGGCCTCTTAGGCCATAATTTGCTTCTTGTTGTATTAGACAACGCTACTTCGCTTCCGCTTGTTGAATTGTAGGATCTGTGATCCTTTTGCCTTGTAATATTTGTATTCTCCTCGTATATGAGTTGCTATATAAATGTTTTGTGTCGTAGAGTCATGCTTTGTGCCAGTTCTGTTCCACAAGTCTCGATCTTTGTTTTATACATTGATGGTTGTGATTGCTTACATAGCCTCTCTGTATAATTCCGGGGTCGGGGCGTTACATGTCTCCCCTTGCCCACCCGCCAGTGGCACAACATCCCTACTCACTCTGCACTTTTCTCTCCCAACTGAGAAAGCTCCTACGGCTGCTCTACAATTCCATGGTCGACGAACCCACCATCACCATTGAAGCCATCTTCGGCCTTGGCCCCGTAGTGAAATCGAAGAAAGAGCTCACCTGGTGCAGAGAGTTGCGGAGACCAAGAAGGGCAACCGGAGGAATAAGGTCAAGACTCAAGCCGTCGCCACTCAGGCTTTGTCCATCGGAAAGTCCACCGACATGCAGCACCTCACCAACACCAAAGTCATCGCCACGAAAGTCGTGCAACAAAACCTCCTCATGCTCGGGACGGTTCCACCGCCTGCCGCTCTAGCCATGGCCGCCACCACGGTCATAAGCACTGGCTCATCGGCGAACCGTCCGTCCAGACTTCCGGAGTCGTCCAGATAACCGGCGTCGCCTTTGTACGGGTTCCTATCCCGGCGTACCCTCCCCCCCCCAACGTCTCGATTATCCACCTCACCCCGGAACGCCTTGCCAAAAATCACCGATTTCGTGCCGCTCGTCCCCACCATACCCCCTCCCATTGATCTCAGCGCCACGCATGTGGCCGGTGCACCTTTGACACAAATATAGCCCCCGCAGGTGATCTCCACGACCAACCTCCCTTATGCCCACAACTTGTTCGGTGGAATGCCGAGTATGACGCCGACCGATGGGGCGTTGATGCGTGTAAAACATACGCATCTTTATTCATAGTTTAAACCGTATCCTTGTCATTTATTTGACAAGATATCTACTATATACCTGCCACTAATCACTAATGTGTAATAAATTGCAAAATCTCTTTGTCATGAGTTTTATCTACAGTTTGGACGTGGAATCATTGAAAATCTGGACTAAATGGAAGGAAATGATCAAGGGAGAAAATGCCAAGTCAAGCTGCCTTCGCAGCACGTGGAAGGACTAGCGGTACCGTGGCCACCTACTGTACCAGCCACCGTACTGCACGTCAGCGCGACCGTCAGATCAAACCGACCAAAAGTCATCAAAGGGCCGAGAGCTAATTCGCATCAGAAGGCCCCTGAAAACCTAATTCCGCCTGCTGCTACTATAAGGAGGAGAGGAAACAACCACCGGAAAAAGACACAACACCCATCATCACATCGCCATCACGCTGCTGCATCCATCCATCATCATCACCACGAAGTGCTGCCAAATCTCCACACCACCATAGACATAGTCATACTACTTTGTAATCTTGATCTCATCGTGATTGGCAACATTGTAAGAACTATCATTATTTCAATCCAAGTACTATTTACAACAATATTTTCTATTGCTGATATGACCGTGATGTGTGAGTACACCACTCGGGCTAAGGGCTGAGGCCTAGCCTCGCAGCTATGTGCAATATATTATCCATGGCAAATTAGATTAATGAGTTCTTTATGTTATACATGTACATGTTTGTATCTGTGCCTCGCTCCTAGGACTTGTCAGGTACCCAAGACCCCGAAGAGTGATCAAGGTGTAGGTATGACGAGAGATGCGTGGAAGGCTGGCAGTGAAACTCAGTGACAACAAGAGGAGTACAACAGCTCAAAGCAATTCTCTTAGGAACAACAATGATGTCACAACACTTAATGATTTTTTTCTGTTAATTCTTAAATACCAAGACAACCCCGCGAGACGGATTAGGGCCAGCAGTTGGACAAATACTCTATGATAACGAGTGTTCTGAGCCATAGTGATTTATGGACACATTGCCTACATATATTATATAGCATGAGAATTAATCATTATTAATCGTTTGCATCCTTATCTTATTTATCCTATGGAACTAACGCACTGCTGCAGGTGAAACCTTAAGTCCTGGCCTATTTTAATCCATTGAGAACACCCCTTTCAGAGAACAAGACTGGTCCGGTAAAATGTGAATTTAATAAGACTTTCTTAGGCTTGTTGACTAACTTATCAAGCACATACTCCCCGGTTCGATAAACCATGGGTCTCATAGGGGAAAAAGCTACATATTACAATCCGATAATCCAGATCGAAGGTATCAGGCGTACTTCGACGATACCGATTGTTTCATGTTGGAGATGACCAATGAGGGTGGCCCATCGGCTCAACGCGATGGCACCCAAGATACTCAAACACGAGAGTGTAAACATTGATGGAGAGTCATTGTTTGATGACCTCTGAAAGAGCATGGTTGCCCCCATGTGTAGTTTTGGTAATTAATGACAATCTTTATGGACTAATGTTTTCTTTGAGTTATACTTGTAGGTTTGGTCCATATGCCTTGCTTGGTCTCCATATGTTGGAGTCAAGGCTAAAAGGAGAAGATTATATGTTGATCAAGGCTAAGTGCAAGTCGATCAATACACAAGGCTAGGGATGTACCATGAGGGATTGTATGATCTCATGGTATGGTAAGAATTGTCAATATAGCCTTGTGAACTAACCCATGATCTATGTGCTTGTATCTCTATGCATGGTTAGGCATTTCTCCATGAGCATGCAACGAAAGGGATATCCCATGTAGCCCATGGAGGATGGCGTCACGTGGTGATCGTCATCAAGATAAGGGTCGGGTGAAGATATGTCGAAGAGTGCCTCTCCCATCTTGGTGTATGGGGGAGCAATATGTGAGTCTTCACCAAGCGGAGTGCAATAAAGAAAGGTGGTTCATCTTGAGAAGGTCAAGGCGTCATCATCTAGCTCAAGTGGATTATGCACAAGGCAAAGGTATGACCTTGATAGGTTTTCTATTTTACCGGTCTAATGATGTTAGTTGAGAGACCGGGTTATAGGATAGATAGCCGTACTATCAAGAGGGGCTCTCGAGCGAGTATCTTGATCGTATCGTTGTAGAGAGCTCAAACCTTTGCATCCTTGGCATCATCTTTATTGGTTCTTATTTGGATCTTATCATGGTGTGGTCTTGGTACTTGTCGTGCTCGTCATGAAAAGGCCAAGTTCACCGAAAACGGGTTTCGTATGCATCTTCTCTTGCGTATTCGGTTTTGGAGATTTTGCCGGTTCATCTGTGCGGAAGGTTTCACTCTTACATTTATTAGCAAAATCTCCCGTGCTTGGTTTCAATATTTCTACTTTTTGTAGGGTGGCCCTTGTCGTCCTCTTTCCAACAAAATTGGATTTACCGCGATCGGAGTTTCCTAGAAAAAGTTATTCAGTTTCAGGGTTTTGCTGTTTTTCTCTGTGCAGCGGTAGTACCGCCGCCTCTGGCGGCAGTGCCGCCAGCGGTGCCTCCAGCACTACCGCCAGGGAGGCGCTCTGTTAGTCCTCAGCGGCAGTACCGCCACCTCTGGCAGTAGTACAGCTGTTGGGGACTTTGAGCCCTCTCGCGGGGCTGTGCAGCACCGCCAGCAGTGCCGCCAGCACTACCACTGTTGATGCCTTCTGTTTCACCCCAGCGTTAGTACCGCCGCGTCTGGCGGCTGTACCGCTGCTGCGTGATCTTTTGAGAGCCGTTGGTGGGCTGAAACGCGTGGGTGGTAGTATCGCCGCCTCTGGCGGTAGGACCGCCCCTGCGCGAATCTACCCCCCAACGGTTGGCTTTTGGGGCAACCTATTTAAGGGGCCTTCTTTCCCAATGGTTGTCTAACTCTTGGCACTCTTTCTCTCCTCCATTGTTGACCTTTTGAGAGCTTGCCTTCTCTCTATTCCTCCATGATTCTTTCCTCCTTGTAGAGGGAAAAGAGAGAGGATATCTAGATCTAAATTTCCACCAAGCCATATCTCCTCTAAGTGAGGGGAACCCTTTGGATCTAGATCTTGGAGTTGCTTTGTGTTTCTCCTTTGTTCTTCCTCCCATATCCCTCCCTAGCATTTGTTTCTTTGGTTGGATTTGGGAGAGAAGGACTTGACCACCTTGTGTGGTCTTGCCTTTTGCATTTGGTGCATAGGTTTGAGTTCCCCACAATGATACGTGGGATTTGAAGTTAGAGAAGCTTGTTACTCTTGGGTGCATAGGGTTCCCAAGAGCTTGTGCCTCTTGGGTGCATTGTGTACCCTAGACGGTTGGTGGGTATCGCGAAGATCTTCAAGTTGTGAAGATTCGGGCACTTTGTATGGGTTTGGTCTACGCCCTCAAGAATACCTCATTGTATGGGTTTGGTCAACGCCCTCAAGAAAACCTCATAGTGAATGAGCAAATCCCCCATCGGGTATATTCCCCACGGGAGGAGCTCACGGAGAATAGGGTGAGCACGGGCGTGCTTGTAGGAGGGCCAAGGAGCCTCCAAACCCCTCCAACGTTGACGTACTTCCATTGGGAAGGAACTATGGGAAACAAACCTCCACCTCCACTTGTGTAAGTTATCTCTATAACCAAACCCTCTACTTATGCATTTACTTTGTGATAGCCATCGAGCTTGAAGTTCTATATATCTTGCTATCATCTCTTTGCCTTCTTGCTTAGCATAAGTTGTTGGTGCACATAGGTGAATGCTGCTGAATTAAAATAAGTTGGGTGGTGCCCCAAGTGAAGGCGGAATTGCAGCTAGTAGCAGTTTTCCCTCGTTTAACGAACCGAGGTTTATCAAACTAGTAGGACTTTGAAATCAACAACGAGGTGAATGTTGAAGATCTTTGGCGCTTGACCTTCAACAGACGTGGACCTGCACACACTCAACCAAAATACTTTGCCCCCAACGGCGGAAAGGTTGTCAATCTTTCCGGTCTCGCAGAAAACAAAGCGGTGACTAGAGGAATAATGATGATTAAAAGCAAGTAAATGAGGCTGTAAACAATGTAAAAAGATGGACCGGGGGCCATGGGTTCACTAGTGGAGTCTCTCAAGTAAATAAAATATGCATGTGATGGGTGAACGAATTACAGCTAGGCAATTGACAAGATCATGACACAAACCCAATTTAGCTATGACAAAAAGGACATGATAATATTTATGGAGGCATCACAACAAGGAACAAAGACCGTTGAGTCCAACTGCGTCTTTGTCTAAAAAGTCCACCGTGGGATCGCTATCCAGCCTGTCACCCAACGGTACTAAGTTGCAAGCAACAAACAATTGCATTAAGTAAAGTGCATGAAGTAAGCAATACTAATATCAAAAGAGACATTAAGACCGCTGTTTTACCCTTAGTAGCAACAGCACACCCTCGCCCTTAGACGTTTCTGTCACTCGTGCCCAGGAACAAAAGGGAGCATGAACCCACTATCTAGCATAAATACCCTCTCTTGGAGATACACACAATCACTTGGCCAAAGTAACTACGCACATCGGAGAGCATGCAAGAACATAAATTAATCATATAAGAATCATGCACAATCTGAACATAACTTCATAATCCATCGGATCCCAGCAAACACATCACATAGCATTACAATAATCGATCTTGATCATGTTAGGCAGCTCACAAGATCATAAGACATGAAGCACAAGAGAGAGAGACTACCAACTAGCTACTGCCATGGACCCGTAGTCCAAGGTGAGACTACTCACAAATCATCCCGGAGGAAGGCATGACGATGAAGAGCCCTCCGGGATCGATCTCCCCTCCGGCAGACTGCCGGGATCAGCTTCAGATTGGACCCCGAACTAGGGTTTTCGGTGACGGCGCGTCGGGGTCGAGTTTCTGGAAAATAATGGCCGCCTCCACGTTTTTAGGGTAAAAGGCAATTTATAGGCGTCGGAGGGGGCCGAGGTGAGGTCCCACGGGCAGGGGCGGGCCCCACTCGCGGGTGACCCCCAGGCCGCGGCAGGGTGGCTTCTCTGTCTTGTGGGCCTCCCCTCCGGCTCTCCTTCGGACTGGTACTTCGTCGTGGCAAATAAAAATTCCCCGTAAATTTTCGTCCAATTCCGAGAATATTTCCAGAAGTAAATTTCTGAAACAAAAAGACAGCAAAAACAAGGAACTGGCACTTGGCATCTTGTCAATAGGTTAGTCTGACAAAATGCATAAAAATGATATAAATGACAGTAAAAACATGTGACAATATCACAAAACTAGCATGGATCACTCAAAAATTATAGATACGTTTGAGACGTATCAGCATCCCCAAGCTTAACTCCTACTCGTCCTCGAGTAGGTAAGTGATAACAAATAATTTTTGATGAGACATGCGACCAACACATTCTTGATCAAGATAGTGATGCAAATCAAAGGATGTGAATGAAGAGATACAAAACAATTGTCTATAATTGTTAGCAAGAAAGCAATGAATAAACAAGTTGAATCATCCAAGCAAAACCTTTCATAAATAGTATGTCAAAGACATGAAAACAATGTGATCAACATATTTGACTAATTCACAAGGATAATAATTCCATGACAAAAGTGTTTGAGAATCAATACAAAGGAAGATGTAAGCATTAGCAAAGAGCTTCAACTTCCAACGGTTTATCTTATAGATAAAGTCAATACAAAGATTCTTGTTTAATCTTGATAATGTAATATGCTCAACGATACCCAGGGTCAATGCTAGATGTTTGCTTTTGTGGAGATAGAAGGAAAAAGGGAAAATTGACTCAACATTAAAAGTAAAAGAAAGGCCCTTCGCAGAGGGAAGCAGGGATTAGTCATGTGCTAGAGCTTTTTGGTTTTTAAAATAGAAGTAAAATGATTTGAGGTATGCATGCTTTCGTCAATGACTTCACAACAGAGAAGCTATCTAGTCCCTCATGACAAGCAAGGTTTTTAGACTTGTGAGAGCAGCTGGTTCTTAGAAGAGCGAGTACACTCTTCTTTCTCCTTGGTTTCACCACTGTCCAATGTTTGGGCTGATTTCTCAGATTTGCATTGCGCGGAGGAGAATTGTGAGTTATATTTATATTTTTGCTTAAGCTGCTCTCGGGTTGATTCAAGTGAAGACATAATCCATCAACACCGGGTGAAAGGGGGGAAATGACCTCGCTTGTCACAAGTTATATCTAGCTCTCTACTGCTCCCTCACGAGTTTAAAAACAGAGACACAAAGAAGAAGTATTTTGAATTTTTAAAGGTAGCACATGACAAATTTACTTGGAATGGTAGGAAATACCATGCATAGGTAGATATGGTGGACTCAGCTGGCAAGAAAGTTTCGCTTTGGGGATTGGATGCACGAGTGAACCATACACTCAGTACGAATTTTTAGGCTTAGCAGAAAAAAGGTGTTTGAAGCAAACATCTAACAATAACCGGTAACAGAACAACATAAGACATTTACCGGTCATAACCATAAAAACTCTACACCGTCTCCCTTGTTGACCAAACAATTCTTTTGATGGAAAGATTAGCACTATGAATTAACAACTATGAAAAACCACACAATTTAAAGCTTTCAACCATATTTCTTTACTAATAAATTCCACTAAAAATAACCAACAAGTTTAAGCATTAAACTTAACATCTCAAAACAATTCAGAAGCATCAAGTATCCACACCATGATCTACAAAACTATGCAGGGCTTTTCATTTTATTCTATCATCACACAAACAACATTTTGTTGCATTGACAATTCAAGCAAATTTTCAACAACAACTCTCCAACAAATATAAGTGAAGAACAAGAGAGTTTAACTTAACAACTAGCATCTCTAAACAAAATAAAAGCTAAAAGCGAGAGTTTACTAGAAAACAGATAGTAGCTAAGAATACTCAAAATGATATAAGCGAAGCAAAGGAGTATTCTAACGAAAAAGCGGAGCGTGTCTCTCTACCACACAAATAAAGATAGGATCCAACAAAGATATGACCAGCAAACAAACAAATAAAACTGAAAGTAAAAAGACGCTCCAAGCATAGCACATAATATATAAAGTGATAAAAACGAATTTCAACGAAGACGACCTTATGATAGTCGATGAAGATGAGGGGATGCCTTGGGCATCCCCAAGCTTTGACTCTTGATGGTTCTTGATATTCAGAGGGGGTGCCATGGGGGCATCCCCAAGCTTGAGCTCTGATCCATCCTCGATTTCTTCATATTCCTCTCCTTTGGAACTTAAAAACTCACTTCACACAAAACTTCTCATAATTTGATTAGAGGGTTAGCACTCATAAATTAAAATGCACATGTGTTCAACTCATGACAAATTGCAAACCAACTTCATTAAACATTTAGATACTGTTTACTAAGCCTCAATGTGGCACTCCACCCCTAGAGTATCACATATGACGATGGTAAAGAGACAAATGCAAAATAAAAGCAGAATCTATCAAAATCTGAATAGTCTGTAAAGATCGAATTTTTCGAGGCACTTCTGCAGCTCAAATAAAAAAACTTAAAACTAACGAAAGATAGATACAAGCATTAGGCTTTCTGTAAAACATTATCAGAAAAATATAAAATTCTGGAGATTTTAGTATTTTCGTGCAATAGGCGCACAAAATCTGTTTTTGGACAGAACACAATACCTCGCACTTTCAATGCATTAGAGGCTAAACTTGGCACAAAAAACCAAAAGAAAAAGATACAATAAAGTTGCTACAGAGGTAATAACTTCATGACTCAAGAAAAGCAAAAAGCAACCTGAAAATAAAAGATGGGTTGCCTCCCAACAAACGCTTTTCTTTAACGCCTTTTAGCTAGGCCCAGTAATTTCAATGATGCTCACATAAGAATAAGAGTTGAAATGCACAAGAGAGAATCATGAAGCAAATATCAAATACATTTAAGTCTAGCCCTGTTCCTATGCATAGGCATCTTGTAAGAAAATAAATCAACGAAGCATAAAGCTTCTAGCATAGGAAGGTAAAACAATAGCAACATAGAGAGAGGTGTTTTAGTAAAATGAAAGCTCCTCCAACCATATTTTCCACTCTCATAATAATTTTCAGTAGCAACATGAACAGACTCAACAATATATCTATCACTTAAAACAGGCTTTTCATGATCTACAAGCACATAATTTCGGTCCATCTCAAAAATAGTGGGATCTAACCCACTTTCAATAGCATCATAATTTTTATCATCAAGTAATATAGGACCATCATCAAGAGATTCATCATAGAAACTTTCTAAGCACAGCTCCTCATTATCATGCATCTATATGGTTGTATTAAATATTGGATTATCATAAGATTTATCAATATAGCACGGATTATCATATATAACAAGATTATTTTTATCAAAAAGGGATGTTTCAAATGAATCAATGGGATCATAGCATTCATTCTCCTTTTGTGAGGAAGGAGGACAATTAAATAATGTATGAGTTAGAGAGTTACTCTCATTAGAAGGTAGAGATGGGTAGCTACTCCATTCTTCCTCCTTTTGTTCGTCACTCTCCTCCTCTTTTTCATCTAATGAACTTCCAATTTCAGCAATTTCTTATTCCATAGGCTCCTGCATGGCATTAGTCTCTTCCTCTGGGGGAGATAAACGCTTAAGATATTCAGTAATATAAGCATTATCATCTTTGTAATTATCCATGCAATATTTAAGTATAGCAAAACATTCAGATTTATAAGGAGTATCATCAACATTTTCAAGCAAAGAAGTAA
Organism: Puccinellia tenuiflora; assembly: GCA_012064385.1. Lineage (NCBI taxonomy): Eukaryota > Viridiplantae > Streptophyta > Magnoliopsida > Poales > Poaceae > Puccinellia > Puccinellia tenuiflora. Next base: position 201,477 of record QRDG01000954.1, on the reverse strand, counting down.
TTTCATAAGCACCCTTCCAAGCAACAAATTCTTCTATTTGTTCCACATCATAAAAATCATAGTTTCCCTTAGCATAAGATGCTAAGATTTCAGTATCATTGCAAGCACATTGGAAAGGAAGGTGTTCAAAATTCAAACAACATAAAGATTCATCACAACAATAAGATATGCCATATTTAAAGCACAAGTCTCTAGCATAATTGTTCAGTTGATTTATTATTTTCCATAAATGTATCCCTTTTTGAGACAAGCGGTATTCCTTATAATATTCTTTTTGTTCCTCTGTGAACCCGCCTTGCCAATAAGATCTAGTTTCAAAGAAGTTAACCATTGAGAACAAGTAAATAACTAAGCATACTAACAAAACGAAAATAAAGACTACACTAATTTTTTTGGGTTTTAAAATTTTGTAACAAGAAAAATAAGCTACCAAGAAATAAAACAAGCAAGACAAAAACAATGTAAAGAGATTGAGAGTATGAGACTCCCCTTGATGTAGCTCCAAAGTCCCTGGCAACGGTGCCAGAAAAGAGCTTGCTGCTGTATTAAAATAAGTTGGGTGGTGCCCCAAGCGAAGGCGGAATTGCAGCTAGTAGCAGTTTTCCCTCGTTTAACGAACTGAGGTTTATCGAACCAATAGGACTTTGAAATCAACAACGAGGTGAATGTTGAAGATCTCTGGCGCTTGACCTTCAATAGACGTGGACCTGCACATACTCAACCAAAATACTTTACCCCCAACGGCGGAAAGGTTGTCAATCTTTCCGGTCTCACAGAAAACAAAGCGGTTTATTGTATGATGAAATATGAAAAGTGACCAGAGGAGTAATGATGATTAAAAGAAAGTAAATGAGGTTGTAAACAATGTAAAAAGATGGACCGGGGGCCATGGGTTCACTAGTGGAGTCTCTCAAGTAAATAAAATATGCATGTGATGGGTGAACGAATTACAGCTAGGCAATTGACAAGATCATAACACAAACCCAATTTAGCTATGACAAAAAGGACATGATAATATTTATGGAGGCAACACGACAAGGAACAAAGACCGTTGAGTCCAACTGCGTCTTTGTCTAAAAAGTCCACCGTGGGATCGCTATCCAGCCTGTCACCCAACGGTATTAAGTTGCAAGTAACAGACAATTGCATTAAGTAAAGTGTATGGAGTAAGCAATACTAATATCAAAAGAGACATTAACACCGCTGTTTTACCCTTAGTAGCAGCAGCACACCCTCGCCCTTAGACGTTTCTGTCACTCGTGCTCAGGAACAAAAGGGGGCATGAACCCACTATCTAGCATAAATACCCTCTCTTGGAGATACACACAATCACTTGGCCAAAGTAACTACGCACATCGGAGAGCATGCATGAACATAAATTACTCATATAAGAATCATGCACAATCTGAACATAACTTCATAATCCATCGGATCCCAGCAAACACATCACATAGCATTACAATAATCGATCTTGATCATGTTAGGCAGCTCACAAGATCATAAGACATGAAGCACAAGAGAGAGAGACTACCAACTAGCTACTGCCATGGACCCGTAGTCCAAGGTGATACTACTCACAAATCATCCCGGAGGAAGGCATGACGATGAAGAGCCCTCCGGGATCGATCTCCCCTCTGGCAGAGTGCCGGGATCAGCTTTAGATTGGACCCCGAACTAGGGTTTTCGGTGACGGCGCATCGGGGTCGAGATTCTGGAAAATAATGGACGCCTCCACATTTTTAGGGTAAAAGGCAATTTATAGGCGTCGGAGGGGGCCGAGGTGAGGTCCCACGGGCAGGGGAGGGCCCCACCCGCGGGTGACCCCCAGGCCGCGGCAGGGGGGCGCACCTGCCCTGTGGGCCTCCCCTCCGGCTCTCCTTCGGTCTGGTACTTCGTCGTGGCAAATAAAAATTCCCCGTAAGTTTTCGTCCAAGTCCGAGAATATTTGCAGAAGTAAATTTCTGAAACAAAAAGACAGCAAAAACAGGGAACTGGCACTTGGCATCTTGTCAATAGGTTAGTCCGACAAAATGCATAAAAATGATATAAATGACAATAAAAACATGTGACAATATCACAAAACTAGCATGGATCACTAAAAAATTATAGATACGTTTGAGACGTATCAGTGAACCTAGTATATTAGGTTTTGTGCTTGATAAATTAAACGTTAGTTTTATTACATATTTATTCAAGCCCTAATCGTAAACGTTTTAAATCGCCTATTCACCCCCTCTAGGCGACATCTCGTTCTTTCAATTGGTATCAGAGCAAGGTCTCTCCTTGTTAGGCTTAACCTCCTTGAGACTTGAGAGTAAAGATGTCGTTTAGGAAATTAGTGCACGATCCCACTTTTATATTCGATGGCACACATTATGATGTTTGGAAAAATCGCATGCGTAATCTTTTTAGGGACATAAGTCCAAATATAGAGAGAATTTTAGATATGGGATTTCCTCCTCCAAAGGACTCCCAAAAGGTGTCTTTGATGAGTAAAACTCTTATCTTAATTCTCTAGTATCTAATGCAATTGTCCATGTTTTGGGTGATGTAGTTCTTGGGTCAATCATGCCTTATGGAAATGCTCATGAGCTATGGATGAAGTTTCAAGATAAATATGGCAAGTCCAAGATTGATGAGGATGATTGTTCTCCTTCCACCTCCGAACATGATGAGTTCTCAACTTCGTCTACTCCACCTATATGTGGTAAGCCACAAACTAATGACATGGTGAGTAGTGATGGCCATTGCAATGTTTATAGTGAGTTCACTATTAATTATCCTTTGTCTCTATCTAATTGCAATGCTTCATCTAAAGACTTAAGCACTTCTAGAACTATAAATGCTTTACATGCTTGTGTTGATAGTCCTTGCATATCATGTAGAAATTGCATGAATAAATCTCATGATGATATGCTAGCTATATCTTGTTGCCATGATCAAAATGCTTGTGTTTTCTCTAGTCCTTTTGTTCCTAACATTATAGAGGAAACCCAACCCTTTATGAAACAAGATATGATTTTAAGTGATGCATCAACAAATGGTTCACCATCATCTACTATCTTTTGCCTTATGTCCAAATCTTCAAATAATGATGATAATAACAATGATAATGAGGACGTTGATAATGATGCTCTCTTAAATAAAATGAGAAAAAGTGTTCTTCATGCTCTTCGTAAAAATGATAATACTTCCTCTACTTTCTTAAACATCATGTCTATCATTGATGAGAGTAAGAATGTTATTGATGAGTGTGAAGCCACTATTGAGAAAATGGAAGCTCGTGAGCGTGATTATGCCAATGAGATTGCAGACATTTCTATAGCTCTTGAAGAAGAGCAAGGTCGTAGGTCGACTCTTGAGGAAACTCTTGTGAATCTTGAGGAGACTAATAATCTAGAGATGTCTAAACTAAGAAAAGAACATGATCATGAACTATAATTAGTGAGCTTGTTGTTGAAAATGTTAGACTTATTGAGAATAATGAGAAACTTGAAAAGGAACTCAAAGTCTTGGAAGGTTCTCTCGCAAATCTCACTAAGTTTCATGATCAACTCCAAGCCCAAATGCTAAAAGAGCTTCCTACTTGTTCTCCTATTGCTATTAATGATGATGCTTGTGCTACTAACTCTACTTCTTATGAAGCATCCATTTTAAAGGAGAATGTTGAGCTAAGGGCTCAACTTGAGTTGCTAACTAGCAATTATGGAAAATTGGAAGAAAGTCATAAAAAGCTATCTAGCTCTCATGATGATCTTCTAGTGTCCCATGATAGGCTAAAGTTAGCTCATGAGGCTATGACTACCAAGGTAACATCTAGTGAGCCTCATGTGGGCAATGGCACATCCTCTACTAATAATGCTATATTACCATGTGCTAGTCCTCGTAGTTCATCCACTCACAATGTTGGACACATCATGTGATGAATTACTTTCCGTGCCTTGTTGCTCTAACAATGATGCATCTACCTCCTCTAGTTCTTGTGTTATCACTAACCATATAGAGGACAGGAATGAGCTCAAGGCCCAAGCCACTTATTTGAAGAAAGGCTTGGAAAAGCGTCATGAAGGGAAGACCACACTTGACAACATGTTGAGTGTGCAGCAATCCCCCAATGACAAGAGTGGACTTGGATTCAACTCGAATAACAAGAACAAGTCCAAGATTGACAAGAAGAAGGGCCAAGAACAAGTCAAGAATCCTGCCAAGATTACTTGCTTCAAGTGCAACATTGAAGGGCATGAGAGGAGCTCATGGCGAATAGGGTGAGCACGGGCGTGCTTGTAGGAGGGCCAAGGAGCCTCCACACCCCTCCAACGCAGACGTACTTCCATTGGAAAGGAACTACGGGAAACAAACCTCTGCCTCCACTTGTGTCGGTTATCTCTATAACCGAACCCTCTACTTATGCATTTACTTTGTGGTAGCCATTGAGCTTGAAGTTCTATATATCTTGCTATCATCTCTTTGCCTTCTGGCTTAGCATAAGTTCTTGGTGCACATAGGTGAACCTAGTATATTAGGTTTTGTGCTTGATAGATTAAACGTTAGTTTTATTCCGCATTTATTCAAGCCCTAATCGTAAAAGTTTTAAATCACCTATTCACCCCCCCTCTAGGCGACATCTCGTTCTTTCAACCTCACTCAACAAGGTCAGACACAAAAGAGACGGGAAAGCGTGAAGGGTGAAGGATACACGGAGGATGAGGAAAAGATTCTTTGCGAGGCATGGATGAAAATTGGACAAGTTCCAATTTGCGGTGCCGAGCAAAAGGATGGAGCGTATAGGAAGAGGGCTCATGACTACTTCCATGAACACCAGAAGTTTGAGCCCAAGAAATTTGAGAGTGATCGAAGTGAAGTGTCCCTTCAAAAGATGTGAGGGGTATCCAAGGGGAGTGCAACAAGTTTTGCGGTTCGTATGATCATGTCAAGGGCCGACTTGTGAGTGTGATTGGCATCATGTATGTTTTATGTTCCCTTTATCTATATGAGCATAGATCTCTTCTTCTCTATATATGAACGTATCAATATATATATAGGTGCATCAAGCTTTGGATACTTTCAAGGATGAACATGGGGGTAAAGCATTTACCTTGACCCATTGTTGGATGTTGCTTCGGGTTTGTGAAAAGTGGAAATAACTCGTCAATCAAAATTGGAGGGGCCAATGATTCTCAAGGAAAAGGAGGCTCATCGGTCATGGATCTTGATGGCACCCCAAGTTAGAAGAGGCCGAGGGGGAGGACCAACTCCAAGCTAAATGCATAGCGTGATTCTGAGGCAATCACATTGCGAGAGACATTGAAATAGTTCATAGCCGCCAAGTAGATGGAAAGTGAGAAGATGAAGATAGGTAAGAGAGGAAACACTAGCAGAAAGAGGAGGCAACGAAGAACTTTTCGAATTACAAAAAAAGAAGCTCGAGATTGCCAATGCTTGTTCGAGAACAAGGGAAGTTGAGCTTGCGATAGTCAGCGAGGAGGCCCAGATCATGTCGGTGTAACAGCCCAGATTTGGTACCCTAAAATTTGAGCCAAATTTTCAATTTTTGCTTTGCATTGCATCATGGCATACATATTTAAATTTCTAAATTAAATATTGCAAACAATGGAAAACATTAAAAGAAAGCAAAACCCTTCCCAAATTTCCAAACCAAGTGCATTTGCTCGAATTGGCAAAACAAAATATTCTTGAGCTTCCAAATTTGTCCAGGAAGTTCCAAGAGTACAAAATAGTATTTTTGTTTTGTGCTTTTATAAGGCTATCAAAATGATAGTTGGAATTGATCAAAATTGCATTATGTAAACCCTATGAACAAATGTTACGCAAAACTTTCTATTTTGCAACACCAATTGTTGTGGAGCTTCTACATGTCATGGGGAGGCTACATGAATTTTTGCAGACTTTATAAAAAGGTTTAAAGGACTCAATTAAAAATGAGGACTTCAAATAGTTGCAAATCAACTTTGGAATTTGAAACCAAGTTAAAACCTTTCAAAAATTCAAAACAAAAATATGGTGAGCTCCCTTATCTTATTATGAGCCTCCCTGAATAATTTCATAATTTTGGAGGATGTTTTGGTCCCTCAAATAAATTGCCAAAGTTGCTGTTTTAAAAGATTTACAGAGAAGTTTAAAAAGGAAAAAGGCGCATGGGGGTTTTCAGAAAATTGCCATCCCTGTCGCCACAGTGGCGCACTGTGCCGCCGTGGCCGCGCTGTCGCCGTGGCCGCCTCTGCGCCCTCGCGCCGTGGCCCCCTGCCGCGCGTGGTTAAGACCCCGACGCGATTCTGCTCTCTCCCCCCTCTCTCCTCGCGCCTGCTCTCTTTCCCTCTCCCTGGAAACCCTAACCCTAAGCTACCGAGCTCCTGCCCGCCGCCCGCCGCCGTCACGAATGCCGTCAACTGCGGCCGCCCGGAAGCAAGCCGATGCCTCCATTGTCTCCGCCTCGAGCCCCTCTACCTCCTCCTCAAGCCGCACGTGCTAGGAAGCCACCGTTCGCGCGAATCGAACCCGTCCTCCCCGCGGCTGACCGAGCCCGCCGTGGACCGTCTCGCCGCCGTCCAGCCTCCTCGTCCCTCGCCGTCTGCGTTGTCGTACTCCTGGTGAGCCTCCGGTCCTCCAGGACACCCTCCTGCTCCCCCTATCCCTTCCATCACCGCTGCCTCCGTGTGCCGCCGTCCGCCGCCGCCGCCATGGTCGCCGTCGGCCCTCCGGTGACCATATGGTCCTCTGGCGCCGCTCCCTGTGCTCCTCTCCACCTCCTCTAGCCCCTAAGGCCAGTGCCCGCGTCCAATTTTGAGCCAAATCAACGAATTGGTGATCAACATCCCGCAGCCCTGCCGATGACGTCATGCTGACGTCACCTGTTCTTGTTTTTGGAATTTTTAGATTTTAACAGGAATTTGTATTTGCAATATCTTTTAAATGGTAAATCAGAAAAATGCAATTGATACACCAAAATGTTCACAAATTCATAACCTACCCAATTATGTAACTCACACATGCAAATGAACTTTTGAATTTGAATTTAAATGTTAAATGCAAATCATCTGTGAGTTATTCAAATTTTTGAAAATTCATATCTAGAGTTTTATACTTCAGAAAAATGCAAATAATATGTTAAAATGCTCAGCTAAATAAACCCTACCTATTACTGACTTTAGTTGAATTTTTGGTTAAATTAAATTGCCTGTTTTAATTAAATATAAAAAGGGCAGATTTAAATCACATTTTGGGAAATTCATAACTTTATGAATATTGATCCAAAAATTGCAAATAAGATCTCTAAATGTTTAGAGAATTAATATCTAAATGTTAGTTCTGTTTTACATGTTAAAATGAATTTTCAAATTGCTGTTAAGTTGAAATAACTAAAAATGGCAGATTTTGAAATGAATTTGTAAATTCAACATCTTTTGTTTTATAACTCAGAAAATTACAAATGATATGCCAAAATGTTCATAAAAATCATATCTACCTTTTAGTATCATTTCTATGATCAACTAAATAAGTTTATTCTGCTATTTATTTAAAATTACTAAAATGGCAGAATTAATACCAATTTTGGAAAATCCATAACTTGAGTTTTGTTTACTCAAAAATTATGTTTAATACCTCAAAATGTTCAGCATGTTAATGGCTACATGTTAGTGTCATTTTCCACTCATGGCAACAAATTTTGATATGCTGTCCTATTAAAAATGCTTAAATTGGAGAATGTCAATTTTGAAACAATCAACAAATATTCATCGTTGATCGGAAAAATGCAAACGAGGTATCAAAACGATCAGCACGACAATAACTAACTAATAATATCATCTCCATGCATGTTATCATCTTATTTCAGTACTGGTATTTTTAGAATAACTTAAAAGCATTAAGTTTAATTATGTGGTTTATCCCGATTAATTGTTATAATTATATTCGGGATCCCATTTAACTTGTGGGATAGGTCAAGACCTCTCCAATGCATTAACTTTTCATGCCATCATGTGTTTGTGCATTGCACTTCTATACGTGTTGATTGTTCTGTTCTTTCCGGTGTTTGGATTTTCTCGATAGAACGCGATTCGAGATCGAGACGAGTCCGAGGTGAAGATCGACGACACCGATGAACGACACTGGAGTATGGATCGACAAGTCAATCACTTGCTTCCTCGAAGCTCTATCTTTTCTGTGCATTGCCAATCAAGGCAAGAGCTAACCTAACCTTCTGTGCATATCTCATCCTATTAGTACAAGTATTTTTCTCCACTATAATATTGCATTCGATTCTAGAAACAACTTTTGGTCAGTGGATAGAGTATCCTATAACTTGCATGCTCCCTGAACCATTATCTGTTTTCCCTCCTATTAACCATAGGTTGAGGTGTTGGCCTGTGATAATTAATATCAGTTGTATGTTATGCTTAGATATGCTTAGCCATGCGTAGTCGAATGCTTAAGTTGTCCGTTGATTATTTCCATACTTGTGAAGTTGATGGAATGTTCGGACAGTGGTGGAAACTTGTGTTAATAAATAATTGCTAAGAAGACTGGGATGAGTTGCCATCGGGGATGGTGTTTTGTCTCGTTCCTGCCCCTAGGTGCGAGTTCTTTACCTCTTGAACCAAGACTAGCGTGCTACCAACGGTGGGGGTATGGGCCCCTTACTAACTGAATAACTTGTGCAGGCGTATCCAAGGGTCCTCTAGTTTGCGCTTTCCATTTGCGAGTGTGTGGTCGGTGATGATGGTGATAATGATGATGATGTGATGAGGATGGTGGTGATAGGAGTGGCGATGGGGCAGGGTGTTGAAATAGGCACTGAACTTGTCCCGTCGTCACGATGACCCTTGGATAGTCTCATGCGAGGTAAAGGTTTAACCGCGCCCGCCCTGCCGGCTTTCCCCGGAAGAGAGCTAAATAATCAGGCAAGGGGTCGGACGGTACCAATGGCTAAAAACAATACACCCCTGCAGGGTTTAATCTTTTCGAAAAGCCGTGTCCGCGGTTATGGACAACTTGGGAATAGACGATAAGATCATAAAGAACATTAACTTAATTGATATGGCAGCTAGAGGTTGCATAATCAACGTGTGGTAAAGGTTCATTTCCTCGAGGGTGATTCGAGGGAGTGCCTTGGTGGAGCTGAGTTGGTGTTGGCGACAAATGGTTCGATGAGAACCACAGATGAAAGTTACTCTCTTACCCCTTTTCGGAAAACATTCTGAGTAGACGATGCCATGGGTCTTTATCTCTTTAAAAAGGAAAACTAGCTTTATGCAAATTAGCTACATCTACAGCATTAGAGCCTCCGTCAGCATTGGGCCTATATCGCCCTACTAATTCTTGCGAGTACGTCGTACTCAGCCTTGCTTTGTTGATTATTATTTGTTTCAGAGGAGGACATCACCGAGCTGGACGGTGGGTTCTTTATTGACATCGACGAGTGGTCTGGGGTTCCCAGGTGGCAGCTTGGGACGTCTCGGAACAGGCTGGCTGGGATATGTTATTGTAGGCCTCTTAGGCCATAATTTGGATCTTGTTGTTAGACAACTATATTTGCTTCCGCTTGATGTAATGATGGGTCTGTGACCTCTGATTGTGATATTTGCTATTTTTCTCATATATGAGTTGAACTATGATCTCTTGTGTCGTAGAGTCTGTGATGTGCCAGTTGTTCCGCAGTCTTGGTCTCTTTACTATACGTGAAAGCGATGTCTGAGCTTATGGCATGATCGAGGTGTTGTGTGCCGATGATCCATTCCGAGCACACCTACCAATGAGTTTTGGCCTGGGATTGGTAAACCCAGTAACACTCAATTGTGTAGCATGACCGGTTACACAACGTTTCACTGTATAGTTCTGGGGTCGGGGCGCTACAGTCGGCCGACTTGAGCATCATGGACCCAACAAAGAGGGCTTGGTTTGAGAAGAAGGAAAAGTTCATAATGGACGAGATGCGTGTTCACCAACATTTCGCGTTGCATTTGTTTGTTTTGCATGAACTAGATCGGGCCACGTGCGGGCCTCGTGCGATTCTTTTGCCTGAAATTGTATGTCGGTATGACTTTAATTGAATTGCAAATATGTACACCCACATTTTTAAAATCATTTTTTACCATTTGGAAATATTTTTAAAATATATTTTCTCTAAGAGGAGCATCGGCTCCTCTCTCCTTCTCCACCAAATCACGTTCACATAATTTTAAGGGGCATGGCTGACCACACCAACAAATGATGGTCCAAAGAGGACACTGTACGAAAGTGTCCGTAGACATATGAGGGGTGAAGTAAGACATTGTAGTTGGAGATGCTCTAACGAGATTATATGCTCATGTGAGCGAAAACATCGTGTCCATATATCATGGTGTATCCGGATATATTAATTTTTGTTTAGAGCATCTCCAGTGGCACCCCCAAAGCACCCCCAAAGGCCCATTGGGGTGTCGGACATGAAAAACGGCCCCCATTGGCACCCCCCAAAGGAAGTCCGGCCCAATTTCTGTCTGGCACCATCGAGCGGGACTCCAAACTTGGGGGCATGCTTAGGGGTGCCGGACAACTTCTGAACAATGCCTCCGCAGGTAGGTCCTACTTGTCATACACACAGAACAACATAGGCCGATAGTCATTTGCACTGCCACCTCGTCCTCCTGTTTCCCCTGCTCGATGATTAGCGCTACCGTCGCCGCCCTCGCCATCTCCATCTCCACCACCCCTTGTCGTCGACATGCAACACACAATCCTCGAAGTCGCCGCCGCTCACCGCCACGCCCCGCTACCGTTCTGCACCGACAGAACTCTTCCCTACCGGTGCGACCAATTTCTTCCTCCCGCACGCCCACACGGTGTTCGTCTCTTTTCCAACAAATCATTTTATTTGTTGTTTGATTGTTGTTTCATTCCTATTCAATAGGCTATGTATAGCGACGATGAAATTATGTTTCACCAAATGATAGAAGAGGAGACCAACCTTGCCTTCGATGGTGATGGGAATCAGCAGCTTCTCAGCGTTCTTTTGGCTGCGTAGGAGGAGCTGGAAGCCGAACCCAAACGCAGAGGGTCGAGGGCTGGACGCAAGGCCAACAAGAACCGGTGCCGGACAATGGGACATATGTTGTTGCACAGAACACGCCAAATGATGATCGTGATTTTTGTCGACGCTTTAGGATGCAAAGGAGCATGTTCATGAACATTGTGCACGGTGTTCGAGACTATGATGACTACTTCGAGATGAAGAAAGATTGCATCGGACTTCTTAGATTCTCATCTAATCAGAAATGCCCTCCTGCTACACGGTGTCTTCCATATGGGGCTCCCGCAGATTCTTTGGACGACTACCTCTGTATGTCTGAATCCAGATCCGTTGAAGGCACCGACAAGTTTTGCAAGGCCATAAAATGCAGTGTTTGGACCGAAGTATCCGAGACAACCAACTGCTGAAGACACAGCTCGGCTCATGGCACAAGGTGAAGAGAGATGATTTTCTGGTATGCTTGGGATGCAATCGATTGCATGCATTGAAGATGAAAAAATTGTCCATTTGCTTGGCAGGAGATGTGTTATCATAGACAACATGAATGTCGGGACTGAGCGTGATGCTAACGTGATCTTCAATGAGCCAATTTGTGTGGCCCGTGCATCAACTGCATCAAGAAATGCATATTAGAGTGGCCCATGTGCAAGTGCAGTGTGATCTAGCCACGCACATATGGGCGCGCCATGCACACGACAAGTTTGAAGCTGTTTGAAAGTTGCGCCGAGCATAATTTGAATTTAAACTTCAATGATGAAATAACTATATTTTATTATTGGAGTATGCAATTATTTTTGTATGTTTGAATAGAAATTTAAATATATTGAGAAAAAGGATAGACAACGACACCCAAAGGGGAAACAAATCGGAGGTGCCGGGTGCCGCTTGAGATGCTCTAAACTCTAAAGTATGTTAATGTTTTAGTATGGGCTAGTACTGGTAGGAGTGAGCAGTTAGTACTGACACAATTACTATCGGTGCGGCAGCGGGTGGTGCGCGTACGTGCGCGTGTGGGGCAGTACAGTAGTACGTAGGGGTGCAGTGGTTGGGAGCAATGAAGATGGCTGCAGCAGGAGATGCCGGATCGGTTGGGTTCGGCGCACGTAGCGATGAACACAAGGTATGTGTGGCCTTGTACTGTTGACATTTTTTGCATTGGTATCTAGCTAGGCTGGCGTGGCTGGGCATGGACCTATCTAGCTGATGGGCAGCATGGATCGACGCTCATAATTAGTGCATTTATTTGTTTCTGGATCGGTCCATATGTGTGTTGTGTGCGTGTGCAAGAACCTTCCTACCAAATTCTATCTCGATCCCTACCTACTACTCCCTCTGTTCTACAATTTAAGATATTTTACCATTTCTCTTTTTATTAATATCTAGACATGTTTTAGTGTAAGATTTATTTAAATATTGCATTACAACATGTGTACATACGGATTGAAAAAGAAATGATAAAACATGTTATATTTAGGATCATAGGGAGTACTAGCCAGCTAGTATGATGTTGATGTGTGTGCGTGTGCAAGCGTGGCATATTGATGAGCATTTGCTGCTCACAGTCACAGGTCAGCAAGCAAGCGGTCGGCGTCGTTCGTGCGCAGCGCAGATCCATCCACCCCGCCGCCCGTGCGCGTCCACAGATCGATCTCTGCTCTTCGCCTGTTCGGTGGGGGCGTTCTGTGTCCCCATCTCTCTCACTCGCTCACCAGAGTGAGTGATGCTGTGGGCGCACGTACGGCTACGTTCTCAGGTTCCTGGTACTACTAGTACTAGTATTTTTTTCTTTACGTCTTTCTCATTCAGAAATTGATAGTACTCGGAAGGCAGATCAGTCCAGAAGGGATAATATAATGTTAGTACTACTCTACTGTTTAGGTGGAAACACAAGCACGAAAGGCAAATGAATTGGTTTCCCAGGAAACTAAAGGAGAAGGAAGGAATCTTCCGAGAAGGGGCTGCACCGTATCCGTTCGGTATCACCCACCTTCCAAACGGGTACAGCACCAGCGCACACGAGCGCACCCACGCTGGGCTGCGAGGATACAGACACCCGCACGCACGCTGTGAAGAGCAGCAGCATCAATCAATCAAGAAGCAAATAATACCACTGCTGCCTAGTCGTACCGTGAGCACGACGACACATGCGCACGCGTGCACGTACACTGTCCGTCCACACGAGCGGGGAATCTCTTCTCTCTCCACCACATGCTTGTTCACATGCATATGCATTTGCATGCCCAGCCATCCTATCTATCTACTTCCAACTTCTACCACTTGTTGTTCAGGCGGCTACAGAGAGACAGAGCGTGGAGTGATTTTCTGTTGCTTTTTTTTAATGTGTTTTGGATCTTTGTTTTTGGTTAGGGAGGGATGTGGAGGTACATGGGGCAGATCAATCAATCAAATCAGAGTTGCACGAGGGCCTCTCACTTGTCCTCTTCTCACCCCCCCCCCCCCCCTCCATCTCTATCCTCGGGTGGCCCCACCGGTGGATACCCCTCCTTTTCCTAGGCTTCAATGCTCATTGATGTGCCACATGCGTGCGTGCGTGCGTGGGAGAGTAGTAACAAATTGCCGGTCAAACAAATAGGAGGCTAGGGGTAGGGTAGGTGCTCTAGTGCCTCGAGTGACGGGTAAAATCACCTCAACCCGACTGCCCGCTTCAGTCCCACACCCAATAGCTGGGTGTGTCCGGACGGACGAGATATTATTGGACGTGTCTTACTCAGCTGAGGAAATATCCAGTGATACGAGCGCTTAGGTGATACAATGCTCACGTTTCAAAAAAACGTATTTTAAAAGTTTCAAAAAATTCTACCAAAAAATGTGTGGGTTGACATGATATGTTTCTACTACCTCCAAAAATTTCAGCCACAAATTCGAAATGAGCATTGAGAAACAAAAAAGACAAATCTGTTAGTGTCACTGGTGTCACTAAAGACAAAAGCAGAAAAATGGCACTATTCATAGCAGATTTGTCTTTTTTGTTTCTCAATGCTCATTTTGAATTTGTAGCTGAAATTTTTGGAGGTAGTAAAAACATATCATGTCAACCCACACATTTTTTGGTAGAATTTTTTGAAACTTTTAAAATACGTTTTTTCGAAACGTGAGCATTGTATCACCTAAGCGCTCGTATCACTGGATATTTTCTCCAGCTCAGTTGCACACCCAATACGGGAGACGGACGAGTATGAAGGCATTTCGACAAACAGATCGTGGGCGCCCGACGCCGTGCTCGTGCGCTCGCCTCCGCCGTCCATCGATGCGAACCGGAGCCCGACGCTGTCGAGGAAGAGGTACTGGACGCCGTAGCCGCGACGAGGCCGAAGGACGCCGCCGGAGGTCGCTCGCCCTGAGGTTCTTGAGGGACTTCTTGTTGGGGACGAGCTCCAGATTGGCCAAGACCTGCCCTGTCCTGGGCACGTTGACTTGTCGGAGCTGAACCACCGGTCGATCGACTCGCGGCCGCCGGAGGCCTGCGAGGCCTGCGAGCTCCCGGTCCGCCTCTGACGGCGAGGCCTGCGTGCTCCCGCCTCGCGCCGCCCCGTCGAGGAGTGCCACCCGCGCGGCTCGCCAGGGCCGCTCTCGCCGCTCGCGGTAGGTGGACGAGCGCGTCCTCCCCACCCCGCCTGCGCCGCTCCTGTCGGAGACCGCGCTCGACGAGACGAGAACGACGCCGGAGAGCATTTCGCTCCCGACGTAGAATAGGACGTGGCAGGCGGTAGGTAGCAGGTCGCCGGCCGGGATTTGGGGAAGCTTCCACGAAAATCACGTGAGAGACAAAGGGATAGAGGAGAGAGAAAGGAATAGAGAGAGGAGAAAGAGAAGGAATACGTGGCGGGCGCGTATAAGGTCGCGGATGAAAAACTTTCGTTCGGCACCCAAAGCATAGGGCGTGGTGTGGACGTGCGGGACGAGATATTGGTATGTACGGATAAATTTGGGTTATTGGGGACGTATCTGGGTGCTGTTTTCGTCCGAGAAGTCGATATGCCACCAATGCAAAAATGTGAGAAATTAAAACACATAGTCAATAGCGCATCGTAAGAAAACCCGCTCGATAACCATTTATTTCGAATAGTTCAAACGGGCCAGATCATCACAACGAACACAAGTCGAAAGAGGCGCCTCCTCCTCCCGGAACAATCCGCCGGAGATTCTTAGTACTCGCCAAGGTCTGGAGCATGTCACTCATATCCTAGAGCATCATGGACAAATCTCCAAAGGAAGCTGGCATTGGGAATCCCACAAATGGGGTACATGCCATCCCATGCATGTGTCTCTTCAACACCTCGACGCCCAAGCGAAGACGGTCGTGGAGCAGCGGTCACACAATTTTTATTAACCATTCAAAGGCAACAGAGTTTTCACAAAGGGGAGGTCCAAGAAAAAAATGGTCCACGAAAGAAACCGTGATAAGCTGACCTAACAGAGAATATTCTAGAGGGAGATATGTGCCAACATACAAAGTCGGGGTCCAGATAACGATTCCGGGAGGGCTCCGCGCAAGCTCGGTCCAAGCTAAGGCTTTGTGACAAAGATTCCAAGTTTTGCCATCTAGTTATGCATTTATGCCCTCTACTACAGAAAAAACATTTAGATTACCTTTTTTTAATGGATCTTCTTTTTTTATGAATTTTCGTTAGGCAATGTCTAATATGATGTTTGAGGCTAAAGTTATTAGGAAAACAACGAGGAGTTGGACAAATGGTGAAGAGAAGACTGGACATATCATTGCCGTAGGATGCCCTCCAATCTTTACATATTTTAACGCACCACACAAAGGATGTCGGAAACATGCAAAATACTTAAATGGAGTAAAGTCATTTCTTGTATTTTTGATTTGTTTCATTAAATGGGGTAATAAGTGTTAAAAATCGTACAACTGTGAAGTAGAAATGTGGAGTATATAGAAATGGGGTGAAGTAATCACGTTGACAAATTTGCTGGGTAAGTTCCCATGCCGTGTTTTCTCTCTTCCAAATGGGTCGTGTGTGATCGCGCTTCCCAAAAAATTCACAGTTCCCTTGTCAACAAAAGGATCATGGGCATGCCGCTCGAGGTATAAGGAACTTTTCCATTGTGAAAAGGTTGGGGCGAACTTTGTTGAAATGAGGAAAAAGTTGGTCGAATTGGAAATTTAAGAAATCCTTTCGTGGAGCTAGAGCTCCATGGAGGACTTTGAACCCATGCGAATAGCACGCAGTAGATTATTAAAACAGAGGAGAGGAAAAATTAATGGAAATGGACATCCCACTCGCCACATAGTAGTGCAAAGACCAAAAGCAAAGCTGTTCAATGTTCATATGACAGATTGACAGGCGGAAAAGAACAAAATCTCCCCCAATGTTCACGAAAAGTGACGTCTCGATATATACTGTAGATAGATGCAAATGTGTCACTAGACTGCGGTTATCATCGAATCATTGTGCGATAAAGCGCGGTGTGTGTGTTCTTGCTGCAATTGGCCACAGCTAATCCGTCAAATGGATCGATGAGAGTACGGGTGACAGCTGATGTCGCTTTACTTTGCCACGCCTTCCAAATTTTATGGACGTGCAGTGAGCTTATATCATGGTCGAGGTAGGGGTGCGGTTCTTGTCTCAGTATAGGTATTTCATCCTTAAATACAAAAAAAATTGGAAATAAATCATGTTTATCGCAACCTATCGAGGAGTGGCAATCAGTGCATTGATTTTGAAAGGTGACTGTCAAGCTTCCAAGGAGCACGTCCTTGTTCGGGTAGTGATCTCCATATATAGGACCAAGATATATGATTGGGTTCTCCCTCGTGTGACAAAGACCCGAGGATGAAAAAGACATTGGATAATAGGATTCCTGAATTTTGACGTCTCAGGCTGAATAGAAATGAATATGTCTGTGCGCTAATTAACGTACTCCATTTGGGAAGTACAGTATAATAGAAATAAAATTAGCTTTGTGGATCCAGTCCTCGTTTGACAGTGACCTGAGTTGCTGTAAACAGCCCACTACTTGTATTGCTCAATGGAACATCCAGTTCGAGTTACAAGCTCAGAATCGAGAGGAACATGGAGGAGATCGAGAGGATCCAGTGAGGAAGAAGAAGGTGGACAAGGAACATACGCTACACACGCCCAAGCCAGAGCCAGGCCGAAGCCTTCCGTCCGTTCCGTCCAAGCCGTCCATCCACGTACACCTCATACTGTATTTGTAGCAGATCCTCTGGTGGCTTCAGAACAGGCCGAGATCCAGTATTGCCGGCCCAGTTCGAGCCCAAGCCTAGAAGAAGGGTTGTCCGTGAGTAGGGTCGCTGACAATCCCCCCTTCTTAAAATCCGGCTTGCCCTCAAGCCGGTGCCAAGTAGAATCATCAGGTACCCAGGGCGAGTGTTGAGCATGTACTCCTGCTTGCCAATTTGTTGCTCTTACTTCATGGTTAAAACATTGCACACCCGGAGAAATTTCTTGCATATCTCCAAGACTTCTTGCACGGCCACCAGGGTCCCAAGGTAGGATAAGTGACACAAAGAGAGTGAAATTGCTCGTCTCCTTGGAACCGGGAAGAACAATAGTGTACCTCAGTGTTCTTGTTTTCATATTGAGAATCCATGCAATTTTCCATTTAGATTGTTCAACGCCATAAGGAGTAGTACGGCCAATATAGCCATTAGATGAGAGGGCGACCAAAACTTGCAAGGACAGATAGCTCACGATCACAACTGCATAACCATTCTCAGTCGCTAAGGACCAAGCGATCAACCACTGCAGCAGCTCAAAATCATATTGCAGATGATAGTTACTGAGTTCCTGAAACAACTTAGCAAAATAGTGTACTGTGGCACCTTGAAGCAGAAAATGCATACCAGGAATTGATGGAAGAGCTTCAGTAGTAATCAAACTATTTATTGGCCCTGCCAAGTGAATGGTACGAACCCACAAAAAATGACTAGAGCCATGGATGGAAGCATATCCAATAGTGCCAAACCAGAAACCCGGAACTCTGATGCTTTCAATGTAATCCTCAGTTCTGTACTTCGTCTGATCAGCCCATGTAGTTGACCCAAACTGAGTGTAATACTGCAACTTGTGGCCAAAGAAATATGCCTCCAAAGCAGACCATGACTGAAATTTTATTAAGGCCAATAAGTCTTATAACTGAGAGAAGTAATGGCTGGTCTTAGGACTAACGCCTTTGGAAAATTCAGTCAATACAGCACTAAGATATTTCACCACAGCAAGAATCCATGTGAACCACAACAAACCATGGTTCATGTCAATGTAACCCTCAATAGATAGTTGGAACATGAAGCTTGCAGTACCAAGGAACAATAGTGTGCCAGGTTGAATGCATGAAGCCAAAAACCAAGTACGTTCAATATTCAGCAAGGAAGAACAAGGGCCCATAATGTGTAATAATATGCCGCAGAAGTTTGATGCAATTGTATCTGTTTGCATTGACAGCTCAAGCCTCATCGTCAGTTCATCTCGTGCCTTCAAACAAATCAGCAGTGCATATACAGGGGAAGCAATTCTAGTACCAGGAACTAGGAATTGTATTTGCCAAGACATCCAAGCAATTTCCCATTCTATGGTTTCAGAACCATAATGAGTAGAATATCTGACAGATTTCTTATCAACTTGAGCCTCTTCAGGTGGGCGACACAGCTGCGGATGCACACATTGCGAACAGTTCAAAGGCTCTTCCACTGAAATCAGATCAGAACAATAACGCCTCATCAAACAGATCATCTGAGGTGGTGGCCAGGGATGCTTCCGACAGTCACCTCCAAGAAAGCAAGTAAACAAGGAACATGACATAAGCTGTATCTCATCTCCAACATGATAACCGTCCAGGAACGAAGGCAATGGCGGTGGTTGGACATCATACAACAACATGGACTGAACATTCGGTACTGCAATAGGCCTAATGATTGTAGGGAACACATCCTCAGTGGTAAGAAACAACGTTGTCACGTGGATTCTATCGGCAGTTGAAGTGCCTCCTCTCTCGGGAACGAAGAAGGACGTCGATGCAGGGAAGTGCTTCATATTGCTGTCAGGCAACTGGGCTGCGATGACCTGCTCCACATGAGCAAACCCCAAAACTGTAGCGGTGGGCGGCGCGGTGCTGCCAAGACACTTGAGGATTGACGAACATGTGCTCGGTGTGGACGCTGGCGTCTCCACAGTGGTGTCGTCAGGATATTCCATCGAACATCTTGTCGGCATGCCGGGCACGATTCCTGAATCAAGGCGCGACGATATTGTGGTGGTCAATGTAGATTCCAGGGGCGCGGTTGCAGAGTTGCCCGTGGAGGGCGCTGCGGAGAGGAGGTCGTCGTCAACCTCCTGCAACACAGACCTCACACATACAGTTGGGGTAATGGCCCTCGTCGCCACAGTCCATGGTGGTTTGTCGATGACACGCACAGCCGAGACCTTAGGAGTCTCATATGGTGCGGACGCCGTTGTTGAGATGGACTCCCCGTCGTGGCACTCAACCCCGACCAGAGCCGCAGCCCACTCGGCGTATGGTGTGTCATCGTAGAAGTATGTCGGGGTGAACTCGTCAACATCCGGCGTCGAGATGGCGCTGTAGATCGGTGGAACAATTGTGACGGAGAGGGAACAGCACCCCTCGTAGAGAGAGCGGCCGTCCAACGCATCTCGAGCTCGGGCTGCCCGCCACGAAGAGCGGAATTGTACGTAAGCCTCCACGCCGTACATCCCGTCAACCACCCTCTCGAACGCGCACAACACGTTCCCAACACCAGAGTGACATAACTCGTCATGAAAGACCTCCTTAGTTACTGGCTGGTGCACGTAGGTCATCCTGACGTGAAGGACACCTTGAGGGCAGGTGATTGTGTGGGTCGGCATTTCGCCGAACAGGTTGCAGGCAGTGGTTGGGGTGAGAGTTGGGAAGAAAAAATTCGTGGATTGTGAAGGGAAGGGTGGTGGAGAACTGGCTCTGATACCAATTGTAAACAGCCCACTACTTGTATTGCTCAATGGAACATCCAGTTCGAGTTACAAGCTCAGAATCGAGAGGAACATGGAGGAGATCGAGAGGATCCAGTGAGGAAGAAGAAGGTGGACAAGGAACATACGCTACACACGCCCAAGCCAGAGCCAGGCCGAAGCCTTCCGTCCGTTCCGTCCAAGCCGTCCATCCACTCGTACACCTCATACTGTATTTGTAGCAGATCCTCTGGTGGCTTCAGAATAGGCCGAGATCCAATATTGCCGGCCCAGTTCGAGCCCAAGCCTAGAAGAAGGGTTGTCCGTGAGTAGGGTCGCTGACAGTTGCAGCATGGTACCTGTCCGAGGTTTCAATAATCAACCCAGGTCTTCTCCTCTCCGGAAGTAGATTTACTGAAACAAGATGTCCGAGATCTCAAATCAACATGCTGAACAAAGGGATAATCATTCATTCTTTCTGGTTGCTGTCTTTATGCCTGCTGCCTGCATGAGTCCGAAAAAATCTTCATAATTCCGAGCATTTGTAACATGCTTGTTGAAACAGAGAGTATAGTGGCAAACCCTGGTGTTATGCCACTTCAGTCAACGGGTTTATTATACGCGAAACAGCAAACTCTGCACAATTCCCCGCTAACAGTACATACCATCACAGGAGTAGGTTCCACACATGTAACACATCTGGGTGAAAGCTCAAGAGTGGGTACGCGCCTGCCAGTTTATTGTGTGTGTCACGAATATGTAGTCGTGAATGGTTGCAGAGATGTCAACTGAAAGTCCCTTTTTGCTGCACTGTTTTAGACGAAGAAATTCATACACGAATGTTTAACGAAGGCAGTCATCGCATGATCGTCTCATCGTCAGAAGAGCTCGTCGACAAAGTTTAACATCCAAGGAAGAACAAGAGATAAATGCTGAGTGAATATTGCCCAGGCAGACCATTACGGCCGAACAAAGAGAGGTGGTGAATGCCCGCCGAAGAGCTGCCATGAGAAATGAGCAGAGCTAGCAGATCGATGGACAGCGACGGGATGACAAGAAAAATCAAGGAGAAGAGCAGAGGGAGGAGACACGAGCTTGTAAAGAGTATCGCAGTGGAGAAGAGGGAAGAGATGAAGTCCCGCTGAAGAGCAAACAAGTACTGTAAAACATACCACAAGGGGGAGTTTTTTTTTTAAATATTATTTTTTTAACCGTAATTCGAAATATAATACGCGGAATCAAAAAATTCCACAAATAATACACCGTCGGCGAACGGCCGGCCGAAACGAGTGTTTCGGCTTTCTGACAGCCGAAAGGAGCGTTTCGGCCAGCTGCCGGCCGAAACCTCCCAAGGCCAGGCCTGCGTCAGAGGCTGGACCTTTTCGCCGATTCGTACGTGTTTCGGCCCGCACCCGGCCGAAACGCTGTTTTTTTTTGCATTTTGGCCCTCTATTTGTTTTGGTCGCAATATATTTAACGCGCCCAATTTTGCCGCCAAAAGTTACCGCGCAACATCTCCCGCCCAATTTTGCCGCCATAAATTTACCGCGCAACATCTCCCGCCCAAATTTCCCGGCCTATAAAAAAACCGTCTCCGTCACTCAGTAAGAGCAAACCTTGTACTCACCCTCTCCAGTTCAAGTGAATATGAGTTTGCCTTGCTCCTACCAAGCTATTAGGCCGAAAAAGATGAAGGATGCGAGTCTCCCGCAGGGGGTGGAGGTCGTGCGGTGTTGGCGCGGTAGTGAATGCAAGGTGATGGAGGTGACCGATTTCTCTGATATGTTTGGCATGAAGTTTTTCATGTGTCCCAATCACGAACACGATCCACCCGTTGCGGAGTCGCCGTATAAGAAGGCTCCGGTATGTTTTTTCTTCGTGATAAACATTCAATTATTAGGTGTTTACTATTGTTGTTTTACGAGAAATTATTTTTCTGTTTTAGTCTCCTCCGCCCCTATGCCCGTATTATCGTTGGATTGACAGTAAGCAGCCGGAGTGGGCGGCGCGTGAAGTTCATGACAGGCTGCGTCGTGCATGGGACAGTCTGGATAGGGAGGAACGGCAGAAGAAGGCTGAAGCAGAGGAGAAAGCGGCGCAAGCCAGGGAGATGAAAGAATATAGAGAGAAGCAAGTACGTTTTTTTCGGGAGATGGGGAGGAAAAATGATGAAGCTAGACTCCGAATGGAGGAGGAAGAACGAGAGCGCAAGGAGGCACGTGAGGCAGAAAGACAGAGGCTGAAAGAGAGGGCTCGCCAGGCCCAGGCAGCAGAAGAAGCCGGCGATAGGAAAGGAAAATATCCACGATGGACTCAGTAGAATTATGGTCAATTTATTTTAATTGTAGCAACTGGTTGTATCTTAATTTCAGTCCTGGTTTTCTATTTAGAGATGTACCGTGTCGCAACAGGTTGTATCTTTATTTCAGATGTAGTGGTTTATTTAATGCCGCCTTTTCTCTTCCCGCCATTTTGTTCCCCGATGTCTGTCATGTAGAATGAAAACATTGGGCCGATTCTGCAGAATAGCTATTTTTATTTGCCTGAAGAACCATAACCAACTCTCATAGTTCTCACCCTCAACAAAGGCCATAGCAATTGGGATGATTTGATTGATCCCGTCCACACCTATTGCGGTAAGGATCTGCCCCTTGTATTTTCCTGTGAGAAACGTTCCATCCACACACAGTGCCGGACGACAATGGTTGAAAGCTTGGATGCAAATAGAGAATGCGAAAAATACCCTATGCAAAATCTTATATCTAGGAGCCGTATCCATTTAGCGGTGTTGGACGTCCACATAAGTGCCAGGATTTCTATGCTGCAATGTGCGGAGAAGACGGACGACGTTGTCATAAGAGTCCAAAAAGGTCCCAAACCTCTCCTCTAAAGCCGTCTGCTTAGCTCTCCAAGCCTTCCCGTATGAAATATCGTAGGACTATCTAGCCTTTACTGTGTTCTGGATATTTTTGGCTGGAAAATCTTTCGTCTTCACAATCTCACTGAATAAGAGACGCACAATGAGAATGGAAGTTAGGTTTGGATGTTTATTCAACATGTTCTCTCTGATACATGTGTGAGCCACGACATCCGAGACGACCCAATTCACGTCATACTTCGGAACGTATCCATGCACCCTTCCAGGACAGCCAATTTTAACACAACTCAGTGTCAGAAATTTCGGACTTGACACATCAGTTCGGTAAATCTTTTGTGTGGACAATGCCCACCGTGTCACAACGTCCCTTAGCTGCTGCTTCGAGGTATACTGAGCACCTATTTCAATATTATTCATGTGATACTCCTATGCCGATTACTGCCCAGTATTCACAGTCATGACGGCCGACATGTCCTCATTCCAGGAATTTGGAATAGGCACATCCTCATCATTATCTTCGTCATCTTCTGCATTATCTTCTTCGTCAGAATTAAGATCTGCCATCAACCCATCCTCGTCTTCGTTCTCCATCTCTTGCTGCATACTTCCTACGCCCGCCTCCTCATCCTCATCCCAATGCTCATCCCCGTCAGCCTCGCCACTTTCAGGACCCTCACCGCTTTCGGGAGCTCCTGACGACTGACCGCTCTCTACACTTTGAGACATAAATTCAGACGGATCAACAGGTTCTGACCCAGTTGCCTGACTATTTTGTCCAGCTTCATAACCAATGCCACCTTGTGCCAAATTGTTCTGCTTAGGCACAAACAACACGAGGACGATAGGTTTCGTACCTCGGCGTTTGCATGATGCTAGCCAATTCACCCACGCCTGTGTCCGATCTAGCGGTATTAACTCCCAACAAATATTTGTACGAGATTTTGACCATAACGACTGAATCCTAACAGTCCACAAATTAGGATCAAACCCAAAATTCATCGTCAAATAGTGTTGAACCGCGCTTATTCTCGCTTTATCAGGCTCCGTCAACGGAATCTCCACATTTGCAAATTCACTCAGATCAACCCCGGACTCATTTGTGCGGACAGTACCATAACCATAGTAAACGACAATACTAACCACTTCGGACATGTCTCCTCACCTAAACAAATATATTGCATCATCAAGTACTATATAACTAATAAATCTTAACAGGATCTCCACCTAGAAAATGACATCCACCTAAAATATCTTAATATATATACCACCTAAAATATCTTAATATATATACCATTTAAAATAAATCTAATCTCACAACTTATCTAAACAAAATTATACACCGAACTTAAAATAGCTACAAGATTAGGGTTTACCCTTGATGCGTGCAAAATCAGTCGTTCATGCAGTCAAACTTCAATGTAGCATCACCACCACCGCTGCACCGCTCCTGCTACTCCACCAACACCACCACATCCGTCCATTGTTGCCCACCATTGCTCCACCACCGAACGGAAAACTACTCCAAAAACTATCCCATGAACAGATCCGGGATGCCCTTGGCCTCTAGTTTTGATTTGTGGAATAAAACATATACTTTGCTGGCTATTTTTAGAGATCAATCAAGAGTTCACCGGACCTTTTTTTGAAAGAGAGAGGAAAGGAAAACAGACAGGAAGGAGAAGAGAAGGAGAAGAGAAGAGGAAGAAGAAGCCGTCGGGCGGGTCTAGGCCTGTTTCGGCCGCCAGTGCGCCGAAAGCAATGATTCGGCCTTCAGCCGGCCGAAAGGGTGGGGCCCGCACTGCGGCCTGTCCAGAACGCATGCACGTCGGCCTGCCGCATGCCGACAGGAGCGTTTCGGCCGTCAGCGGGCCGAAAGGAGAGTTTCGGCCAGCCGTTCGCCAACGGTGTAATATTTCTGGAATTATTTTTTTCGCGTATTATATTTCGAATTATGGTTTAAAAAAATAATATTAAAAAAAACTCCCACAAGGGGAGAGGAAGGCGCTGCCAGTTGATTGAGAGAATATCCGGTGGAAACCAAGTTTCGGTGGAAACCGGTGAAAACCACGGAAAAATCATGTTTAAAAGTTCAAAAAAAATCGGACCAAAAATGCATTACATTGGGAAGGTAGCGTTCTACGGACATGCAAAATGGCAACTTGAAACTCAAAACATTTTAGGAGCTATGAAAATGACAAAATCAGCAATGAATAGTAGTTCAGCAGTGAATAGTAATTTCTGGTACTATTCACTGCTGATTTTGTCATTTTCATAGCTCCTAAACAAATTTGAGTTTCAACTTGCCATTTTGCATGCCTATAAAACTTTACATTCCCAACGCAATACATTTTTGCTAAGAATTTTTTGAAGTTTTTAAATATGATTTTTTCGTGATTTTCACCGGTTTCCATTGAAACTGGGTTTCCACCGGATACTTTCTCTAGTTGATTGGGCCTGATCCAGCCCACCCGTTGAAGCAAGTACGCCCGCTGTGGACGTGCCGCCCTCGGGGGTCGCCCTGTACCTCCCTTCTTGCCAGCGTTACCACGGCCTCGCCCGCACGATTCTGGGCTACTTTTCTTATTTTCTTTTTCATTTTTCCTGTCATTATCTTTAAATTTATATTTTCTTGTTTTATTTCTTTTTCGTTAAATTTATTTTTCGTGCTTTTTCCTTTATTTTTTTTTGAAATCTTAAGATTTTTAGAAATCTTAACTTTTTTCAATTTTGAATCATTTTTCAAAATCCGAACCAGTTTTTTAAATGAATATTTTCAAAAAATAACTATTTTAAAAAATATGAACCATTTTAAAAATAAGAACTATTCTAAATAATGAATATTTTCATATATAAATATTTTCGAACACTAAAATTCGTCTGAACTGAAATTACTGGTGAAACAAAAATAATAGTGGACCAAAAATGCTGGTGAACCGAAAATAACAGTGAACCAAAAAGGAACCAAAATCGGGTGAACCGAAAATAGTAGTGAACCAAAAATTTGGGTGAACAAAAAATTCAGGTGAAGCAAAACTTCGGGTGAACCAAAAATAATAGTGAACCAAAAATTCAAGTGAACCAAAAATAATAGTGCACCAAAATATCAGTGAACCAAAAATAATAGTAAACCAGAAATAAACTAAAATTCAGGTGAAACAAAAATTATAGTGAACCAAAAATACCTGTGAACCAAAAATATATTTTTGAAAAATGGTTCATATTTGAAAATTGTTCAATTCAAAAACAGTTCAAATTTAAAATATATTTATGTTTGAAAAAGTTCTTCAAAAATATCATATTTTGAAAAAAAATGGTCAAGTAGGCAAAAATATTCATGCATTACCAGACAAGAAATAAAAGAAAAACGAAAGAAAACCGAAAAAATGACAAAGAAAGAGAAAAGGAAATGGAAAAAGAAACAGACAAAACGAAATGGAACGAAAAAAGGTTTCCTGGGTCGCGACCCGTCACAGGCCACTAATACGTGTCAAACGTATCTATAATTTTTTATTGTTGCATGCTAGTTTTGTGATGTTGTCACATGTTTTTAATATCATATTACATCATTTTTATGCATTTTGTCGGACTAACCTATTAACAAGATGCCAGTGCCAGTTTCCTGTTTTTGCTGTTTTTGTATTCCAAAAAATCTACCACAGGAAATATTCTCGTATTGCACTGAAAATTTACGGGGAATTTTTATTCGACAAGATGGAGTCGGAGTACAAAGGGCGACATGGGGGGCCACCCAGGGGCCAGAGGCGGCCAGCGGCCGCTGCCCCACCTGGACCCATGTGTGGGGCCTGCCCCTGCCCTCTGGGCACCGCCTCGACCCCCTCGACGCCTATGTAAAAAAAACTAAAACGCTTAGGGCGGCCATTATTTTCCAGAGAAGTCATCCCGAGCCGCCGCCACCATAAACCCTAGTTCGGGGGTGATTCTGAAGCTTATCCCGACACCCTGCCGGAGGGGAGATCGATCTCGGAGGGATCTTCATCGCCATGCCTTCCTCCAGGATGATTTGTGAGTAGTTCCACCTTGGACCATGGGTCCATGGCAGTAGCTAGATGGTAGTCTCTCACCCTTGTGCTTCATATATTATGATCTTGTGAGTTGCCTAACATGATCAAGATCGACTATTGTAATGTTATGTGATGTGTTTGCTGGGATCCGACAGATTATGAAGTTATGATCAGATTGTGCATGATTCTTATATGTTCATTTATGTTCTTGCATGCTCTCCGATGTGTGTAGTTGCTTTGACCAAGTAATTATGTATGTCTCCAAGAGGGAGTATTTATGCTAGATAGTGGGTTCATGCCCCCTTTTGTTCCTGGGCACGAGTGACAGAAACGTCTAAGGGCGAGGGTGTGCTGTTGCTACTAAGGGTAAAACAGCGGTGTTAAAGTCTATTTGATGTTTAATATTGCTTACTTCGTGCGCTTTTTTACTTAATACAAATGTCTGTAGATTGCAACTTAATACCGATGGGTGACAGGTTGGATAGCGATCCCACGATAGACTTTTTAGACAAAGATGCAGTTGGACTTAACGGTCTTTGTTCCTTGTCGTGATGCTTACATAAATATTACCATGTACTCTTTGTCATAGCTAGATTAAGTTTGTGTCATAATCTTGTCAATTGCCTAGCTGTAATTTGTTTACCCATCATATGAGTGTTTTATCTATTTGAGAGACTCCACTAGTGAACCCATGGCCCCTGGTCCATCTTCTTACATTGTTTACAACCTCATTTACTTGTCTTTCGTCATCATTACTCCTCTGGTCCGTTTCCATAATTTCATCCACTACACTATATGTTTAACCGCTTTGTTTTCAGCAGACCGGAAAGATTGACAACCTTTCCGCCGTTGGGGGCAAAGTAATTGTTTAAATGTGTGCAGGTCCTCGTTCATTGACGATTAAGCGCCAGAGATCGTCAAGGTTTGCCTCGTTGTTGATTTCAAAGTCCTACTGGTTCGATAAAGCTTTGTTCGTTTAACGAGGGAAAACTGCTACTTACTACATCCACGCCTTCGCTTGGGGCACTACCCAACGCTATCATCATCCGTAATCAAGCAGTTTTATGGCGCCGTTGCCGGGGACTTTGGAGCTAAAGAAAGGGGAGTCTCATACTCTCAATCGCCTTGCTTTTCTTTTGTCTTGCTTGTTTTATTTCTCGTTTAGTATATTTTCTTGTTTCAAAATTTTAAAACCCCAAAAAATTAGTGTAGTCTTTATTCGTGTCTTGTTATTTTATCTTATCATTATGTCTTCAACTGAAAACACCAAGTTGTGTGACTTTACTAGCACTAATAACAATGATTTCATATGCTCTCCAATTGCTCCACCCACTTCTAAAGCGGAATCTTATGAAATTAAACCTGCTTTGCTAAATCTTGTTATGAAAGAGCAATTTCTAGTGCTAGTACTGATGATGCCGCCTCTCATTTAAATAAATTTGTTGAGTTATGTGATATGCAAAAATATAAAGGGGTAGAAAGTGACATCATAAAACTGAAGCTTTTCCCTTTCTCTTTGAGAGGGAGAGCAAAAGAATGGTTATTGTCTTTGCCTAGGAATAGCATTGATTCTTGGACTAAATGCAAAGATGCTTTTATTGGAAAATATTATCCACCTGCTAAAATCATACAATTGAGGAGTAACATTATGAACTTTAGAAAATTTGATAATGAACATGTTGCTCAAGCTTGGGAAAGACTGAAGTCTATGGTTAAAAATTGTCCCACACATGGATTAACAACGTGGATGGTTATCCAAACTTTTTATGCAGGTTTGAATTTTTCTTCAAGGAACCTCTTGGACTTGGCCGCGGGAGGCACCTTTATGTCCACCACATTAGGTGCAGCAACTAAACTCTTGGATGAGATGATGGCAAATTATTCACAGTGGCATACCGAAAGAGCTCAACTGATAAGAAGGTAAATTCTATCGAGGAAATTTCCTCTTTGAGTGAGAAGGTTGATATGATTATGTCTATGCTTGCTACCAATCAGTCCTCTATTGATCCTAATAATGTTCCTCTTGCTTAATTAATTGCTCAAGAAAAGGATCAAGTTGATGTTAATTTTCTTAATAGGAATAACTTCAACACTAATGCTTATCGAAATAATTTTGGTAGTAACAACTGTAAGCCTTATCCTCCCAATAATGGCAATTCCTATGGTAATTCTTATAATTCTAATAAGAATGTGTCCTCTGATCTTGAAAATGTTTTAAAAGAATTTATCACTTCGCAAAGAGCTTTCAACAAAACTGTTGAAGAAAAACTTGAAAAACTTGATAGTCTTGTCTCTAAATTGGAAAATCTTGCTCATGATGTTGAAATTTTAAAAATTAGAACCACTCCTCTTCAATACAACCCTACTTAATCTTTAAATGCTCTTTCTATTCAAATTAATAACAATGAGAGGATGTTAGCTCGCTTGCATGCTAGGTGGGCTAGAGAGGAAGAAGAAGCTAGAATTCCTGAAATGAATAGTAAAACTGTTAATGTTTATACTATCCAAACTACTAATGAGGATCCTCCTAGCCTATTTAAAGATTATGATATTGATTTTGATAATTGTAACATTACTATCATAAAGTTCCTACAAAAACTTGCTAAGTCACCAAATGCTAGTAAATTAAACATTGCTTTCACTAAACACATTACCGATGATCTTATGAAGGCTAGGGAAGAAAAGATTAAGCTAGAAACTTCTATTCCTAGAAAATTAGAAGATGGTTGGGAACCTACTATTAAGATGAAAATAAATGACTTTGATTGTAATGCTTTGTGTGATCTTGGTGCTAGTGATTCTGTCATGCCTAAAAGTTTTTATGATATGCTTAATTTGAATCCTTTGGAAGAATGCTATTTAAATGTTCATCTTGCTGATTCTTCTAAAAAGAAACCTTTGGGTAGAGTTGATGATGTTCTTATTGTTGTTAATGAAAATTATGTTCCCATTGATTTTATTGTCATGGAAATTGAGTGCAATGCTTCTTGTCCTATTATTTTGGGAAGACCGTTTTTGAGAACCGTTGGTGCTATTATTGATATGAAAGAGGGAAATATAAGATTTCAGTTCCCCCTTAAAAGAGGGATGGAACACTTCCCTAGAAAGAGAAAGAAGTTTTCTTTTGAATCAATCATAAGGTCTAGCTATGCTCTTGATGTTGCTAAGGCCTCTGAAAAGACTTGATATTTGGCATTGCACCTAGCTAAAAGGTGTTAAACAAAAGCGCTTGTTGGGAGGCAACCCATCTTTTCTTTCAGTTTTGTTTTTGCTTTTCTTGAGTCATGGAGTTGTTGCTTCTGTAGAAACTTCATTTTATCTTTTTATTTTGGTTTTTTGTGGCAAGTTTAGCCTCTAATGCATTGAAAGTACGAGGTATTGTTTTGCTGTCGAGAAACAGATTTTTGTCCTTCACTGTTCGAAAATCCAAAAAATCACAGAACGTGATATTTTTCTGGAAATTTTTGAAGGTAAGACTGATTCTTTTATCTATCTTTCGTTAGTTTTGAGTTTTCTGATTTGAGCTACAGAAGTGCCTCTAAAAATTCGATCTTCACAGACTGTTCAGTTTTTGACAGATTCTGCCTTTATTTTGTATTCGCCTTTTTTATTATCGTCAAATGTGATACTCTCTGGAGGAGTACCACATTGAGGCTTAGTAAACAAGTAGCCAATGATAAATCAAGTTTTTTCAATATGTCTAAGTGGAACACATGTGCATTTTATTTTATGAGCACTAACACTCTAATCGGTTTATGAGAAGTTTTGTGTGAAGGGAGTTTTTAAGTTCCAAAAGAGAGGATGATGAAGAAATTGAAGAATGGATCAGAGCTCAAGCTTGGGGATGCCCCCATGGCACCCCCTCTGAATATCAAGAACACTCAAGCATCTAAGCTTGGGGATGCCTTGGGCATCCCCTCCTCTTCATCGACTATCATCAGGTCTTCGTTGAACTAAGTTTTTATCACTTTACATATTATGTGCTATCACAATAGGACACTCTAGGACAACTATGATACAGATGATTTGGTCCAATCTTTCACCGCAAGAACTACTGAGATAACTATTCTCCCAACCACGTGACAATCCACGCAACCTGAAGAACCTGGATAGATTTAGGCGAGCAACATGAAGATAAACAACACGCCTCACGCCAAGCTCGACAACCCTTGACAGATTCAAGGACCTTCTCGCCACACACGATAACTCTTGACAGATTCAAGAACACTCATGCCTCTATTTGCTGGATAACTTGACGAACGTCTGAGACGTCGTCTTACACGCCGATCCCCTAGGGACGGTGGCAACCTTGAACTTTTAGTTCTACATAATTTTCAACTCCTCTAAACCTAGCCGCCGGCTCCTTTATTTATAGGAGGCAAACACCTAGTCGTTTGGACAGACCCAAACCGATACAAACACGACTCCTAACCTAACGGGACTCTGACTCATAGAAACCGGCCTGTTATAGGCTCGGCCTTAACACAAGTGGCACGCAGGCCTAATTAACACAACCTTAGACATTACATATCGTGATAGTTTTCCTAGAGTGTCAACCCACCAACACGATGCCAAGATGATGCCCTCATCATCCTCCCCTTCTTGGAAAGGCGTTGTCCTCAACGCCGGAAGGTCTTCTCCAGCGCTTGTTGCGTCCAATCAGCAACATCGCCACGCTTCTTCTCCGTCCTCAAGTCTTCGCCGGCCTGCCACACCACATCCTTCCTCTCGGCTAGCTAGACTTGTTCTTGGCGCCCTCCATGTTTGGCACGACCAACTTGATTGTGACACAGAATCTCTCGAGTTTGCAACGAGTAAACGCACCATGCAAATCACCCGAAACGCAGCAGGACCACTCTTGTACACCACGGATCTAAATAAGCTGAATACGTCGCTGATGCAACTTCCAAACCTATCTCTCTTTCCCCTGAGCAGTTTGATAGGTCGTTCATCGAAAACGGACTTCGTATGCAAAAGTTACGCCTGTTTTGCTAAAACTGTCTAAACCCTGTCCGAAACCATGTCGCGGCAGGAAAAACTGGCCGAATCCGTGTCGTGGCAGTAAAACTGGCCGAATCCGTGTCGCGCCAGGACTCCTAGTGCAAATCGGACTCGCGGCAGAGTTTTGGCAGAAATTGCTGTCATGGCAGGACTCGCGGTAGAGAATTCGACTTCAACTCCAACTCGACCTTGCTACCTCAATGCACCGAGATGCCAATCTGGCCAACTCGTCGCCCTTCCACCTCAATGCACCGAGATGCAATCTTGCCAACTCGTCGCTCTTCCTTTAAACAACTCCAGCAAAAACAAATCTGCCAATCCTTGCTGACCTGCAGATCGATCTTCAACTGGACAAACCTCGCGGTGATCAACCTAGCGCTCTGATACGAAGATGATACGGATGATTTGGCCCGATCTTTCATCGCAAGAACCACCGAGATAACTATTCTCCCAACCACGTGACAATCCACGCAACCTGAAGAACCTGGATAGATTTAGGCGAGTAACATGAAGATAAACAACACGCCTCACGCCAAGCTCGACAACCCTTGACAGATTCAAGGACCTTCTCTCCACACACGGTAACTCTTGACAGATTCAAGAACACTCATGCCTCTATTTGCTGGATAACTTGACGAACGTCCGAGAAGTCGTCTTACGCGCCGATCCCCTAGGGACGGTGGCAACCTTGAACTTTTAGTTCTACATAATTTTCAACTCCTCTAAACCTAGCCGCCGGCTCCTTTATTTATAGGAGGCCAACACCTAGTCGGTTGGACAGACCCAAACCGAGACAAACACGACTCCTAACCTAACGGGACTCTGACTCATTGAAACCGGCCTGTTATAGGCTCGGCCTTAACACAAGTGGCACGCAAGACTAATTAACACAACCTTAGACATTACATCTCATGATGGTTGTCCTAGAGTGTCAACCGACCAACACGATGCCAAGACGATGCAAATCTCACTTTTTGTGCAACCGAATAAACACGTTTCGTACCCACCTTCATAAAGATTTTAAAACTCACATTTAGAAGACAAATTGGTCTGTATTGTTCAATCCTACTCGCATCCTCCTTTTTGGGCAGAAAGGTGATCACTCCATAATTCAACCGAAATAGAGGAAGGTCACCACTATGTAATTGAGCAAACAATTGCATCAAATCTGTTTTAATAACTACCCAAAATTTTTGGTAAAACTCAGCTGGAAACCCATCTGGTCCAGGAGCCTTGTTATGCTCCGTTTGAGAGATAGCCTCCCATACCTCCTTTTCAGTAAAGTCACTGGTTAGGATCAAATTCTCCTTAGCCGAAATCTGAGGCATATCATCAACAACAGATTCGTCCATGGAAAAGTTATTTGTAATTGGCGCCCCAAAAAGCTTCTTATAAAATTCTGAGATAAAGACTTTCAAATTAGTCTCTCCCATAATAGTTCCCTCATCTTGCTCTAACTGGAAGATACGTTTTTTTCCTATGTTTTCGATTAGCAATAAGATGGAAGTACCTAGTATTATCCCCCCCTTGTTGGACATGTTTTACTTTTGCCTGTTGTGCCCATTTGGCCTCCTCATATCTTCTCAAACGGGCAATAAAATCGTCAACATTTTTCTTTGCCTCTCGTTCGGCTATAGATAGAGGACTAGTTTCAGCTTTGGTGTCCAACTCATCAATGAGTCGAAGCAACTAGTCTTTTTGTTTTTTGTATTCACCACTAATGTTTTTTGCCCAACCCCTAAGGAATTGACGTAGGTGTCGAATTTTATTCTGCCACCTCTCGATAGGAGTGGATCCACCAACTGTAGATAACCACTCATGCGCAACCATCTCGAAAAAACCCTCTTGTCGCAACCAAGATAATTCAAACGAGAAGTGTTATTAGACCAACACAATTGATTTTTATTCCAAGGAGGAATATTCTTGAGGGGGTAGTGGTTCTTCACGAAACTATTCATGAAATGAAAATAAAAAATTTAGATGGTGTCTTATTCAAAATTGATTTTGAAAAGGCATATGATAAGGTTAATTGGAACTTTCTTCAACAAACGCTTCATATGAAAGGCTTCGATCCAAAATGGTGTGATTGTGTAGCTAGATTCGTCCAAGGTGGGAGTGTGGGGATACATGTAAATTACGATATTGGTCATTATTTCCAAACTCTCAAGGGGTTAAGACAGGGAGATCCTTTATCTCCAGTTCTTTTCAACTTAGTGGCTGACATGCTGCACGTTCTATCGCAAGAGCAAAGGAGGACGGTCAAGTGGGTGGACTAATCCCTCATCTTGTCGATGGAGGAGTGTCCATTTTGCAATATGCGGATGCTACTGTTTTGTTCTTGGAGCATGATTTGGATAAAGCTGTTAACATGAAATTAATTCTATCCATCTTTGAACAATTATCGGGGCTTAAAATTAATTTCCACAAGAGTGAGATTTTTTTTCCGGAAAAGCAAAAGATCTTCAAAACGAATACTGCTGCATTTTTGGATGTGAGGTGGGTTCGTTACCCTTCAAATATTTAGGTATACCGATCCATTATAGAAAATTGCTAAACAAAGAATGGAAAGCGATTGAAGATCGCTTGGAGAAAAAATTGAGTTCCTGGGCCGGTCAGCTACTTTCCTATGGTGATAGGTTGGTTCTTATTAATTCTGTTCTTACAAGCTTGCCCATGTTCCTTCTATCTTTTTTTGAGATACCTATTGGGGTTCGAAAAAGATTAGATTATTTTTGTCGATGTTTCTTTTGGCAGAGTGATCAACACAAAAGGAAGTATCATTTAACTAACTGGAATATCATTTGTCGGCCTAAAGACCAAGGGGGTTTAGGCATAGAGATGTTGGAGATTAAAAATCAATGCTTGCTGAGCAAATGGCTTTTTAAGTTATTGAATGAGCAGGGAGATTGGTAGGAATTATTGACTAATAAATACCTATGTGGTAAAACATTGGCCGAAGTAACACCCAATCCATCCGATTCACCTTTTTGGAAGGGAATCCTAAAAGTTCAACGTGATTTTTTCTCCAATGGGTCCTTTACATTTGGTAATGGACAAGGGACTAGGTTCTGGAGGATTCATGTGTAACAGCCCTAGCTTGGTAATGAAAAATACGAAGAATTTTTCCACTTTTAGCATCCTTGTTTGCATCATGGCATGCATATGAGACTTGCTATTTCTAAAATTACCAACATATGCAAGCAACTAAAATTGGGAGGCAAACTTCCCAAGCAATTCCAACCAAATACAATTGCTCAACATGTCAACAAAATAGATGAACTTCCAAATTGTTTAGGAAGTTCCAATTTTGCTTTATAACCAATGCCCAATTTTCCCAAATGTTGTCAAATGGAAAATAAACATGAGGATCCTAAATTGGTTTAATTCAAATCCCATTTTGAATTCAAGCTAAACCCTTCCAAAATTCAAACTAAAATCATGGGGAGCATCAATGTTATTGTTAGAGTCTCCATGAATATTTTCATTATTTTTGGAAATGTTTAAGAGCTTCAATTAAATACAAATTGGAAATTGTCAAAAATACTTTTAATTAAAAGCTGTGAACATTTGATGGCCAAAACATGTTATTTTGTCTCACCAATTTTTGTGGGGCACCTAGAGGCTAAGTGGAGCCCATATGAATTTTTGAGGAATTTATAGAAATGACTTGGTGCCTACTTTAAATCGCTAAAACCTGCTAAGGACCTCTTTGTAATTTAATTCAAAATTGCCAGGGGGTTTTTCACGAATTTCCCTTTTCCTCTCTCCTCCACAGTGCCGGCCATGGCACTGGCGCCATGCTCAGCTGCCGGCCGAGCTGCCCATGCCGCCGTGGCCCGTGGACGTTTAGGAGCTGCCCATGCCGCTCACCTGCTCCCCTCTCGTTTCTCTGCCCGCTTCTCCCGCAAACTCCGGATCGGGGAGGCCACTTTCCTTTCCCCTCCGAGCTCCACCGTCGCTGCCGTTTCTCGCTGCCGCCACCGTCGCCTGGAGCCGCGCCGCGCGGATCGAAAGCCACGGCAAGCACCGCCGCGTTCCCCTCTCTCTTCTCGCCGTCAAATTTGAGCCGGGGTGGCCCGGATCGACGGCCGCGTCCACAACCTCCCCGCCTCGGCCGCATCGTCGCCGGCCTCGATTCCGGCGATCCCCGCCCCTCCGCGCTGTCACTGTCCACGCGCGTGAGCTCAGGGTGAGCCCCTCTCCCAGTTGGCCTGTTTTTCACGCGTTTCCCCTCTCCCCCTCTCCCTCTTGCGCCGCCGTCCATCGACGGCCACCGCCGTGCCGCCGCGCCAGTGACCCTGGCCTAGACCCTAGCCTGGCCGGCCAGGAGGCCGGTCTGCTCGGGCTGCAGCCCAGCCTCGCCCCCGGCCTGGGCCGGCCCAAAGGCCGGCTGGCTCGGGAGGGTGCCCGGCCTGGCACCCAGCCTGGGCTGGCCAAAGGCTGGCTCATTCGGGTCACCCCCCGGCCTTGAGCCCGGCCTGGCCGGCTCGGAGGCTAGCCTGCCAGGGAATTTGTTTCCCTTTTTAATTTTTGAAACAATTTTAAATAATTGATAACAATTTGGATATTGGTTGAAATTTGACAAACCAAATTTCAAAATGTACAGAAAAATAAACTCTACAAGATAGAATAATTGTTTTTGTCTTTTGAAATTATATTCTTGTTGTTTAATTATGAATTCCTAAAGTGGCATAAATAATACCTAATTTGGGAAATTCCTAATTCGATAAATAATTATCTAAAAATTATGAATAAAATATCAAAGTGATCAATAAGTCTAATGCTATCAAACCATGTACTTATCACATCATGGTCACAAATATTTGTTTGATGTTATTCATAAATGGTTTAAAAGAATTAAATTCAATTAATTATTTAATTTACTAATTATTCATCGGTGCTCCGAAAATTAAAAATGTGGTACCAAAATGACCGGAAGAACAAAACCTAATTAATCATATCATGTCCATGCATGTTTGAGCCATTTCTCTAACAATGTAATAATTTATAAGTAAGGTGGTCACTAAGATAAATATGGAGTTGTGTCCAAATAATTGCACTACTCGTTTGGAACTCCTTTTAATTTGTTAAATAAATTAAATGACAATATCAATGCACCAACTTGTCATGTCATCATGTGATTGTGCATTGCATCTTGTCCTCGAGTGATTTATTTGTTCTTTGTATTTCTTTTGGGTATCGATAGATTCCGGAGTTGAGGTCACCCCTATCTACCCCGAAGAGCCGTACTACACGCCCCGACAGCAAGGCAAGAGATAACCTAACCTTCTTGGCATCTAGCATCCAATTGTTTTACAAACTTATTTTATCCACCATAATATTGCATGCGATTCAAATGTCATTTTGATTAAGACATAGAGTATCCTATGAATGCATGTTTTTACCCGAGCCAATCACATGTATCCCTACCTATGAACCTTAGTGTTGATGTGTTGGCCGGATACAAAATATAATTGTTGGTTATATGCTTAGCTATGCTTAGCAATGCTTAGTTGAAATACAGTTATGTCCGTTGTTGAATTCCATAATTATTGTTGTTGATGGAATGATTCGGGCATGGTGGACATATGTGATGCTTAATTAACTTGCTTAAAGGCTTGGATGAGTTGCCCTCGGGGAGGGTGTTTTGCCTCATTCTTGCCACCTAGGCTGAGAGTGCTTTTAGCTAGAACCAAGAACCGAGCGTGCTGCCAAAGGTGGGGACATATGGAATCCCCTGTGACCGAATAAGTTGTGAGGGGCTTGTCAAGGGTCCTCTAGTTTGCTATTTCCATTTGCGCGTGAGTGTGTTTTGGAAAAGAAACGAGGACGGTGGTGTTTAGGATGTGGCCGCGGGGCAGGGCGTTGGAGGCGCTGAACCTGTCCTTCCGCACACGGATGGTCCTTGAGTAAGCCTCATGCAATGTAAAGGTCTAACCGCGCCCACTCGCCGGCCTTCCCCGGAAGAGGGCCAACCAGGTGAGCCGGACGGTACCGATTGGTAAATTAGTACACCCCTGCAGGGTAAATCTTTTCGAAAAGCCGTGTCCACGGTTATGGACAAATCTTGGGAAAGGCGGATTAGCATAGAAAAGTATAACCTAATGAATTAAAATTTGGCAGCTAAAGGTTGCAACACAACGTGTGTGTAAAAGGTTCATTTCCTCGAGGTTGATTCGAGGGAGTGCCTTTGGTGGAGATGAGAGTTGGTTTTGGCTACAATTTGGTTCGCCGAGAACCGAAGAGGAAAAGATTACTTTCTTACCCCCTTTATGAAAACTATTCTGAGTAGACGAATGCCATGTGTCAATTATGATTCGGTTTATGAAAATTAGCTTTATGCAGAAATAGCTACATATACAGCTTTAGAGCCTTCGTCAATCATTGGGCCTATATCTCCCTACTAAACTTGCGAGTACGTCGTACTCAGTCTCTCTTTGCTGCCTCTATGATTTTGTATTTCAGAGGAGGACGACACCGAGCAGCTAGGTGGGTTCTTCGTGGACATCGACTAGTAGTACGGGGTTCCCAGGTGGCAGCTTGGGACCGTGGAACAAGCTGGCTTGGGTGATGTTTATCTGTAGGCCTCTTAGGCCATAATTTGCTTCTTGTTGTATTAGACAACGCTACTTCACTTCCGCTTGTTGAATTGATGGTCTGTGACCATTTGATGTGTAATATTTGTATCTTCTCTTAAATGAGTTGCTATATGCTTTCGTGTCGTAGAGTCTGCAATGTGCCAGTTGTTCCACAAGTCTCGGTCTCTTTACTATACGTGAAAGCGATGTCTGAGCTTATGGCATGATCGAGGTGTTGTGTGCCGATGATCCATTCCGAGCACACCTGCCAATGAGTTTTGGCATGGGATTGGTAAACCCAGTAACCCTCGATTGTGTATCATGACCGGTTACACAACGTTTCACTGTATAGTTCTGGGGTCGGGGCGCTACATCATGGCTTGGTGATACTCCGTTGTCTTTACAATATCCATCTTTGTTCAACATTGTTCGTCACAAACATGTGTTGGTGGCTGATGTATTGTCGAATAACCCTCTGAATATTGAGTTTAGAAGGGCATTAACAAGACAAAAATGGACTGCTTGGACTAATTTGGTAGAGAGATTAATGATGGTTTCTCTAACGGATGAGGATGATGTGTGTTCAAATGGAAGTTGACTCCATCCGGTTTGTCCTCAGTTAAATCCATGTATTTGCATCTCATGGATGGCCACATTACCTTCTTAAGAAAATACCTTTGGAAGCTTAAGGTTCCTTTAAAAATTAAAATCTTTATGTGGTTTCACTACAACAAAAACTTACCGTAGAGACATTTTTATAGAGACATTCTCCACTATGTCTCTTAAAACCTATTCCTATTTTTTGTAGAGCCACTAAGAGAGACACTTTGTAGACTGTCTTAGCGGTAGAGACATCAAACTAGAAACATCCTCCAAAGTATCTCTTAATCTACATGTAAAGACATTGTAAGAGGCATTCTTAAAAATGTCTTAATAAAAGAGACACCTCATTAGAGCCACTCTTCATAATGTCTCTTAGCACTTCCTAAAATTCAAACATCTGTATGCTCATGAATGATTTTTATTTTTAATAATACATAAATATGGTCGAATCATACCATAGATAAAATTCTCACACGAATCGACTAATGGGCGCGGAGCTGAAAACAGAAAAATTGAGTGTTTCATTCGCGCGGGCTTATTTTATACCGAGTGCGCGCGCTTATTTTTTACGAGTGCGCGCAGGGTGATGTTTAATTTGTGCCTAACCCAGCCTAATGTCGACGGGGTAGCCGGCTAGGCACTTCCCCACGTCCTACATTATCTTCCCTAACTAACTACTAGAAACCTCCTAATACGAGGTCTCGTCCCCAAATTGCTGCCCTCCTCATCCGGCCGTCTCCCCGCCGCCGCTCCGATCTGCCAGGACCGGTGACCTCCTCAACTTTGCTGCGCAAATGTGGCCTCCCCGTAGCCTCCTCCACCCACTCCTCTCACGATTTCTCCCCACAGGTTGCGCGGTGAGCCGGTGAGGGACCTAGGGCATTGTTCTACGCGGGCGGGCATGCCGAGGCTAGGCCGTCCGGGCGCCAGGAGCAAACGGTGTCGTCGAGCGCCTCCGTGGGGAGCAGCGCGCGCGGTGGGGGTGATCAATGGCGGGCACCCAGTGCTGTCCGTGGGATGCAGGCCCGCTACTCAAAGGAGGCTCTCCGGCTAGGTGGCTCCGCGGTCGTGTGGTCGAGCGAGCATCTGGGATTTCTCCTGGCCGCCGGTCCATCTCAACAACCTCCTCCACTGATGGAAAACACCCTTACCTCCTACCTCTGATCTCTCACTGTTCTGAAGTTGATTGGGAGCCACTTGCAGGACAATCCGACGGGTGACGTAATCTCAAACCCCCTAGCGGAGGTAAATAATCTCTTTCTACTAATTTCTGTTTTTGATTGAAGCAAACTCGTGTGTTCCTAGCTGAAGCAACGTGTTAGCCTGGGATCTAGGCTGGTTGCAGCCTTTTTTTCAATTAGAGTTCATTGTTTTGTTATGCTAGTGGTTGTGCTATGCCCCGTGCTCGAAGAATAGGTGGTGTCTGACTCTTTGGCCAACATGTGTAGCGGTCTTGCAATTTGTCCCTGTAGCAGCGCTATGCCTGAATATAAATAAAGTAGTACTTAGTATATTTGTTCCTGAATCTGTTAGGTTGTCAAGGCTGTAGGTAAATAATCTAATGACCAATCCTAGAAAATAAATGGTAATCAACCTGCCAGAGGTTAGAAAATGAGTTGTTAGTGCTAGTTGTTTGTTCGATCATCTTAATTTCATCAACTAGCATACCAGTTTATATTCTTCGATGAATCAAAATCAGTGTAGCTGTGAGGAACTATTGAGGGTGATTAATAAATTCAGAGTATTCAGATCAAACTAAGGGCGTTCCGTTTATTTGTAGGAACCAGAAACTCTCATCCTTGTCTCCTTGGCCCCAAGAACTAAAGGCTTGGTGGTTGTTGAAGGTGCAATTAAAAGCAGAGATAACAAATACGTGGTTGAAGTGGATAAACTTGGTCATGCATTTTGGAAAATCATGGTTGTAGATGTTAGTAGACTTGGATGTGAAAGACTCCATCGATCTTGCAGTCTGAATATTCATAATTGTATGATCTTTGAATCTTTGATAGGAGGAATACATCATTTCTGTATGAGTAGTTTGCTCTTTTGAATGAAGTAACATTCGTTTGGTGATTGCAGGGTCTCTATATGTGACTCCATATGTGGTGGCCGATAACAAGAGCTCGAAAGGGAAATGTTTTGGTCTAGTGGTGTGTAGTGCATTTATGATTATTTTGTTTGGGTTTTATGATGTTATCCACCAAGGGGAGGTTCATATTCATGCTTGAAACATGTTGGCTTTTTGTTTTTCCTTTCATGGGTATCTAGCTCACACACTCTGGTGTCAAGTTAATGTTTGTACTCATATTTTATTTTCCAATTAGTAAACCCTTGGTGTATCTATATTGACTCTTTATATGAAAGAGTATACGGTTGTCTTGTGTTCCTATGTTATCATAATATTTGTATGTGTATTATTCTTTTATTAAATCTGGATAGTGTCTATTTTTGGAGAGCAAACATATTTATATGAGGAAAAGAAATATAAGAGCGCTGCTCATATGCAAGAATCCTCTATAGGGACTATATAAATGTCTCAAGATAAGAACGAAATGTCATGGCAAGGTGCCTCTACATGACAATATGTATGTCTCTACGCAAATACCATTATATTTTATAGATGGATACATTGCCACAATTAAATGCTTCTACTAATGTTAGAGACAACTCAAATTGCCGCATAAAAGTGCCTCTATACCTATACATACATATTCCAAATGTATCTTTAAAGTGTCTCGATGTGTGTAGGTACACAACATATTGTCTTTACAAAGTGACCTTATGTCAAATATAGGCATTTTGCAAAATGACTCTATAATCTAAGAGACACTGCCGGTAGCGACACTTTTGAGATAATGTGTAAAATGCCTCTAACATCATGTAAAGACAATATAAGTGTCTCTAGAGGACCAAAATAGTGTCTCTACGGGCCA
Organism: Puccinellia tenuiflora; assembly: GCA_012064385.1. Classification (NCBI taxonomy): domain Eukaryota; kingdom Viridiplantae; phylum Streptophyta; class Magnoliopsida; order Poales; family Poaceae; genus Puccinellia; species Puccinellia tenuiflora. The sequence continues at coordinate 159,488 of QRDG01000954.1, read as the reverse complement.
GTTCTCTTGTTGTGTTTGTTCACAGAAAATTATTCTCACAAAGGACAATCTAGCAAAATGACAATGGAAGGGGTGCAAACAATGTGTTTTTTGTCAGGCCGATGAAACTGTAGAACGCTTGTTCATATCATGTCCTTTTGCTAAAAATATTTGGAAGCTAATTCATTTCACTTATAGTATCATACCACCTGTTAATATTGCTAATATGTTTGGTGATTGGCTGGTTGGTGTGGAAAAGAAAACTAAAGCTCACATCCGCATTGGTGTTTGTGCTTTCTTATGGACAATATGGAATTGTCGAAATGATATTGTTTTTAACAAAACAGGAGCTGATCATTTTTTGCAGGTGGTCTACAAAGCTACGTATTGGATCAACCTATGGTCCCTTTTGTTGCCACTGGAGCAACGTGCTCTTATGGATTTTGGATGCACACGGTTGATGGCAGTCGTTCGGGCTATCTTCAACCGGGGTGGATGCCATCATGCTAGAAGATTAGATAATGGCTAGTCCTGTAGCGCTTCTTTTTAGCCGTCGGTCAATTATTGTGGCCAATGTGATCATGTTGCTGAGAGTTGTAAACTATCCAACTTTTTAATAACTTTGCAATAAAGGGCCGTATGCATCACTTTGATGCAGAGGCTGGGGTGAACCCATTTCGAAAAAAAACATATTATGTGCTATTCTTGGAGCGTCTTTTTGTTTTGCTTTCAGTTTTGTTTTGTTTGTTTTCTGGTCATATTCATGTCGGATCCTAGCTCTATTTGTGTGGGAGAGAGACACGCTCCGCTTTTTCGTTTGAATACTCCTTTACTTCGCTTATATCTTTTTGAGTATTCTTAGCTACTTCTTGTTTGCTACTAAGCTCTCGCTTTTAGATTTTATCTTGTTTAGAGCTGCTAGTTGTTGATGTTAAACTCTCATGTTCTTCACTTATATTTGTTGGAGAGTAGTTATTATTGATTGATTGAATTGTTGGAATGACAAAATGCTATCCATGTGATAATGAAGTGAAATAAAATCCTGCATAGTCTTGTAGATCATTGTGTGGATATGTGATGCTTCTCAATTGTTTTGAGATACTAAGATTAATGTTTAAACTTGCTGGTTATTTATGTGGAAACTAATTAGTAAAGAACTATAGTTAAAAGCTTGAAACTGTGTGGTACTTCGTAGTTGCTAATTTCTAAAGCTAATCTTTCCACCAAAAGAATTGTTTGGTCAACAAGGGAGACAGTGTAGAGGATTATGCTTATGATTAATTGATGTTGTATGTTTATTCTTGTACCGGTTAACATCGTATGTTTTCTTGATATCCTGCTAAGCCCAAAAATTTCGTACTCAGCGGGAAAACTTCTCGTGCATCCAAATCCCTGAGCCAAATATCTTTGCCATTTGTGTCCACCATATCTACCTATGCATGGTATTTCCTACCATTCCAAGTAAATTTGTCATGTGCTACCTTTAAAACTTCAAAATTTTCCCTTTTGTGTCTCTGTTTTTAAGCTCATGAGGAAGTAGTGAGACTCTAGTTATAACCTGTGACAAGCAAGGTCATTTCCCCCCTTTCACCCGGTGTCGATGGTTCACGTCCTCACTTGAATTTGACCCGAGAGATGGCTTAAGCAAAATATAAATATAACCCACAATTCTCCTCCGCACAATGAAAACCTGAGAAATCAGTCAAAACATTGGTTAGTGGTGAAACAAAGGAGAAAAGAGGAGTGACCTCATTCCTCTAAAACCAGCCGCTCTCAAAAGTCTAAAAGCCTTGCTTGTTATGGGGGACTAGCTAGTTTCTTTGCTGTGGAATCATTGACGAAAGCATGCACCGCTCAAAATTGTTTTTATCTCTGTTTAAAAAAATTAAAAAGCTCTAGCACATGAATAATCCCTGCTTCCCTCTGCGAAGGGCCTTTCTTTTACTTTAATGTTGAGTCAGTTTTCCTTTTCCTTCTATCTCTACCAAGTAAACATACTGTGTTGACCTTGGGTGCAGTTGATCATATTATATCATTATGATTAAACATGATTCTTTGTATTGATTTTATCGTTGAAAGTTGAAGCTTTTGCTAAAACTTGCATCTTCCTTTGTGTTGATTCTCAAACACTTTTGACAAGGAATCATTACCTTTAAGAATTATCAAATATGTTGATCTCATTGCTTTCAGGTCTCTAATGTACTATTTATGAAAAGTTTTTGCTTAGATAATTCAACTTGGTTATTCATTGCTTTCTTGCTATCAACTATAGACAATTGTTTTGGACCATTTCATTCATATCCTATGCTTTACATTACTATCTTAATCAAATTTGTGCTCGTTGCATGTCTCATCAAAAATTATTTTTCTTATCACTTACCTACTTGAGGACAAGTAGGAGTTAAGCTTGGGGATGCTGATACGTGTCAAATGTATCTATAATTTTTGATTGTTCCATGCTAGTTTTGTGATGTTGTCACATGTTTTTAATATCACATTACATCATTTTTATGCATTTTGTCGAACTATTGACAAGATGCTCAGTGCCATTTTCCTGTTTTTGCTGTTTTTGTATTTTAGAAAATCTACCACAGGAAATATTCTCGGATTGCGCTGAAAAATTACGGGAAATTTTTATTCGACAAGATGGAGTCGGAGTCCAAAGGGCGTCCTGGGGGGCCACCCAGGGGCCAGCGGCCGCGGCCCCATCTGGACCCGCGGGTGGGACCCGCACCTGCCCTCTGGGCACCGCCTCGGCCCGCCTCGACGCCTATAAAATCACAAAAAACCGAAAAAGCTCAGGGCGGCCATTATTTTCCAGAGAAGTCATCCTGAGCCGCCTCCACCATAAACCCTAGTTCGGGGGTGATTCTGAAGCTTATCCCGGCACCCTGCCAGAGGGGAGATCGATCCGGAGGGCTCTTCATCGCCATACCTTCCTCCGGGATGATTTGTGAGTAGTTCCACCTTGGACCATGGGTCCATGGCAGTAGCTAGAGGGTAGTCTCTCACCCTTGTGTTTAATGTATTATGATCTTGTGAGCTGCCTAACATGATCAAGATCGACTATAGTAATGGTATGTGATGTGTTTGCTGGGATCCAATGGATTATTAAGATATGATCAGATTGTGCATGATTCTTATATTTTCATTTATGTTCTTGCATGCTCTCCGATATGTGTAGTTGCTTTGGCCAAGTAATTATGTTTGTCTCCAAGAGGGAGTATTTATGCTAGATAGTGGGTTGATGCCTCTTTTGTTCCTGGGCACGAGTGACAGAAATGTCTAAGGGCGAGGGTGTGATGTTGCTACTAAGGGTAAAACATCGGTGTTAAAGTCTATTTGATGTTTAATATTGCTTACTTCATGCGCTTTACGTAATACAAATGTCTGTTGCTTGCAACTTAATACCGATGGGTGACAGGTTGGATAGCGATCCCACTGTGGACTTTTTAGATAAAGATGCAGCTGGACTCCGGTCTTTGTTCCTTGTCGTGATGCTTACATAAATATTACCATGTACTCTTTGTCATAGCTAGATTAAGTTTGTTTCATAATCTTGTCAATTGCCTAGCTGTAATTTGTTTACCCATCATATGACTGTTTTATCTATTTGAGAGACTCCACTAGAGAACCCATGGCCCCCGGTCCATTTTCTTATATTGTTTACAACCTCATTTACTTGTTTTTTCATCATCATTACTCCTCTGGTCCGTTTCCATAATTTCATCCACTACACTACACGTTTAACCGCTTTGTTTTCAGCAGACCGGAAAGATTGACAACCTTTCTGCCATTGGGGGCAAAGTAATTGTTTAAGTGTGTGGAGGTCCACGTTCATTGACGATTAAGCGCCAGAGATCGTAAAGGTTCGCCTCGTTGTTGATTTCAAAGTCCTAATGGTTGGATAAACCTTGGTTCGTTTAACGAGGAAAAACTGCTACTTACTACATCCACGCCTTCGCTTGGGGCACTACCCAACGCTATCATCATCCGCAATCAGCCACATGCGGGCAAGCGTGTGCTATTGCAGGAAAAAAACGGAAAAGAATAAAATCGGAGATAAGTTTGTTTAAACTCCTAAGCTATTGGGGTTGGTACAAATCTCCCCCTAATCTTATTTTCGGTGTGATTAACCCCCTAATCTACAAGAACCCCCTAATCTACATGACTGAGACAATTAACCTCCTAATCCTCTTTTATCAACCAGTTCAGCTTTAGGGGTGCCAGTTTGGTGTTTTCTGAAGCGGCTCAACTTAGGTGGCGCCAGTTTTGATTCGCCGCGCCGAACGTGTGTACTGTATATATCATCAACCATTTCTGTCGCTACCTCTTCGCTTGAAACATATGTATTTCCTCCCTCGTCTGATATGCCACTGGCTGATATAGCCGCATAGCAAAGCAAGTTTCTATAGAAGCTAGAAACCTGTAGTAGGTAAAGAAAACCCAAATCAATATAGAGTAATTTATTAAACTATACAAACCCTGGTCTTTGGAGAGAGAGGCATGCAGTATGTATTCGAGCATTGAGGATGTATCAAAAACATGACAGAGTATGGACCAGCTTAAAAAAATTGCGGTTGGCCGGTCGAATGATTCGAAAGGCATTTGCATGAATTGAATATGATAGGATTACACGGAGAACAAGAGTGACTTGTTGCTGCAACTGAACTCGTTGCTTTAAGGTCCCGGTGCTCGTCGGCAGTAGCTGAGGTGCGACCGGATCGACGGGTTCCATAATCCCTACTCGGCAGCTTCATGCTGGCAGCAACAGCGGTCGCAGAGGCGGTGGGTGGCACCATTTCTGCTGCTTGAGGACGTGATGAAGTCCTCGGCGCACGGTCTCAAGAACACCCGCCTACGATTTGATGCCTGCCCTCAAAACACCAAAACCTACAGCAACCGAGCTGAACCGGTTGATAAAACATCAAACCTACGACAACCAAGCTGAACCGGTCTGATAAAACGAGATTGGGAGGTTAATCGTTGATGGTGTTGGTGAAGAGTTGGGTGGTGCCCCAAGCGAAGCCGTGGATATAGCGAGTAACAGTTTTCCCTCAGTGAAGAACCAAGGTTTAATCGAACCAGTAGGACTTTGAATTTAACAACGAGGTGTCCGTCGACGATCTCTGTCACTTAATCGTCGACGAATGTGGTCCTGCACATACTCAAACAATTACTTGGCCCCCAACAGCAGGAAGGTTGTCAATCTTCCTGGTCTGCTGAAAACAAAACGGTTAAACGCATAGTGTAGTGAAATTATTTATGAAAACGGACCAGCGAGCAAGTGATTATGGATAGCGAGTAAATGAGGTTGTAAACAATATAAAAAATGGATCGGGGGCCATGGGTTCACTAGTGGTGTCCCTCCAATAAATAAAACACTCATATGAAGGGTAAACAAATTACAATTGGGCAATTGACAGAATTATGACACAAACTTAATCTAGCTATATCAATTCACGGTAATATTCATCTAGGCATCACAACAAGGAACAAAGACCACCATCCGACTGCATCTTTGTCTAAAAAGTCCACCTAGGGATCGCTATCTAGCCTGTCACCCATCGGTATTACGTCGCAAGCGATAAACAATTGCATTAAGTAAAGCGTATGAAGTAAGCAACATTTATAATCATGTAGAAATAAACTTTGCTGTTTTACCCTTAGTCGCGACAGCACACCCTCATCCTTAGATGTTTCTATCATTCGTGCCCAGACATAAGAGGGGGCATGAACCAACTATCTAGCATAAATACTCTCTCTTGGAGATATAAGCAATTACTTGGCCAAAGCAACTACACACATCGGATAGCAACTACACACATCGGATAGCATGCAAGAACATAAATTAATAACTAAGAACAATGCACAATCTGATCATAACTTCATAATCCATCGGATCCCAACAAACACATCATATAGCATTACAAATAGTCGATCTTGATCATGTAGGGTAGCTCACAAGATCATAAACATGAAGCACAAGGGAGAGAAACAACCATCTAGCTACTGCCATGGACCCGTAGTCCAAGGTGGAACTACTCACGCTTCATCCCGACGGAAGGCATGGCGATGTAGAGCCCTCCGGGGTCGATCTCAGTGTGCCGGGAGCTGCTTCAGAATCTCCCCGACTTAGCTTTCGAGGTGGCGGCGGCTTCGGGTCGTGTTTCTGGAAAATAATCGTCGCCCCGAGCGTTTTAGGGTTTTAGGGACTTAATAGGCGTCGAGTGGGGACGAGGCGGTGCCCAGGGCGTAGGGGCGGGTCCCACCTGGGTGCAGGTGGGGCCACGACCAGCAGCCGCCATTAGCCCCTGGGTGGCCCCCAAGTCGCCCTTTGGTCTCTGGCTTCCTTTTGTCGCATAAAAAATCCTCATAAATTATCGTCCAATTTCGAGAATATTTCCAGAAGTAACTTTTCTGAAATAGAAACCAGCAAAAACAGGGAACTGGCACTAGGCATCTTGTTACTAGGTTAGTTCAACAAAAAGCCTAAAAATGATGTGACAAGATAGTAATAACATGTAACAATGACATATAACTAGCATGGAACAATCAAAAATTATAGATACGTTTGGCACGTATCAGCGTCCCCAAGCTTAACTCGTACTCGTCCTCGAGTAGGTAAGTGATAAATAAAATAATTTTTGATGAGACATGCTACTAGCATAACCTTGATTAAAATAATGTAAAGCACATGATATGAATAAAGTGATCCAAGACAATTGTCTATATTTGATAATCAAGTAAACAATGAGTGTTGTGTCTTGCATCACGGACACCGGGAGTAAAGGATACCCCCTTTTTAGGTTTGGCACGGGGCGCGAAGGAGGCTGGGAGACGCCAACGTCCGAGAGAACCTCGTCAAGATCTCCGATCTACGTACTAGCAAGCAACACAGAGACACAAGGAGTTTACCCAGGTTCAGGCCGCCCGGAGGCTAAAAGCCCTACTCCTGCATGTCTGGATTAAGTGGTTCATCACGGTGTGGCTTACAGAGGTGGTTGTGGGTGACAACCCAGGAGGTGTTGGCTAGAGGTTGAAGACGAGCAGATCCTTTCCCGGAGGAGATCACCTCTCGCTTGTGCTATTCTTGTCTGGTACGCTACCTAGCCTAGCCTCCGACTCTATGGAATTTCAACTCCTTCCCCCTGGTGCCTTGGTCCTCCTTTTATAGGCTAAGGGGATCCCACGAGGGCACCTTTGGAGGCGGAGGGGTTTTAGGTGGGAAAACCCCTCCAGGTCCTTCTTATGGGGCGACGTGGCCTCTTCTCGTCCGAGTATTCTTCTGACGGGGGATAGGTGCGGTCGCCCACCTTTTGCAGGGAGGGCGGACAAAGGCTCACACCTTTACCGACCGTGTCCCCGCACGGCGCCTCCATCTTCTTGGTGCCCAAGTCTTCTAGGGGCTTCCAGCAGGAGCCGGCTAGCTTATCCTCTTTGTCTGTATGGAGGTTGGAGCCCGGGGGTGAGCCTGGCCTCCTGCCGGGCGTCCGGGTCCCCGGGACCTCCGCGTCGTCTGCCGGGTTGAGGGTGACCCCAGAAGGCCACCCGGTCCTTAGCCGTGATTGTCGATGCCGTCCTTGCCCGGTTGCCATGGGGCAGATGGGGGGGGGGGGGAGGCCCATCTGTCAGTGTCGAATCCTTTCCTTGTTCACCTTCTTGGTGGGCCCACTGGTGGTGGACCCACTTTGACCGCATCAGGGGAACCCCGTGTTCCACTGTTGCGACAGTAGCCCCTAGGCATAGTCTCGGCGGGCATGTCCTTCTGCTGCCGGGGCTATGACCAAAAAAGTCAAAGTGGGTCCCCGACGTCTTGTCTTGACTGTTCTATCCCATCCACCGGGGCCACGCTCGATGGGAAGCACCGCGAGCCCCCGGGTCTTCTTTGTCTTGGTGAATGTTGCGATCTGTGTGGATCGCCAACGTTTGTCCTGAATCCAACGGGAAAGCGCCCCGAGTGGAATGCCTCCTCGATCCCCGTGCCGGCCAGAGTGGTGGGGCCACAACGTGATGCGTGGGATGGCTTATAAGCCACGATTCATCGGAACTGTAGCCGTCACTTTTCCCAAATCGAAGAAATCCCCAAATCGCCGCACGTCGCGCTCCGCCTTCTTCCTTCTCGCCGTGCGCCCTCTTCTCAGCTTAGCCACCGCAAAACAGAACAGTCGGCCTCCCTGCCCCAATGGCCAAGATCAAGCAATCCGCTCAGAAGAAGCCCTCCGACGCCTTGCTCGTCAGGAGGTAGCCGCCCCCCTTATCCGAGAAGGCGCAGAGGAGATCGGAGCGCACCGCCGCGACGGCGGACACCCGCAAGCGGCAGGCCTTGTTTCCGAGCATCTATGCCGGTGCCGCGGAGAGGCTGCAGGCCGCGTGATTCGGGGCGGTCGGGTCCAAAGCGATGGCCGACGCTCCGGCTCGCGTGGCGACGGAAGTTCTGCTATAGAGACCAAAACGGCCAAGCAGATCCCCATCTTCGACATGTTCATGCGGATGGGGCTCATTCCTCCGCTCTCAGATTTCTTCTTGGAGGTTCTGCGCGTGTACGAACTGAAGCTTCTGCATTTGACCCCAAGCGCCATCTTGGATTTGTCTGTCTTCGCCTATACCTGCGAGGCGTTCGTCGAGGTGACACCCTCTGTGGCGCTGTTCTGCCATTTCTTCTACCCCCGCGTAGGAAAAGAGGGCTGGCTGGGGGGCGGAGTCACGTTCTACTTCCGTTCGAACGTCAAGCAGGCCTACCCCGAGATGGTGGTGAAGTCCAAGTGGGATGAATGGAGGAAATTCTGGTTCCTCGTCGGGGTACCAGAGGCTCTTCCGCATCTTCAAGAGCCGAAGGAGAACCCGGTGAGCCAGGAGCTCTGGAGGAGTCTGAGCCCACAGGACGTGTATCTCTCGGCGGCGGTATCCCGGTTAAAGCTTCTGCGGGAGCAAGGAGTTTCTAGAGCCGCCATCATCGCACATGTCCTGCGCAACCGTCTGGTTCCTTTGCAGAAGGGGCCTCACCCGACCTGGAACTTCCAGGGTCCCAATGACCCTTCCCGCTTGCGGAACTCCAACATGGAGGACCCCGCCCTTCTTGCGGTCATGAAGACGATCTTCACTCCCGCCGTGAAGTATTAGCTGCCCGACGGAGTCCGGCCCTTGTGCGAGGATCCACAGAAGGAGGAGATCTGGGCAGCAATGCCGACGTGTAACGCCCTCGGGATCGAGGGTCAGACCGATTCCGAGCCCTAGGCGACCAAAGCCAAGACCCGCAAGGCCAAGGCTCCCTCCAGCTCCGACGAGGATGGAGAGATATCTGAGTCTGAGGATGAGAGCTCGGAGAGTTCCGAATAGGAGTCCTCCTGCTCGAAAGAGGGCGACGAGGGCGGCAACGACGGTGAGGAAGCCGAGGAAGACAATGACGCCGACGAGACTGTCAGCAACGAGGAGGACGATGATGAAGAGGAGGAGGCGGGGAGAGAGGCCCTTTCCCCGCATCCTACCGCGGAAATCGTCGCGGCCTTGAGCCCGGAGGCGAGCCCCCGGGCGCCACCCGCGTGCGTGGTTGGTGATCAGGGCGGTCCCGCGGACATGGAGATTGACATCGATGCCTTTGTACCGGCGCCGCGACGCGAGGAGTCAGTCCCGCGCCAGCCGTCGGTCCAGGAGCCCTCCACTGCTGCTAGCATACTGCCCTTGAGTCCTCATGGCTCTTCCGCCAGGTCCGCAGAGATGCCCGCGTCGCTAGGCTGCAAGCATGCCCGCGGGTACGTCTGCATCTTGCTCGTTTCTTCGCCATGAATGTTGTCTTCGTACTTGTGGGTTGTGCTCCAAGGAAGATTACCGAATGTCGTTGCAGGGGTCAAGCTTCCCTGGAGGCCAACAAAAGGCGGCGAGATGCAGCCGAAGACGACACGGCCACCAGCGCCGGAGCCCGCGGAGGGGTAATGCCCCCTCCACCTTATAGGAGGCGGAGAAGAGACGCGGGAGCGACGCGGAGAACGCACCCGAGGCATCCTTGGCCCCCACGAAGGCGGGAGCTATGGGGACCCCGGAAGCCGCAGGTGAACCTTACCCTGCCGGACAAACTTCACTCTTTTTCGGTATCCGCCTCGCTGGTCTGATTGTCGGAGATCTGTCCCAGGAACTGGGTGTGTCTCACTAGGTATCGAGTAAGGGGCTGAACACGGAATCAAACAACCCTCAACGTGCCTCGGCGACGGTGCTCGCTGAGATCGCTGTGGGACGGCACTGCAGAGATGAACACACGGTGTTTACCCAGGTTCAGGGCCCTCTTGGAGAGGTAAAACCCCTACGTCCTGCCTTGGTTGTATTGCACTGCTTGGAGAGGTTACAGTACAAAGAGAGCTTCAGGAGCTCGAGGTGGCTACAATGGCTATCTCTAGAACAGCCCTAGGGTTTTAGATCCAGAACCGAACTTCGAACCCTTTGCCTGAGCGTGCTCCCCCTCCTTTTATAGGTGTCCTGGACCTCTTCCCCCAAATCTCTCGGCGGGAAGGGTTACCACATGGCGACGAAGGAGGAGGCGGGGTGCACGATAAAGGTGGAGGCCATGGACACGGTCCATGGCAGGCGAGCGGCGTCACCAAAGCTGGAAAAGCCACCGTCCAGCCAGGACGATGGGCTGGCGCTGCTGAGTGTCGGGAGGCGCCCCACGGTGACGTCGCCTTGGAGCGTAGCTGCAGACGGTCCCCTTATCACCGGAATGGCAAGTCTCGTTGTCCGCTTTGCTTGGTGCTACTTTGTTGACCGCTTTATACACGAGAATGGCAACTGCGGCGTCGTCGTCACTGCGCGCAGACGCGCGCGTCACTCTGCAGCGGGCGCAGAGCCCATGTGCGCTCTGTCGCGGAGACAGAGCTGGCTTTGTGGGGAAGGAACCCCGCGAGGCCAGAGGCCTCACCGAGCCTTTCGGCCTGATCCTCTCGAGGCACACGAGATGCCCTCTCGAGGAGAGGTCCCTCGTGAGGAGAAAACCCTCGCGAGGCTCGCTAGGCTTGGAGAGCCTGGTCCTTAGCGAAATCTTCTGAAGAATGTCGTGGGCCCTGGCAGGCTGGCTCGTGGTACCCTGGTTTCCACTGTGCCGACAGTAGCCCCCAGGCCCATGATGGGCACGCCGAAGTCCGCGGATGAAGGCGAAGCGTCGGGGGCCCAACGATGCCTGCCTGGGCCGTGACACGTGGGGCGCAGCGGTTGCGCCCGAGGCCACGATCTCCTCGGCTTCAACGGGCGACCCGGTGGGACCCGCCACGCCCTTGGAAACTGGCCAATAAAGCCTGCGCGTGATGATGGCGCCCGTCACTCCAGCCATTACTCCACTGCACACTTCCCCCCAAACGCCTCCTTCTTCCCAAAGCACATCTCCTCCAAGATCCTCTTCTCCTCTGCAACCATGGCGCCGAAGAGAGCAGCTGCTCCCAAGAAGGACAAGGCTCCAATGTCGGCGAGCAAGCCCGCGGCAGCGTCGGGGAGCGCTAAACCCAAGGGGGCGCTGCTAAAGTCCCGCATCCACTCGGCGGCGATTGAGAAGGTACGGCACCTGGCGGCCGCGGAGACCAACGAGTACGGCGCCACAAGCATGGAGCCGGTTGGCAGCAGCAAGATTCGTAAGGGGTACTACCCCATCTTCCTTCACACTCTCTACACCGGTCTTGTCCCCCCTTTCTCCGACTTCCTCATGGGGATTTTGGAGACATATCAGATTCAACTCCTCCATCTTCATCCCAATTCGATCCTCATCCTCTCCATCTTCGCCTACCTCTATGAGGCCTACGTCGGTATCCATCCTTCCGTGGACCTCTTCCACAGCTTCTATGCACTCCGGTCCACCGCGCAGAATGAGCAGACCGGATGCGTCTCCTTCCGCATCGCCGACGCCAGGAGAAGGAACTACATCCCCATCGCGTGGTGCGGCGAGAACGCCATCACCAAGGTGACGAAGAAGGTGGAGGACTTCCGCCATCGGTGGTTCTATGTCGACACCAAGGTGAAGAACTCTTTCCTAGATGTGCCCGTGGCGCCCCCGAAGAAGTGGGCGCGCTGGGCGAGCGAGGGCTTCGAGGGCCCGAAGCTTGACGTGGTGTACGAGTGCCTGCGGGGGCTCCGCGAGGCCGGACTCACCGGCCAGATGGTGGCGAAGGACTTCACGAGGCGCCGCATCGCCCCCCTCTAGTGGCACTCGGAGCCGATGTGGACATACACAGGCAAGAAGGATGGGATGCGCCTGTGCGCGGACAACTTCGCCCCGGAGGTACTGAACATGGTCTTGGGGACCCTCTTCGCTACGGCAAACATCCCAGCCCCGGCCGTCGACGAGGCCCGACCGCTCTTCACCTTTGGGGAGGAGAAGGTGCGCGAGCACCGCAGGAGCATGCCCAGATTCAATGAGTGGGGCATCGTGCCCGCGGGACACCGCAGGCCCAGCGGCAACCCGCGGGCGGCGGAGCCGGAGCAGATGGATGAGCCATCGGAGCCGGACGAGGCGGACTCTGACAAGGGCGAGGCCTCGAGAGGCGCTGACCCCTCGGGAGGCTCCGCTAGCTCCCCAAGAAGGACACCGCCTGAAGGGGACCTCCAGGAGATCTCCTCCAGCGGCGACGAGGATCCCTCACGCGGAGCTCCCTCCCGGAGCACCGCAGAGGAGGAGGAGGAGAGCGGCAGCAGGGGAGGGCGCCGCGAGCCCCGCTCCAAGTTCGCCCACGACAGGGACGCCGGAGCCGCGAGGGGCGCTCCTCGCGAGGAGGCAGGAGCGCCTCGAGAAGGAGCCGGAGCAAGCAGCCCCCAGCCGCTGAAGGCGAAGAAAAGGGTGTGGAGGATGGCCGACGAGTAAGCCCTGGTCCTTCTTCTTTCCTTTAGGATTTTGTTTTCGAATACCCTCCTGAAGGATCTTCTGCTGGTCTTTCCTTTCAGCAATCTTGCGGCGCCGAAGAGACGACGGCTCTGCAAGCTTGGAGAGATGGCCAGCGCCACCATGGCGACACCCGCGGTTGACGAGCTGTGGCGCGCGGTTACTCCTCCCGCGGACGAACACCGCGTGGAGGAGGAGGTTGTAGAGGTGGCGTCGTCGCCAGCACGGGCCGCCACTCCTCCCGCGGATAAACACTGCGCGGAGGGTTAGGTTGAGGAGGTGGAGACCGAGGCCGCACGAGCCTCGGAGAGGCTGGACTAGGCAGAGGCCCAAGAGGCCACCGTGGAGCCGCCTCCAGAGGGAGAGGCCTCCACAAGAGGGGCTGACGAGCCCGAGGTCGCGGCAGGCGTGGCCACGGAGCCCGAGGTCGCGGCAGGTGCGGCCATGACAGGAGGGGCTGAATCTGCCCCCGGAGTGCAGGAGGAGGAAGCGCCTCCGGAGCCCACGGACGCCGGAGCCAGGGGCGAGAGGACGCCCAGCCCCCAGAGGGCTCCTAACGCGGGCGGCGAAGGAGGCTCCCACACGAGCCCCCAGGCCGCAGCAGGAGCCGTGGCGAGCTCGAGGCAAGGTGCCTCAGGTGCCTCGACAAGAATCGAGGTCTCTGCACCCCGCGGAGATGCGGGGACCTTGGCGCTGCGGGAGCCGCGCCGCCGCACAGCTCGCCGCAGCTCCGTCTTCAGCCAAGCGCGGCAGACGCTCGACGAGCTGGAGAAGCAGTATGTTGAAGAAGAGCTCGCCAGGGCGGAGGAGCGGGCGGAGCTTGACGAGGCCTGGGCCCTCCTCTGTGAGAGGGTGGAGCGCTGCCGCCGGCAGGATGCGGCGGCCCAGGCGGCGCGCGTAGAGGCGATGCGGTTCGCCAAGGAGACCCGCGACAGCGTGAAGCAGGAGGCGGCGAAGACCATGGAGCAACTGGACGCCACGCGGGAGGCGCTCGAGGCGGAAACCGCCTCCAAGCAACAGGAGATCGTGGCCGCGGAGCAAAACTTCATCACGCACTCCAAAGTTGTCGAGGACGGCTTGAAGGAGCTCCGCGAGAGGCTGGACGCTCGCGAGAAGCAACTAACACAGCGTGAGGTGGAGCTGACGCGAGGGAGAGCTCACCCCCCGCGAGGATGAACTGCGCCGGCGTGAGGAGCAGGTCCAGCAGCCCGAGGGTGAGCAGGTCATACGCGAGGAGCAACTGCGGGTTCGCGAGAATCAGGTGGCCCAGGGCGAGGCCACCTACTCGGAGCGCCTTGAGAAGGCCAACGCCAGCCTCGCGGCGAAGAAGAAGAAAATGCAGGAGGAGGCCGACGGCAAGGTCAAGCTCATCCGCCAAGATCTCGCCTAGAGCTATGACGAGAAGGCCAAGAAGCAGGAGGATCGCTTCAAGTCGAAGCGCAACGAGCTCCAGAGCCGCATCAAGGGGCTCGAGAAGGAGGAGAAGCAGATGGCCTCCCGCCTTCAGAGCGCCAGGGAGGCTCAGGCTCGCGCGGAAGGGAAGGTCGCCACCCTGGAGAAGGACCTGAGCGAGCTCCACCAGCAGGTGGGGCCGGCTGTAGATGCCGCGGAGGAGGCACAGCGCACCGCGCAGACCGCCCGAATCATGTCGCGCCAGCACCAGCGCATGCTTCAAGACTTGGTGTCCCGCGCGCGTGCTGTTGGGGCCCGCCTGGGGATCGAGATCCCCCCCTCGCCGCAGAGGGGAACGACGACGAGGCCGGGTACTCGTTCTTCTTCCAGCAGTTCCTCACGAAGCTCGAAGAGACCGCGAAGAGCTTTGACGAACGCGTCGTGGAGGAAAGTCGCGATCTCCTCGTCCTCGCCACCTGCCGCATCTTTGCCAACCTCGCGAGGCTTCAGCCTTCCCTCGACCTCGAGGCCGTGACGGCGCCCGTCGACCTCAGCTGCCGCGTCACGGTGAGTGACAGGATGCGGAAGGCCGCCGAGTCGTATGCCAAGAAGTTCGACCAGGTCAAGGTGGAGGAGGACGAGGATGATGGCGAGGAGGACGCCGCGGAAGAGGAGGAGAGTGCCGCTGCAGATGACGTGGGCACCTCAGGAAGCCCTGCGGCCTGAGCTCTTTCCTGCTGCTGGATGTGCATGGGGCACACATTATCTTAGCATTTTGTTTGTAAAGCTTTGTAAAGTCTTGTTTAAGTTTTACTTGAATGTGCTTGTGAATATCCCTCGGGAGGCTTTTATCTTTCCCTTCATGTCTTTTTCGCTCTACGTCTTAGGACCCTCTCTTAGCGCTACATCACCGCCGCTTCGGTATGTGAGAGTCAGGGCTCCACAAGGCCGGGGGGTGCGTGAGGCCTCGAGAAGTAAGAGCTCCCGAAGCGCGATGCTTGGGGCTCCCCTTTAACGCACAAGCAACCCATGAGGCATAGGAGAGAGAAAAGAGGCTCGAGGGACAAAAACCAGCGGAAGGAAATTTAACCAAGTGTTTGAACTTAGCTTCGCGAGGCGTTTTTGCCTTGGAGAGGGTGTTGGTTCCCTGATGAGGCGTTTTTCCTCCCGAGGTTGTCTGAGGCTTGTTTTGAACCTGCTTTCCTGCGCTTGGACAGATAGGCATACCCACAAGCAATACATAGCTAGATAACTCATGCACGCTCGTAGGTTCCTTCATGTGTGTCTCGCGAGGAGAACAGGCACCAAGGTCCTTGGTGAGTTGACGTGCACGGGAGCTGACCCATGAGTTCAGAGCTCCTTGGGAGTTGACGTGCATGAGAGCTGACCCGCGAGTTCAGAGCTCGGATCCCTTGGGTTTGAGGCGCTGCTGGGACGCTCTCGAGGCACAGGCACTGATGGGGGGGATACTTTATAGGTAGGCCCATGGACCCGGAAAGTAGACCCGCCAAGACCAAGAAGGCCAATGCCGAGTCATGAGACAAGTCACATGGGCTGGGCTGGAGACAAGCCGACCAAGGCCCGTGTGGAGAAGGGGGCTCGTCCAAAGAAGGAGTCCAAGTACAACCCGGAGTTCTAGTTTGGAAGGACAAAGCCTAGAGTAGGACTCCGTATATGAGTAGAACTCGGTACAGATTGTAAGTCTAGGGACCCGCCACCTTTATAAGGAGGGCCCTGGATCGTAGTAAGATTAAGGTCAAGTTGAGTCAGAGAAACCCTAACCACCAGAGAGAAGTCGCCGGCTCCTGAATTGTAGGAGCCGGGTCCTTGTAATCGAGATCTAGCAAAGAGCAATAACATAGAAGCAGGAAGTAGGTCTTTACCTCTAATCAGAGGGGCCGAACCTGGGTAAATCCTTGTTCCCTGGCGAGATTAACCGTTCCTACGTACTTCAATCACCGATGGCCCCAGAACTCATCTTCCCCGAGGAAGAACTTGCCGTGACAACCCCACGACAGTTGGCGCCCACCGTGGGGCCTATGGTGATGAGAGGAGTTGAGATCGTTGGAGCAGCTCGTCGGGCTATGGAAAAACTCGCCATCGGGCGGGTCTACACTGATGAACATGGAGAAACCGAGATCGATGACTCAGGCTGGACTTCGGAGATGAACGAAGTCGACGAGGGCTACCAGCTTGTCTTTGGAGGAATCAACGTGTTCGTCGGCATGGTTTGCGCGTCGGGTCTTCGCGCGAACTCGGCGGAATCTGTATCAGAGCCAACCGTTGTCGTCGAGTCCGATGGCGAGGAGTCGGTCGGAACTTCAGAAGTTGGCATCATTGCCGAGTCTGAGGAACCCCAAGCTGAGAAGCCGGAGATGCTGCAAGAGTCAGATCCAGATTACGATGCAGATTCAGAGTCTATCTTACCCTTGTTTGAAGATCGGCTTGGGTATGGTATAGAGGAAGAAGATTATGAGGAGTCGCCAGTACGCGCCCGTGTTGTGGGAGTCTACATGTCTGGAAACGGTGGAAATCAATTTGATCCAGCTCTATTGACAAAGGAAATTAATGCAAATAATGCCGCAGAGAGGGCGGCTGAGTTAACCAACGCTCGTGCTGCGTTGGAGAGGCAACTAGCTGATATCACAGAGGCAAACCGTAGACTGGCCGAAGAGCAGGCCCGAGTCCAAGATGAAGCTCAAGTCGTGCGGAGGCGCCGCGAGGAGCTTACTTCAATTCAACACCGCAGAGCCAGGAGTCGCCTGCGTGATGGAGTCCACATCAATCCAACCAATCTATTTACCACACCCAATGGTCCAGGTGGAGGAGCCGGACTAGGAAGCTCAGCGGCTGCAGGAGGCGCCGCAGGAGGAGGAACAGGAGCACCACCACCACCACCACCCCCAGAAGGACCGGGAGGCAGCCGTACCAACGGACCACCGCCTGAAGGAGGAGTCGGAGGAGGAGCATCTGGTGGCTTAGGATCTCAGCCTAACAGATTTCATACTCCAGAGGGACATTACTCTAATCCTATGGACAACGTTCATGCGGCGACTCTGAGATTGGAGAATATCGTGGTACCAGAGGGACCAGCAGGTCAGGAGACTCGTGAGGCTATCGAGCTACTGAAGACAGCTTTGACTCAGCAAGCTTTGTATCCAGCTTTTCCAGATGCAAGTAGGCTACATTCAACACCTTTTAACTCAGGCACGAGGAGTCGGCACGGCGAGTCCAACCCGGCCAACTCTACAAGTGCAAGGCGTCGTGAACAAGAGAGGAATCGCGCAAATATACCAACTACTTCACGAGCTCAGCTAGTGGTTGATGAAGCAAGGCAACGACGAGAAAGAGAAGCAGCAAGAGCTCGGGAGGCAGAGAGGGACAGAGCGTTAGCTGGTGCAGCTAACCCGCCTCAGCCAACCCGGGCGCACGAAGAGGTGACTTCTCCTGGTGCTTCCCCAGCATTAACAGGACCAGAGTGCCTGTCTGATGCCATCAGGTCCGAGTCCTTCCCCAGCAGTTTCAAGGAGCCGCGCAAGGTTCCAAATTATGAGCCCAACATGGACCCGACTTCTTGGTTGGGCACTTACGAGATGGCTATGAGTATTCGTAATGCCACAGGTAATCTGTGTGCCAAGTTTATGTATCTTATGATGGAGGGAGCAGCCAAGGTTTGGATGCGCAACTTGCCTCCTAGGTCAATCAACTCTTGGGAGCAATTGAAGGCGGCTTTTATTCAGAACTTCCAGGGCACATGCAAAAAGCTTAGTACCATCGAGGACCTGGAACGGTGTGTTCAGAGGAAGGGCGAGTCAGCAAGGCACTGGATGAAGCGGGTCTCAGAGATCATTAACTCCTCACAAGGACTCCCACCGGTTTCAGTGCTAATGGCGATGGAGAGAAATTGCAGCTACAATCCCTTGAGTTGGAAGCTAGGTCGCATGAAGGAGAGTCTGAATCAGGGCATTCCCCTGACAATCGGTGAAATCATGGCAGGTGCTAATAAGCACGCAGCCACAGATAAAACCAAGGACCAGGAGGAAGGAAATAAAGGACAGGGTGGCAATAATCAGAACCAGAATCAAAACCAGAACCAGGGTGGTAGCAAGCGGCCATATGGTGACAACTCTGACCTAGTGGCCAATACAAACACTGGAGTCAGACGCAAGGACAATAATTCTCAAGGATATCAAGGACGCACCCCAACTACAGAGGAAGTTTTATCGAGTCCTTGCCCTAAACATGCCAAGAATGGCAGGTGTGGGCATACCTTGGGCCAATGTGTGGATCTGCAGCGTGCCAGGTTTACAGGACCTGGAAACAGAAACAATGGTGGATACAGAGGAAACAATGGAGCCGGAGGACCCGGCAATAACGGCGGAGGAGCCGGCAATAATCCAAACCAACCTCAAGGAGGAGGTAACCAGCAGGGCGGGTTCCAGCAGAACCCGAAGCAGCTCCATGACGGCAATGGGCAGTATTATGTCACAACTCGGCAGCAAAACCCGAGTCGTGGTAGTTATCATGTTTTTACAACAAGTACATCCAAGCGTGCAAAGAAGTTGAAAGTCCGAGCAGTCAATGCAGTGCAACCAGCAATACCACAGTGGCTCAGGTGGTCAGAGCAAACCATCACTTGGAGTCGGGCAGATCATCCTCCAAGAGTCGACGATCCAGGGCAGCTAGCCTTGGTGGTAGCACCTCAAGTTGGAGGTTATACACTGAACAAAGTGCTAATGGATGGTGGAAGCAGCATCAACATCTTGTATTATGACACATTCAAGAGGATGAAGCTGCAAGATAGACAGCTAATTCCAACAGAGACAGTGTTCCATGGGATAGTACCAGGGAAATCGGCCAAACCCATTGGTAAGATTTACCTTGAGGTTGCTTTTGGTACAATGGAGAATTACCGTTCAGAGATTATGCCCTTTGAGGTGGTGGATCTTAAGAGTCCATACCACGCTCTTTTTGGTCGGCCAGCATACTTTAAGTTTATGGCCAGGCCATGTTATGTCTACTTGAAACTCAAGATGCCAGGTCCAGCAGGAGTCATTACAGTTAATGGCAGCAGACAGATGGCATTGGAGTGTGAACTAGGTGATGCAGCTATGGCTGAGACAGCTTGTGCTCAAGAGGAGCTGAAATTTTACAAGGCAAACGTGGACCCGGAGGACAACTCGGTCCTTAAGAAGCCGGCCACAGAGGAGAAGATGAAATTCAAGTCAGCTCAGGACACAAAGCAAGTCGACTTTACCCCTGGTGATTCTTCCAAGCAGTTCACCATTGGGGCACATCTCTCTGATAAATAGGAAAGCGCGCTCGTCGAGTTCATCCGTGAGAACCGGGACGTCTTTGCATGGAAGCCATCAGACATGCCAGGAGTCCCGAGAGAACTCGCCGAGCACAGCTTACATGTTAACCCTAATGCAAGACCAGTTAAGCAGGGTCTGCGCAAGTTTCACGATGACAGGAGGAAAGCCATAGGAGAAGAGGTGGCTCGGCTCCTCGCAGCCGAGTTCATCAAGGAAGTCTTTCACCCAGAGTGGGTGGCCAATCCAGTGTTAGTACCAAAGAAAACAGGAGAGTTGCGTATGTGCATCGACTTCACGGGCCTTAACAAGCATTGCCCTAAGGACCCGTTTGCTCTGCCTCGCATCGACCAGATCATTGACTCAACAGCTGGGTCTGAGTTACTATGTTTCTTGGATGCCTATTCAGGGTATCATCAGATTAGGCTCAAGATAGAGGATGAGCTCAAGACATCCTTCATTACACCCTTTGGAGCATTTTGTTACAAAACAATGCCCTTTGGGCTCAAGAATGCAGGAGCTACATATCAAAGGTGCATCCAGAACTGCTTCAAGGATCAGATAGGGAGAAACGTTCATGCATATGTGGACGATGTGGTTATCAAATCTCAGAAGGCCGACTCTCTGATAGCAGATTTGACAGAGACTTTCAATAATTTGCGCAAGTATAAAATGAAGCTCAATCCTACCAAGTGTGTTTTTGGAGTCCCTGCAGGCAAACTCCTAGGTTTCATTGTTTCAGAGAGAGGCATTGAGGCAAATCCAGAGAAAATCAAGGCTATTCATAACTTGCAGAAGCCGACTTGTCTGAAGGACGTTCAAAAGCTCACTGGATGTGTGGCAGCTCTAAGCAGATTTATTTCAAGACTCGGGGAGAAGGCGGGTCCTCTCTACCGACTCCTGAAGAAGTCAGATAAATTCCTATGGGATGAAGAAGCCGACCGTGCTTTTGAGGAGTTGAAGAAAACTTTGTCAACAGCTCCGGTGCTTGCAGCTCCTACAGATAAGGAGCCCATGCTATTATATGTAGCTGCCAACGAGAGAGTTGTCAGTGCAGTAGTAGTTGTGGAACGTGCAGAGGAAGGAAAGGAGTATCCAGTACAGAGACCTGTCTACTACATCAGTGAAGTCCTAACAGATTCAAAGCAAAGGTACCCACAGTGGCAGAAGTTGGTTTATGGAGTTTTTCTTGCAAGTAGAAAACTCAAGCATTATTTCCAAGAGCATCCAATTAAGGTGGTGAGTTCAGCACCGCTGGCAGATATTATACGCAACAGAGAGGCAACAGGGCGAGTCGCCAAGTGGGCAATTGAGTTGGGTCCTTATCATATCACATATGAGCCTAGGACAGCGATTAAATCTCAAGCTTTGGTTGATTTTGTCAATGATTGGACAGATTTTACATCCTCACCAAATACCCCCTGCACCAAGTATTGGACAATGCACTTTGACGGGTCCAGACAGTTAGAAGGCTCAGGAGCCGGTGTGGTGTTGACATCACCTAAGGGAGATAAGCTAGCATATGTCCTCCAGTTACACTTTGATTGTACAAACAACATGGCAGAGTATGAAGCCCTGTTGCATGGTCTACGATTGGCCAAGGAGATGAATATCAAGCGCATCAGGTGTTTTGGAGATTCAGACCTTGTAGCCCAACAAGTATCTGGAACTTGGGACTCGAAGGATGCAAATATGGCGGCTTATAGAAGAGCAGTCGAACAGATAGCCGGGTTCTTTTCTGGTTATCAAGTGGAGCATATTGACAGGCGCAAGAACGAGGCCGCTGATGCGTTATCACGACTCGGCTCTCGTCGAGAGAAAGTACCACCAAATGTGTTCTTGGATGAACTCCATCATCCTTCAGTCAAATTACCCTCAGAAGAGGAGTTAGCCTTTCCAGACCCAGAGTCGGTATTGGTAGCAGCAGCACGAGCAATCCCAGCGTGGACAGAGCCCTACCTAGCATATCTCCTACGGGGTGAACTCCCAAAGGATGAAGTCAAGCAGAGGCAACTCATCAGACGGTGTAAGTCCTACACAGTTATCAATGGCGAGTTGTACAGAAGAAGCGTTACTGGAGTTTATCAGAGATGTGTATCTCCAGAAGAAGGAAGGCAAATCCTGCAAGAAATTCACGCAGGAGATTGTGGTCATCATGCATCCACTAGATCCTTGGTGTCAAAAGCTTTCAGACACGGGTTCTTCTGGTTGACAGCACATTTGGATGCAGAGAAGATAGTGCGAGTCTGTGATGGATGCCAGAGGTATGCAAGGCAGGACCATGTACCAGCACAAGAACTCAGAACTATTCCTATCACTTGGCCATTTGCAGTTTGGGGACTTGATATGGTGGGTCCTTTCTCAAAGTCGCCCTGCCAAAAGACCCATCTGCTTGTGGCAGTTGACAAGTTTACCAAGTGGGTGGAAGTCGAACCTGTCAGCAGAGTCGACGGAGCATCAGCAGTGCGATTCTTCAAAAAGATAGCAACACGTTTTGGGTATCCTCACAGCATCATTACAGACAATGGAACCAACTTATCAGTTGGGGAGATGGCCAAGTTCTGTGGTGAGAATAACATCAGACTCGACCTAGCCTCGGTGGCACATCCACAGTCCAATGGACAAGCCGAGCGGGCAAATCAGGAGTTGTTAAAGGGGATTAAACCTAGACTACGGGTTCCCCTGCTAAGAGCCGCTGGGAGTTGGGTTGAGGAGTTACCAGCAGTACTTTGGAGTATCAGGACGACTCCTAACAGATCCACTGGATTCACACCGTTCTTCATGGTGTACGGTGCAGAAGCCGTTTTGCCCAGCGACTTGTTGCATGACTCGCCAAGAGTCGCCAATTATGTTGAGGCAACTAATGAGATTGCACGCCAGGACTCGGTCGATGCACTTGAAGAAGCAAGGGAGTTAGCCCTTGAAAGATCAGCAGTTTATCAGCAGGACTTGCGGCGATATCACGCACGCAGAATCAAGACCCGGACTTTCCAGGAGGGTGACTTAGTGCTTCGCCTAGTCCAGAATAAGGAAGGGATGCACAAGTTATCTCCACCATGGGAAGGACCGTTTGTCATAAGCAAGAATCTGAACAACGGGTCGTACTATCTAATGGATGTGCGAGAGCCGGCAAGTGTAGGCAAAGGAGCCGACACGGCTCATACTCTAGACCCATATGCAGAGGCAAAGAGGCCATGGAATATAGCTCAGTTACGTCCTTACTATAGTTAAAAGTTGTAATAGTTTTTCAATTCAAAGGCAAAGAGCCCAGTGAGCCATGCCTACATGTAATCAAATTTTCGTGATCAAAGGAAATAAAGCCGGCTTCTGTGAATATGAGTCCTTTAGTCGAGTCACCCAGTGAGTGCGCTTTATTCGTTATGCTTGATCACAAAGGTTCTTGGGGGCTTGCTTTTCAGGAAAAAAGTCAAGCTTAGACCTAAGGACCTGGCACAGTAGCCAAACTTTTCCTAGTCTTCTCGCTGGTAAGTCAGATGCATCCTGCACAATATGATTAATCTACAGGCATGACTTGTTTCTATCTCTCATGGATCCTAAGGAACATATGAGTTAAGAACCTGTCAGCACAAGCTGTAAGAGAAGTCATGCAGGCCTACTTATTCATCAGTGAAAAACTAGACGGGTTATAAGAACCAAGCCGATTGGCACAAATTCAAAATAGCTAACAAGCTAAATAGTTTAAAGCACCAGTAGTGCATCATTACAATTCAAAATAGCAAACAAGCTACATAGTTTAAAAACACCAGTAGTACATTATTACAATCCAGAGTCATCCAGAGAATTGTCCTTAACAGGAGCTGAGTTCTTGACTGGAGCTGTGGAGTCCTTAGCTGGAGACTTGTCTTTCGCCTGGGCAGCAGATGTGGAAGTCGACTTTGCAGGGGATTTTGTGGCAATTTTCTTTGTCTGAAAGCCAGTTCCCCTCGGGTTCCTCATGTGCTTGTTCAACTCCTCTTGAGCTTGGGAGCCGCCAGTTGCGACTCTTGAAGGAGTGGGCGCAGCAGGAGTCTTTAGCGTGGGCTCTGCACCAGTCAAGTTGCCAGTCCCAGGAGCCGCTGGAGTGGAAGAGCTTGGCACAGTTGATGGGGCACCAGCCATGTCCTGTGAGGGATGCCCAAAGTTAATGGTTGGAGGAACTCCTGGAGTAACCCTCTTGTTCTCCAAGTCATAGTGATGAACCCATACCTCCGGGTCCATCTTATTGGCGATTTCGCAGGCGTAAGGCCGCACTAGCTTCTCCTCGGCCTTGAAGTCATCTTGGCTGAAGGGAGTCCCATCTTCATGCTGCTCCGGCTTCCCCATAGTGAGCATGGCCGGCTCCAGAACGGTTGGGTAGTAGCTGTGTGCTAGTGCAAGTATCCTTATGGCAGATCTCCTCATGGCAGATTGTTTCCACAAGCGCATGTACCCTGGAGCTCTTGACAACTCATCAACCAATCGTTCAGGCTCCTTGGGGCACTTGCCCTTGGAATTAAGATACTTTACCATGGCTGGAGCTGAGTCCTTGACTGGAGCTGTGGAGTCCTTAGCTGGAGACTTGTCTTTCGCCTGGGCAGCAGATGTGGAAGTCGACTTTGCAGGGGATTTTGTGGCAATTTTCTTTGTCTGAAAGCCAGTTCCCCTCGGGTTCCTCATGTGCTTGTTCAACTCCTCTTGAGCTTGGGAGCCGCCAGTTGCGACTCTTGAAGGAGTGGGCGCAGCAGGAGTCTTTAGCGTGGGCTCTGCACCAGTCAAGTTGCCAGTCCCAGGAGCCGCTGGAGTGGAAGAGCTTGGCACAGTTGATGGGGCACCAGCCATGTCCTGTGAGGGACGCCCAAAGTTAATGGTTGGAGGAACTCCTGGAGTAACCCTCTTGTTCTCCAAGTCATAGTGATGAACCCATACCTCCGGGTCCATCTTATTGGCGATTTCGCAGGCGTAAGGCCGCACTAGCTTCTCCTCAGCCTTGAAGTCATCTTGGCTGAAGGGAGTCCCATCTTCATGCTGCTCCGGCTTCCCCATAGTGAGCATGGCCGGCTCCAGAACGGTTGGGTAGTAGCTGTGTGCTAGTGCAAGTATCCTTATGGCAGATCTCCTCATGGCAGATTGTTTCCACAAGCGCATGTACCCTGGAGCTCTTGACAACTCATCAACCAATCGTTCAGGCTCCTTGGGGCACTTGCCCTTGGAATTAAGATACTTTACCATGGCTGGAGCTGAGTCCTTGACTGGAGCTGTGGAGTCCTTAGCTGGAGACTTGTCTTTCGCCTGGGCAGCAGATGTGGAAGTCGACTTTGCAGGGGATTTGTGGCAATTTTCTTTGTCTGAAAGCCAGTTCCCCTCGGGTTCCTCATGTGCTTGTTCAACTCCTCTTGAGCTTGGGAGCTGCCAGTTGTGACTCTTGAAGGAGTGGGCGCAGCAGGAGTCTTTAGCGTGGGCTCTGCACCAGTCAAGTTGCCAGTCCCAGGAGCCGCTGGAGTGGAAGAGCTTGGCACAGTTGATGGGGCACCAGCCATGTCCTGTGAGGGACGCCCAAAGTTAATGGTTGGAGGAACTCCTGGAGTAACCCTCTTGTTCTCCAAGTCATAGTGATGAACCCATACCTCCGGGTCCATCTTATTGGCGATTTCGCAGGCGTAAGGCCGCACTAGCTTCTCCTCGGCCTTGAAGTCATCTTGGCTGAAGGGAGTCCCATCTTCATGCTGCTCCGGCTTCCCCATAGTGAGCATGGCCGGCTCCAGAACGGTTGGGTAGTAGCTGTGTGCTAGTGCAAGTATCCTTATGGCAGATCTCCTCATGGTAGATTGTTTCCACAAGCGCATGTACCCTGGAGCTCTTGACAACTCATCAACCAATCGTTCAGGCTCCTTGGGGCACTTGCCCTTGGAATTAAGATACTTTACCACAGAGCGAGCACCCTCCTGCAGCCCATGGCAGTGGTCTAGCATGACATGGAGTTGTTGGCTAGTGGGCAGCTTGAGTTTTGGGGAGTCAACCCCTGCAAAATAGAGAAGTCAAGAGAAATAAGTCGCTGAGTTCTTTGTATTAAACTAAAAGAAGGCAAGTGCAGTAACTTACCAAAGATATGATGGCACATAGCCCTAATTCCCTTTTGGCATACGTCCAAGACGGCTCTCAGATCATTGTGTGCCTTTTGGGCAGCCTTTTTTGCTTCAGCCGACTCCCTTTTCACCTTTTCTAGCTCAGCAGCTAGGATTTGTAAGTCCTTCTCTAGTTGAAGGGAATGTTGTCTCTCAGACTCAGCAGACCTGGCACTGGAAGTCGCTTGGTCTTCCAATTTTTTCATGTCTCTCTTCATCTTGGAGACAACATTCTGAAAAAGCACAAGTCAGAGAAAGCAGAAATTAGCAAAGTACAAGTCGACAGGCTACAAGGCAGAAAAACACAAGTCAGATTTTTACAAGTCAAATTCTACAACTCATGAGCTCCAAGTCGTCACAAGTTAACAACTTGGCGCTTGGTGGCTACTCGCAGAGCAGAATTTTTTATCTAAGTAAGTGCTAGTTCATGGTATTGGTTAGCTCCAGGTTACCGCAGGCTAACAACCCGGCGCTTGGGGGCTACTCATGGAAAAGCTTTTTGAATTTAAGAGCGAGTGATTAAACAGCCCCGAGTCCTAGTTGAGCTAAGGACTCAGGTCTTGGGGGCTACAGTGTGCAAGTTTTTTCTACCTAGCAAGTGATTTGAGTTCAGGTTGAAGCACCTATCTTAGCTCCAAGTCACCACAGATAAGGTGCTTGGGGGCTACTGTAATAGGAGACTAACGGAGAGA
The DNA here is from genome assembly GCA_012064385.1 of Puccinellia tenuiflora. Classification (NCBI taxonomy): domain Eukaryota; kingdom Viridiplantae; phylum Streptophyta; class Magnoliopsida; order Poales; family Poaceae; genus Puccinellia; species Puccinellia tenuiflora. The sequence continues at coordinate 133,159 of QRDG01000954.1, read as the reverse complement.
ACATAAAAAGTACAAGTTAGAGCACTTACATTATGAATCATTTCAAGGGACCTGAGGGCTGCCTGCTCCTCATCCTTTAGCCTGGAGGCTTGATCATTCAGTTCTACGGCCTCAATATAGGCCTCGTTGAAAGACTTATCGTCAGATATCCGGAGCCGGCTGTAGTCAGTTGAGGACTTTGCCGGCTCGGTGTTCAGCTGAGAAGTGGGAGCTGCCTTTTCTTGACTTGGAGGCATCTGAATTGTAGTGGTTGGAGTCCCACCCCCAGAGGAGGATGGGACCACCAAAGGAGTCCCCAACTGAGTCCTTGGAGCGGACTCGGGAACAGGGGGAGTCCCAGTAGTTGTTGCACCTGTAGATGCAGGAGTCGAAGGAGCGGTCTTTGTACTTGTCGTCTGAGAAGTCGATGGCGGTACAGCTCCACGGCTGGAAGTCACGTCAGCCATGCCTGGTAGCTTGGAGACCTTGGCACAAGGCCGGGCTCTGAGACAGGACAAATTAAAAGTCAAGTATTGATTAAAAGGAAATACAGATGTCATGCTAGTAAAGATAAAGGAGAAAGTCATACCCAACGTTTGTCTCAAGATCCAAAGAGGCTTGAGAGTCAGAGGAGGGCATTGACATTCCTGACTCGTAGGAGTCAGCTTTTTCAGGAGGAGAAGCCGACTTCCTTTTGTGTGATGCAGGTAGAGCCAGAGGAGTCTCTGCAGGGCCCTCTGAGCGCAGTTTCCTTTTCTTGGCAGCAATAACTTGCGCAGCAATTTCTTCAGGCTCACTGGGGGAGCTGCTAGATCTTTGGACTCGCGAGGCAGGTACCTTAGACACAGCAGCCCGAGACCCACTTTTCGGAACTGGAGGAGTCGAAGAGCGACTCTTGACGTCCGATGACTCCTCAGATGGAGTCGGTTGGGCTTCTGCAGGACTCGATTCAGTATGCTCCTCGTCAGCATACTGTGCTTCAGAGGAGGACTCCTCCTCAACAACATTGACAGTGGGAGCCTCAGGTGAGGACTCCTCATCTTCATTCTCATCGCCAGCGGCAACAGCCTCTTTAGAGGACTCCTCGCTGGATTCTTCTTCATCAACAGTCTCTGCAGCAGCAGAGGTACTCCCTTTCACTACCAGGAAAAGGGCTATTAGTGGCGCACCAAAAAAGAATTCTGTGGCGCACCCACAAGAAATGCCCATGCGCCACAGAATCCTCGCCACTAAAATATATTTCTGTGGCGCATGGTGGCGGTGCGCCACAGAAATGCTAAGATTCTGTGGCGCACCCAGAACCGTGCGCCACAGAAATATTTTAGTGGCGCACCCACCACCATGCGCCACAGAATTTTTTTTGAATTTAAAAAAAAGGCGGCCAGATCTAGATCTAGCCGCCGGAATTTCGCCGGAATTTTTTCGGTGCTCGTCGGAGGCCGTGTTGCCGTGGGTGGAGGAGGAGGGGGTAGCCGGAGGTGGGTGGAGGATGGGAGTCGTCGGAGATGGTGGAGTAGGTCGCCGGAGGTCGCCGGGGTGGATGAGGTCGTCGGAGGTCACCGGAGGTGGAGGTAGCCGGAGGTGGAGGAGGAGGTCGCCGGGGTGGTGGAGGAGGTCGCCGGAGGTGGAGGTCGCCGGGGTGGTGGAGGAGATCGCCGGAGGTAGAGGTGGAGGTGGAGGTGGAGAGGACGAGGTCGTTGTGGTGGTGGAGGAGGTCGCCGGAGGTGGAGGTGGAGAGGAGGAGGTCGCCGTGGTGGTGGAGGAGGTCGCCGGAGGTGGAGGTCGCCGGGGTGGTGTAGGAGGTCGCCGGAGGTGGAGGTGGAGGAAGAGGAGGATAGAAGATGTGGAGGAGAGGAGAAGGAGGAGGAAGGAGAAGGGGAGAGGAGAAGTGGAGGAGAAGGGGAGAGGAGAAGTGGAGGGAGAAGTGGAGGGAGAAGTGGAGGAGAGAAGTGGAGGAGAGAAGGGGTGCCGGCGGGATTCAAAATTTGGAATCCCGCCAGACAATTCTGTGGCGCATGGGCTACATATGCGCCACAGAATTGTCTTTTTTATTATTTTTATTTTTTTTGATTTTGCTGGAAAAATTCTTCTGTTGGCCATAACTTTTTTTTCGTTTGGAATTTTGAGAATCTAAAAAGAGGCTAACCGGGTAAACCCCGGTGAGGGCGGTTCCGAAATTTTATCTAGTTTTTTTAAGGTATTAAACGCATTTTTTCGACGTCGTATGCAAAAGTTATACCCGTTTTAATATTTTTTCACCTACTTTTGGAAAAAAAGTCAAAATGTGTATTTTAAATTTTTCCTAACAACTAGACCCTAAACCTTCCCTATATCTAAAAAGATTTTATTTTTTGAATTTTTTATCATTTTCTTTCACTTCGTGCAAAACTAAAAAGGCGATCCACGGGGGGGGGGGGTGCGTGGGGTGAAAAAATGTTGCACAATTCTGTGGCGCATGGAACCACATGCGCCACAGAAATGTCACTTTCTGTGGTGTGCAGCCCCTAATCATTGGTGCCGGGCCCACCATATTTCTGTGGCGCATGTGGCCAGATGCGCCACAGAAATGTACATTTCTGTGGCGCACCTTGCTCCATGCGCCACAGAAAAGGCGGCGTAGGATGCAAGCCAGCCGTTGGTTGTGGGGCCCACAGAATTTCTGTGGCGCATGGAGGAAGGTGCGTCACAGAATGTCTTCTTTAGTGGCGCATGTCCTCTAGATGCGCCACAGAATTTCTTCTTTTAGTGGCGCATCAAAACTGGTGCGACACAAAAAAAAAATTTAGTGGCGCATGAAATATTGGTGCGCCACAAAATAGCATTCCACCTATAGCTAGTTTCCTAGTAGTGTTTGCCCTTGTCAGTTTGAAGGGCCAGCTTCCAGAAGGAGTCGGTAAGCTGCAAAAAAGGAAACAAAAAGTGTGAGTTAGTAAATTGAGACAATAAAAGCATTTTTCCGGTCAACTTCTTGATCAATCGACCAAGTTCAGGGCCGTCAGACAACTTGTCAGTTGTCCTGAGATCATCAGTGACACATCTAGTATAAGAGCAAATTAGCCGAGTCCTAGGACTCAGCGGCTGGATTCTCCAGGTTGTCCAGCAACGGACGAGATCCATGTTTTCTAGATTATGAGAAAGGAGAGCCCGGATTCTAAGAATCAGTGACTTGACTTTGGGTCGGGCGGCTTCTGAGCACCTGGCTTTCATGACAGGAGTCGCCTCTAAGCGATCCTCGGTGAACAAAGGAAGTTTGGGCTCGTCCTTAGGAGATGTATCTTTGCAGTAAAAGAAGGTTTTTTGCCAGTCTTTTATGTGGTTGGGAAAAACTGGCTTTGGAAATACAGAATTCAGGCGACGCTGGAGAGCCACATCGCCGCACTGTAAGAGAGGGCCTCCAGATGTTTCAGGTTGTGGGTTGCAATAGAATAGTTCAAGCCATAAATCTAGGTCAGGCTTAATCTGGAGGTAATCCTCACAGAGAACGACAAAGTTGGAAAGGGTAAGGACGGAATTAGGAGCGAGGTCGTGGATGCGCAGCTTATAGAAGGAGGCCTCGCCCTTCGCCGGAGAGGGCACCGATTCATCCCTAGGTGCTCGTGCCTTGACGCTTGAAGGAAGGAGGCCAGCTAGGCGGTGCGATTTCAGTTGCTCCGCTGTGATGGTTGAACCGCCCCAATCGGCGGAGATAGATCTCTTCGAGGCAGGTGCGGCGGCGGCGGCCTCGGTGGCAATGTCAACGATCCTGCTTGCGGACGAGGCCTTGGCCTTAGAGGTGCCCTTGGAGGCGCGCTTGGGGGCCATGGCGTACGTGCGGTGCAAGAGGGGAGCGCTGCGCGGGAAATAGATGAGCGCGGGAGAGACAGAAAGGTTGGGGAATGAAAGGACTGATGAGGTTTTGGTTCTTACCCTTTGACATTTATAAGAGGGTAAAAACCCTAGAGGTTTACAGTGGTGGCCCGCGGTAAAATCGTGGGTAACGATTCAACAGTTAAAAGTTAAGGTTACAGAGGTGGAAGAAGAGTTGGCTTGTTCCGGAAAGCCGAGTCCTATGACTTAAAGAGTTGAAAATCCTCAGAGTTAGAGTACAGTAATAGCCACAGACTCGGCCAAGTGCTGTAAAGGGCTAGAGTGGTGGACTTGTGCAAAAGGCGAGGATGGATTCATTTTACGTGTATTATGTTTTAATTGCAGGAATTCATCTTGGAGCTAGTAGCTAGCGACTTCCGAGCCTGTGACTCGGAGTGAAGGAGTCGACAGAAGGATTCGACCCCAAGAGTCGAACCAGGAATAAAATCAAGAAAACAGAGGAAGCCGACAAAGCTGCACCCAAGATAAATTCGGGGGCTACTGATGGGGGGATACTTTATAGGTAGGCCCATGGACCCGGAAAGTAGACCCGCCAAGACCAAGAAGGCCAATGCCGAGTCATGAGACAAGTCACATGGGCTGGGCTGGAGACAAGCCGACCAAGGCCCGTGTGGAGAAGGGGGCTCGTCCAAAGAAGGAGTCCAAGTACAACCCGGAGTTCTAGTTTGGAAGGACAAAGCCTAGAGTAGGACTCCGTATATGAGTAGAACTCGGTACAGATTGTAAGTCTAGGGACCCGCCACCTTTATAAGGAGGGCCCTGGATCGTAGTAAGCCAAGTCAAGTCGAGTCAGAGAAACCCTAACCACCAGAGAGAAGTCGCCGGCTCCTGAATTGTAGGAGCCGGGTCCTTGTAATCGAGATCTAGCAAAGAGCAATAACATAGAAGCAGGAAGTAGGTCTTTACCTCTAATCAGAGGGGCCGAACCTAGGTAAATCCTTGTTCCCTGGCGAGATTAACCGTTCCTACGTACTTCGATCACCGATGGCCCCAGAACTCATCTTTCCCGAGGAAGAACTTGCCGTGACAACCCCACGACAGGCACCATGCTCAGCCCCCGCTCGCGAGATGCACAGGAAGGATCATACGAGCAAGGATGAAAATGCAATAATATAACTGCTTACCGAAGCAACAACATATGCTGGCGCGAAGCGCAAAGGTTCAAAGTGACCTGAAACAAGGGTTCATTACACTAGCGTGGCCAGAAGTACAAAATCCGCCATGTCTGGGCATGGGGTTCCACATTGAGTGGCTGAGACTCTCGCGGCCCGAGGCGGCGCATGTAGAGAGAGCTCAGAGGGGGCCCCTATGCGGGGGTGGCTTTGTAGAGCCTGCGGTCCGCCATGACTGGGCATGGGGATCCACCTCGCCAAGGCATGGTGCTTGAAGAAGTCACCTTGCTGAGGTGCGGTGGCTTGGGAGTCTTCTCGAACAGCCCGCGGCAACGTATAGTAGAGAGGGGAGCCCGAAGTTTTTCCTCGTGGAGGATGATGGCGCAAAGCTCTCCCTTGACGCAAAAAGTTGCTCGTCGAGGACGATCAGGGGTAGAACTTGCGCAGGTGCTGGATTTTCCAGAGGTTTGCGACAGGGATGCCGTCCTCCGTCTCGAGCCGCGCGGAGCCAGGCCTGGAGATATGCACGACCCTGTAGGGTCCTTCCCACATTGGCGAGATCTTGTGGAGGCCTGCCCTGAAGAGGATTCTCCTCAGGACAAGGTCTCCTGCTTCGAGAGTGCGCGGGCGGATGTGGCGGCTGTGGTAGCGACGGAGGTCTTGCTGGTACCTTGCCGCTCTCAGGGCCGCATTGCGGCGGAGCCCCTCGAGTAGCAGCAGGTCGTCGTTGCGGAGTTCGTCCAGCTCAGCCTCCTTGAAGGCCAAGACTCGTGGAGAGCCATGGGTGATCTCGCTGGGGAGGACAGCTTCAGCGCCATAGACGAGGGAGAACGGCGTCTCACCAGTGGGCTTCGTTGGCATGGTGCGGATGGACCAGAGCACCGAGGGGAGTTCATCGATCCAGTGCTTGCCGCTGGCCTTGAGGCGGTTGAAGCTTCTCGTCTTGAGTCCCTTGAGCACCTCGGCATTGGCTCGCTCAGCCTGCCCGTTGCTTCGTGGGTGAGCCACCGAGGCGTAGCAGATTTGGGCGCCGAGGCTGCCGCAGTAGGACTTGAAGGCGCCGCTGATGAATTGCGAGCCGTTGTCAGTGATGATGCGGTTGGGCACGCCAAAGCGGCAGACCAGGCTCCTGATGAACTTCACCGCTGATTTCGCCGGGATGGTGCGCACGGGTTCCACCTCAGTCCACTTGGTGAACTTGTCGATGGCGACGTAGAGGTAGCGGTAGCCCCCGAGCACTCGTGGGAAAGGTCCCAGAAGGTCCAGCCCCCAGACCGCGAACGGCCAGGAGAGCGGGATAGTTTGGAGTCCTTGAGCAGGCTGGTGAATTTGCTTGGCGCGGAATTGGCAGGCGTCGTAGGACTGGACGATTGCGGCTGCATCTTGAAGCACTGAAGGCCAGTAGAAGCCACTCCGGAAGACCTTGCCTGCGAGGGTGCGTGAGGATGAATGGTGGCCGCACTCTCTGCTGTGGATGTCGTTGATGAGCTGGCGGCCTTCCTCGGTAGGGACGCACCGCAACGCAACCCCATTGGGGCGCTTACGGTACAGGTCTCCGTCGTGGAGGCAGTAGGACTTGGCTTGGCGAGCAACCCTCTCCCCGGGAAGGACTCGATTTTGCAAGTAGCTCTAATCTCATCGATCCAACCAGTGTCTTGGCGTACCAGGGTCATCAGCAGGCGATCGCCTGAGGGCAGCCCGCAGTTTGGTGCTCCACTTGATGGGGCTGGTGGGAGCTCCTCATTGATGCTCATGTTGACCGCTGGTTGCTTGACCGAGGCCTTGGCGAGTCTCTCCTCGAACACTCCAGGCTTCTGGGCTTCCATTCTTGCCGCTCGCCTGGCGATTTCATCTGCTTCTTGGTTTTCCCCTCGCGGGATATGCTTGAGCTCCATGCCCCTGAAGTGCTTCTCGAGTTTGCGTACCTCTTCAAGGCAGGCTACCATGTAGGTGTCCTTAGGCGTGTAGCTCTTGTTGGAGAAGTTGACGAGGAGCTGAGAGTCGCCCTTGATGAGGATGCGCTTGATGCCGAGGGCAATGGCAGCTCTGAGCCCAGCGAGGAGGCCTTCGTATTCAGCAATGTTGTTGGAGACCTTGTCGCTGTCTTTGAAGCACAACTGGACAGCGTAGTAGAGCTTGTCGCCTGTTGGTGAGGTCAGGACAGCACCAGCCCCTGCACTCCGGGCCACGAAGGCACCGTCGAAGTGCATGGTCCAGTAGCTGGGCTCCGTCCCTCCTGAGGCTGTAGCTTCTTCCTCTTGAGGCTCTTCTTCACGTGTGTCCATCCATTCGGAAATGAAATCAGCCAGCGCCTGCCCTTGATGACCCTTGTGGTGTCAAACTCCAGCTCGAAGGGTTGCAGCTTGATGCCCAAGCTTGCGACACGATCTGTTGCGTTTGGGTTGCGTAGGACTTGCTCCAGGGGGTACGAGGTGACCACCTTGATGGGGTGACCCTGGAAGTAGTGGCGCAGCTTCCTGGAGGCGATGAGGAGCGAGAAAAGGAGCTTCTGCTGCATGGTGTAGCGCTCGCGAGCGTCCCGCAGCACTGTGCTGACGAAGTACACGGGATGTTCGACGAGGGTGGTTGTTGACGTGGCAGCGGTTGGCTCCTCTCAAGGCTCGGTGGAGTCCTTGTCGAGGTTCTCTTGAGGCCCCACTTGTAGAGGCTCGGCATGAGGCTGGAGGCTTGACGAGGCTGCTTCCTTGTCGTGGAGTTCTGGGCTTGGCGAGGCGGGGCTCTGCTTGGCGAGAAATGGCTCTTCCCTTTCAGCCACCAAGACCGCGCTTGCCGTCTGAGGAGTGGCTGCAAGATACAGCTTCAGAGGCTCACGAGGGCGTGGGGCAACCATGATGGGTGGGCTCGCCAGGTACTTCTTCAGGTCCTCGAAGGCCTTTGCAGCTTCAGGGGTCCACTTGAAAGGACCGGACCTCTTCATGATCTTGAAAAATGGCAGCGCCCTCTTGCCGAACTTGGAGATGAACCGGCCAAGGCTGGCCATACATCCCGCTAAGCGCTGCATATCCTTGAGGCGACGAGGAGGCTGCATCTCTTCTATGACTCTGATCTTGTCGGGGTTTACTTCGATGCCACGATGGGACACCAGGAAACCGAGGAGTTTGCCTGAAGGGACCCCGAAGACGCACTTGGCGGGGTTCAGCTTGATGTTTACCTTGCGCAGGTTGGCAAAGGTCTCCTCGAGCTCCTTGATGAGCGTGTCCTTCTCGCGGGTCTTGACCACGATGTCGTCGACGTAGGCCTCTGCATTCCTTCCCATTTGAGCCGCCAAGGCGATCCTCATGAGGCGCTGGAAAGTGGCACCGGCATTTTTCAGGCCGAATGGCATGCAGACGTAGCAAAACACACCACAAGGGGTGAGAAATGCTGTCTTCTCCTCGTCCTCCTTCGCCATCTTGATCTGGTGATAGCCTGAGAAGGCATCCAGAAAACAGAGGAGTTCGCAGCCGACGGTGGAGTCCACGATCTGGTCGATCCTCGGGAGGGGATAGGGGTCCTTGGGGCAAGCTTTGTTGAGGTCGGTGAAGTCGATGCAGAGGCGGCTTCCTCTGGTGTGCTTGGGGACGACCACACCGTTGGCGAGCCAAGTGGGATGGACAACTTCTTTGATGATGGTGGCTTTCTTCAACTTTTCTACTTCTTGGACGATGAAATCTTGCTTCTCTGGCGCCTGGCGCCGCACCTTTTGCTTTACGGGAAATGCGTTTGGACACACGGCTAGGTGGTGCTCGATCACCTCCCTTGGTACTCCGGACATATCTGACGGTGTCCATGCGAACATGTCAGAGTTTGCCCTGAGGAAGGCGACGAGCGCGCTTTCCTATTTGGGAGGCATGTTGGTGCCGATGGTGATGCTAGCCCCCGAGCCGTTTGCCTCAAGAGGCGCTTGCTTCGTCGCGGCCTTCTCCTGAGAGAACAGCTGCTTCTTCTTTGCGGGGGGCTCGGGAGGGGTTCCTCATCCTCGTCAGGGGGTGACGCCACCGCGACAGCCTTGTAGGCCGCTTGCGCAGCATACAGGGCGTCTGAGACCATGCCGCGGATGACGATGGTGCCACCCGAGCCAGGAAGCGTGACGAGGTTGTAGGCGTGGTGGGTCACCGCCATGAACTTGGCGAGGGCGGGGTAGCCGAGGATGGCGTTGTAGGTAGGGCCGATGTGTGCGACATCGAAGTCGATCAGCTCGGTGCGGTAGTTGGCTTGCGTGCCGAAAGTGACCGCGAGCCTCACTTGCCCCAAAGGGGTGGTGAGGCCCTCTGTCACCCCCGAGAAGGGCCTGGTGGGCATGAGCCGCTCGTAGGACACCTGCAGCTTCTCGAAAGTCTCGACAGAGATGACGTTGAGGCCTGCACCCCCATCGATGAGTGTCTTAGAGACTGCGATGTTGTTGATGGTGGGGGTGCAGACCAGCGGGATGGTGCCAACATTCGAGGTGGACTTGGGGTGGTCACTGGAGTCGAAGATGATGGGGGTACTGGGACCACTTGAGGGGCCTGGAGGACTCAACCCCGGGAAGCGCAGCCGCGATCTCGCGAGCGAGTTGCTTGAAGTGGCGGTTGGAGCTGGGGGCCTGAGCCCCGCCGAGGATCTAAGCGGCCCCGCGAGGCACCTGGTAGCCCTCAGGAGTCTCGGCAGGGAGGTTGTCGTTCGCGGGCTGGACGGCGTTGGCTTGAGGGTTCTGCTGGTAGTTGTCGTCGTAGTTGTTATTGTTTCAGCGTCGGCCCCCGCGGCCGCCGCGACCTCGCTGCCGCTCGTTAGCCTCACGAGCCTCGCGAGCCTCGCGAAGCCTCTTGAGGTCGTAGCAGTCCTCGATGGCATGGGAATGCCTGTTGTGGTAGATGCAGAAGGGGCGATCATCTTTCTTCTCGGGGCCTGCGGCTGGAGTGGCAGCGCGAGGCTGCTTGGCGTCAGGTTCAGCCATGAGGACCGCAGTGGTCTTGCGCTTCTCGGTGGATTTCTTCTTCTTGGATCCCTCGGCAGGGTCCCCTGGCTCGTTCTTGACGAACAAGCGGCCCTCCTCAGCCTTGGCGCACTTGTCCGCCAAGTCGAAGAGCTTGACGACGGTGGTGATGTTGTCGTGGATGCCAAGCTTCTTGAGCATCCGCACGTCCGTGACTCCAGCCTGGAAGGCCGAAATGACCTGTGCGTCGGTGGCGTTGGGGATCTTGTTGCGCACCTGGCTAAAGCGCTGGATGTACTTGCGGAGGGTCTCGCCAGGCTTCTGGCGTACGCTGCGGAGGTCGTTGTACGTGAGGCCGCGCTCGTACGTGCCCTTGAAGTTCGCGACGAAGCACCGGCAGAGCTCCTCCCAGGTGTTGATGGACTCAGCGGGGAGGTTCGTGAGCCACGAGGACGCGGAGTCCTTGAGGGCCATGGGGAACCAGTTCGCCATGACTCTGTCGTCGACCCCGGCGGCCTGGATGGCCAGAGTGTAGAGCTGTAGGAACTCCAGGGGGTTGTTCTTGCCGTCGTAGCGCGGAGGAAGATCCGGCTTGAACTTGACCGGCCAGACGACGCGGCGGAGGTTGCGAGTGAACGCGGCCGTCGTGCCGTAGGTGACCACGCCGTTGACGAGGGTGGCGTGGAGGTGGCGCCCCGCGGTGGCGACGTCCTGGACGGCGCGGTTGTGGCGGTTCTGCCCGCGCTCGATGCTCACGCGTGCGTCCTCGGGGGCTCGCTGCATGATTTGGCAGTCATGCAGCGACGACGCGTGCGATGCAGCACGGTTGTCGTGAGGAGGAGCCCCCGCTGGAGCAGGTTGCGGTGGAGCTGGAGCGGGCGCGGGATGACGAGGAGGTGCGGGAGGTGCGCCGTGCGCCACGTCCCCCACGAGCGCAGAGGGAACCAGCGAACGAGACGGTGCAGGAGCGGCGACGCGAGCGGCGCCGACGAGCTCGGAGAGGCGGTTGAGCCAGGCTTCTTGGGCCTCCGGCGTGGGACGGTACTGCAGCAGCTCCTGCGCCATGAGAAGCGCAGTTGCTTGGCTGGGCGCAGGGCGGCCCAGCGAGGAGGCAGCACGGTCCCGCGACGGGTGCAGTGAGGAAGCTTCCTCTTCGCCGAGGTCGTCCTCAGCGTGGTCGTCGTTCGCGGGGCTCGGGGTCGACACGGCGCTCCGGAGCGGCGCTCCCGCGCGGGCGGCCGCGCGGGTTGCCAGCAGGAGCGGTGGCGGCGCTGGCTGTCCGGCGAGCGAGACGTTCGGCGCGAGAGATGCCGGCCATGGCGGTGTCGAGGTTGAAGATGCGCCTTAGCCCCCTACCTGGCGCGCCAAATGTCGGAGATCTGTCCCAGGAACTGGGTGTGTCTCACTAGGTATCGAGTAAGGGACTGGTCACGGAATCAAACAACCCTCAACGTGCCTCGGCGACAGTGCTCGCTGAGATCGCTGTGGGATGGCACTTCAGAGATGAACACACGCTGTTTACCCAGGCTCAGGGCCCTCTTGGAGAGGTAAAACCCCTACGTCCTGCCTTGGTTGTATTGCACTGCTTGGAGAGGTTACAGTACAAAGAGAGCTTCGGGAGCTCGAGGTGGCTACACTGGCTATCTCTAGAACAGCCCTAGGGTTTCAGATCCCGAACCGAACTTCGAACCCTTTGCCTGAGCGTGCTCCCCCTCCTTTTATAGGTGGCCTGGACCTCTTCCCCCAAATCTCTCGGCGGGAAGGGTTACCACATGGCGACGAAGGAGGAGGCAGGTTGCACGATAAAGGTGGAGGCCATGGACGCGGTCCATGGCAGGCGAGCAGCGTCACCAAAGCTGGAAAAGCCACCGTCCAGCCAGGACGATGGGCTGGCGCTGCTGAGTCTTGGGAGGCGCCCCACGGTGACGTCGCCCTTGGAGCGTAGCTGCAGACGGTCCCCTTATCACCGGAATGGCAAGTCTTGTTGTCCGCTTTGCTTGGTGCTGCTTTGTTGACCGGTTTATACACGAGAATGGCAACTGCGGCGTCGTCGTCACCGTGCACAGACGCGCGCATCACTCTACAGCGGGCGCAGAGCCCATGTGCGCTTTGTCGCGGAGACAGAGCTGGCTTCGCGGGGAAGGTACCCCGCGAGGCCGGAGGCCTCGCCGAGCCTTTCGGCCTGATCCACTCGAGGCACACGAGATGCCCTCTCGAGGAGAGGTCCCTCGCGAGGAGAAAACCCTCGTGAGGCTCGCCAGGCTTGGAGAGCCTGGTCCTTAGCGAAATCTTCTGAAGAATGTCGTGGGCCCTGGCAAGCTGGCCCGTGGTACCCTGGTTTCCACTGTGCCGACACTGATGTTGTCTCTTATTGGCTTAGATACTTCAGTGGTAGGCGGGTCCCCAATGGGCAACCCGGCTGCGGCGACTCTGGACCAGGAGGTGACCCAGGCCGCGCTTGAGGTGATGACGACCGCGTGCCCGGGGGATGCGCGTGTACGGGCGCCTTCCGGTGGTCTGGACGGGGCCGAGGCATCGAATTGCACGGACACCCCGGACCTCCTGAACAGCTCGTGGATGACCGGGGAGGAGTTGAAGGCCTACGCCGAGTTTTCAACTTGCTCCGGGGCGAGTGATGATATCGCTGCGCTGGCGGAGATTAAGGCGGGTCTCTCCACGAAGAGCGGTCGGGGAGCAGGTGCTTCCTGGGACCAGCAGGGAGGGGTCCCCGGGGTCACGATCAGCAGGACGAGCACCATGGACGCCGTGCTCCGGTGGATGGACCAGCTGGCCCAGGAGATCGAAGCCAAGGAGGGCGCCTTGATGTGCGCCATTTCCCGCGTCGAGGGCCTGATCAAGAGGGGGTCGGAGAAGCTGGACCGCGGGTGGAACCTGCTCATGGCCCTATGGAAAGGCCTTGAGCGGAAGGGCACCCTCTGGAAGAGCGAGCGCGATCATCGCGGGCAAGATATCTCCGAACAGGAACGGCAGCTGGCAACCCAGGAGGCCGCGCTGACAAGAAAAGCCGAGGCTCTGGACAGAAAGAGAAGTCGGGCAACGCCTTGAGGAGATAGAGAAAAACCGTCAGTAGGAGCTTGACGAGAAGATGAAGGACGTCAGATACTTGCAGCTGAAGTTGACGGAAGCCCAAAAGGATATCAAGGACGTCAAGAAGGATCTTCTCGCGGAGCAGGAGTCCGTTCGCGCCTTGTGGGAGCAAGCCCAGCTGGGCAGCCAGAAGGTGACCGGTTGGAGGAGTCCTTGAAACTGCAGGAGGAGGAGTTGTCATCGCTGAAGGATAAGCACCTCAACCTAGAGGAGGACCATTCCCGGGCGTCCTCCGAACTTGCGGAACTCTGCCATCGGTCGGAGAAGGAGTTCAAGGGCATCGCTGCCGTCAGCGCGAACATCGTGATGCGGGTGCAGCAATTGGACCGAGCTGCTGATCTTTCTGGGTTGGCTCCAACCTGCCAAAGCCTCCCAACTGTGGCATAGTTCCTCTCAAAGACGGCCGTCGCCATCAGGTCCATCAAGAACAAGACCGCCCGCCGGCTTCTCAAGGACCGAAATGGGGCCAGTCTCCAAATGACGGCACGTGTAATGGCATCGTTCCGGGAGGCCAACCCAAACGCCGTCGCGCCCAACTTCCTGGATGCTAACCCTTCCGAAGCTTCGCTCCAGGTCGTGCATGCCTCCGCGGCCGCTCTGGCCACGAAGATGTTCCCGCGTGCTTAAACTTCCTGCATACCATTCGAGCACCTCGTGCCCCAAATGTAATAAACATTGCGTCAGATTTCGCACTTGTCAAAACTTATGCTGTAATGCTTAGGAAATTCTGCGCTATTCTACTTCACGGGTGTTTTGCTTTATCATGTTTCCCTTTCTCCACGTCTTTGAGAGATCCTTCGGGGATGTAAGCTTACCCATGAGGCCTTGACTGATCAGGAATGCCCTCACAGGCCCTACCGATTCCCAGAAGGTCGCTCACCCTCTCGGCACGCACGTCCTTCCGGGTAGTATCAGGTCTCTCACCGCTTCATACCCCCGGGAGAGTCGTCACCCTGGAGTGCTCATTCGACGGACAAGATGTGTTCTCTATTTCGTGCATAGTTTTATACCCGCGAAATAGATAGCTTGGCATGACATGGATTCTGATCAAGGATGACTTATCTTTTATTGCTCATGGGGGGTCTCGGGTGACAACTCGATTCTTCCAGGTACATCTCGGGGCGTCGCGGGTACTTCAAGTGCGCCGCATAGCTGGCTTCAGCGAACCTCGCAGGGTGGAAGGTTAGCAGCTTCCTCAGCCCGTGCGCATCGGTCGGCCATCTTCCACAAGTCCTCCAGGGTGTCCACTGCATGGACGCTCAGCTTTTTGCGCATCTTCAAGTTGCGGACATTGAAGTGGAAGACGGCGATGATGGAGATCGCTTGGAGGTCCACCGGGAGAATGCGGTCGACGACGCCCCGAAACCTCCAGATGTAGTGACGTAGTGTTTCCTCGGGTCCTTGCTCAAGACTGTAGAGGTCAAGGATGGTCGCCGGGTACGGCGTGCAGCAGGTCTTGAGATGCTGGCCTGCCTGGCCCTCCATTTCCTCGCGGGTGCGACGCCTGGGGTTGGAGCTTTGGCCGGCGGCTTCGTGGGCCGGATCCATGGGCCTCTTTGTGACAGCCCTAACTTGGTAACGAAAAATACGAAGAATTTTTCCACTTTTTGTTTCCATGTTTGCATCATTGCATCCATATGCATTTGCCATTTCAATCTTCACTTGGAAACAAATTGAAATGGGGAGTAAAACTTCCCCACATCCAACCAATGCAAATGCTCAACTGTCAAAACAAATCATGCTTGGACTCCCAAATGGTATAGGAAGTTCCAGGTTCACCTTTTGAAACCATTTCTCAATTCCTAATTTTGGGTAAATAAGAAATGACATGAGAGTTGCAATTGGCTGAATTCAATTCCTATTTTTGGAACCAAGTTAGACCTTCCAAAAATTCAAACTAAAATCATGGGGAGAGTCATTATGGTTGGGAGAGTCTCCATGAAATTTTTCATGATTTTTGAAATTGTTAAAATGCTCAAATTAAATACATTTTGGAAATTGCTCCACTTTACCCTATTTAAAAGCTTTGAACAAATGTTGGTCAAATTAATTTATTTGGCCTCACCAATTTTTGTGGAAGTTTAAAAGCTTAAATGGAGCCTTTGTGATTTTTCCCAGATTTTATAAACATGTTTTAGTGCCTCTTTTAAATCCCTGAACTCTGCTGAACAAAAAGGGAAAAACAGAAAATGCAAATTGTTCAAATCGCTGACAGTGGGTCCCCACTGTCAGCCTCCCTCTCTCCCCTCTCTACCTCACTGTGCGCCCTGGCACTGGCGCCATGACGCCGAGGTGGCCAAGGACCATGCCGCCGGCCGCAGCTCCCTGGGGATCAAAGACCCTGCTGAGGACGCCCAACTACCCCCCCCCCTCTCTCCCCATCCCCTATGCCCGTTTCTCTGGATCGAGACCGAACCCTAGACTACCCCCGGGACCGACGTCTTCCGCCGCCGTTTCCTCGCTCCTCGCCGTCGGCACCGGCCACCCCGAGGCAAACCGTCGCCGCCATCTGCTCCGCCTCGCCGAGCCACGCCTCCCCGCCGAAGAAATCGGGCTAGGGAGCTCGAAATCGAGCCCTTGCCGTCGTCTTCCTCCTCCCGGCCCGACGGCCGACCGGCACGATTGCCGCCGCCTCAGGCCTCCCCTGCCTCCGCCGTGCAGCCCTACGTGACCCTGGTGAGCTCGTGTCCCTCCCGGACAGCTTCTAGCCCTTCCTCCCCCTCTGCATCGTCGATTCCGTGTCGCGCAGCCGCCGGCCGACCGCCGGCCATGCAGTCGATCACGCGCTCGTCGCCCTGTGCCCCCCTCTTTTACGTCTTGGCTCCCCTGCCTTGCACCACCCGTCACCACACGTTTTGCGCACGCCCGGGGTCCGTTTCGCACCGCCAGATGCTGGTCGTCGCCGGCCGCTACCGCCGGTGGTCACCGTGCACGCCAGCGTGCCCGGCCTGGGAGTCGGCTTGAGCCGGCCAGCAGGCCGGTTGTTTCCGAAGGAGGCCCGGCCTCGAGGCCGGCAACCTCTGGTTTGGGCCCGGCCTGGCCCCGGTTTGGGCCGGCTCTGAGGCCGGCCTGCTCTGCCACCGTCCCGGCCTGCACCCCGGCCTGGGCCGACATGTGGGCCGGCCTGCACAGTAAAAGCAGTTTTTCTTTAATTTCAAATAATGAATAACTTTTCAAATGTTGCTCCAAATTTAGCAAACCAAATACCATTGTGATCAGGAAAACAAACCCTACAATATGAAATCATTGTCACATCTTTTTTTTAAACCGTCTTTTGGTGTTTATTTAAAAATTCCTAAAATGGGTTAAATAATCCCAAATTAGGAAAATTCATAACTTATTAAATATTTGTCCAAAAATTATGAATTAAATATCATTGTGATCAACATGTCAAATGCTATCAAACCATGCACTCATCACATCATGATCACAAATCTTTATTTGATGTTATTCATAATTTGTTTAAATTAATTAAATTCAATTATTTAATTAATTTGCTATTTATTCATCGGTACTCCGAAAATTACAAATAAAGTACCAAATTGATCGCAATGACGAACCCTATCCATTCTTGTCATGTTCATGCATATTTGATCCACCATTCTAATAATTTGATAATTTATAAAGAATGTGGCCACTAAGATAAACATGGGGTTGGTTCCAAATAATTGCACTAATTATTTGGCTCCCCATTTAATGTTGCTATTTAATTTATATAATAATATCTTTGCATCAATTGGACATGTCATCATGTCATTGAGCATTGCATCTTGAGTTCGTGTGATTTATGTGTTCTTTGTATTTTCTTTGGGTATCGATAGATTCCGGAGTCGAAGTTAACGCTACATACCCCGACGAGCAGTACTTCACGCCCGGGCAGCAAGGCAAGAGATAACCTAACCTTCTTGGCATACTAGCATCCAGATGTTTTATAAACTTATTTTATCCACCATATTATTTGCATGCGATTCAAGTGTCTCTTTCGGTCAAAATATTAGAATATCCTATGAATGCATGTTCTTCCCCGAGCCAATCACATGTATCCCTACCTATGAAACCTAGGGTTGAAGTGTTGGCCCGAGATAAAGATAGACTTGATGTATTCATATGCTTAGCTATGCTTAGCCATGCTTTTAAATATTAGTTGTGTCCGTTGTTTATTTCCATAATTGTTGTTGAAGATGGAATGATGCGGACTTGGTGGATATGTGGGGTGCTTAAATTAAAATGGTAAGTAGGCTTGGGTGAGTTGCCATTGGGGATGGTGTTTTTCCTCACTCATGCCCCTAGGTGCGAGTTCCTGTCTTCGGAACCAAGGTCTGAGCGTGCTGCCATTGGTGGGTGTATGGGCGCCTTACTGACCGAATAACTTGTGCGGGCGTATCCAAGGGTCCTCTAGTTCGGTTTTCCATTTGCGTGTGAGTGGAAAGATGATGTTGACGAGGATTTGTGTGTAGGACGTGGCGATGGGGCAGGGCGCTGGGAGCGCTGAACCTGTCCTGTGGCCACAGATGACTCTTGGATATTCTCACGTGAGGTAAAGGTTTAACCGCGCCTGCTCGCCGGCCTTCCCCGGAAGAGGGCCAACTAGGTGAGCCGGACGGTACCAATGGATAAGAAGCTGGGAGGTCCCTCGGGAACCTGGCGACTTTCACATAGTACACCCCTGCAGGGTTAATCTTTTCGAAAAGCCGTGTCTGCAGTTATGGACGCCTTGGGAATGGATTTACGGGATCATAGAGAATCTTAACCTTAATTAATTAAATTGGCAGCTAAAGGTTGCAACTCAACGTGTGTGTAAAAGGTTCATTTCCTCGAGGGTGATTCGAGGGGGTGCCTTGGTGGAGATGAGTGTGGTTGGTAACAAAAGGGTTCGATGAGAACCAATGATGACAAAGTTACTCTCTTATCCCTTTTATGAATAGTATTCCGAGTAGACGCCGCCTCGTGTCATTTATGTATTTTATTTGAAAACTGGCTTTATGCAAAAACAAGTACACATATAGCTTTAGAGCCTCCGTCAGTCATTGGGCCTATATCGCCCTACTAAACTTGCGAGTATGTCGTACTCAGTCTCTCTTTGCTGCCTCTATGTATTTGTATTTCAGAGGAGGACGACACCGAGCAACTAGGTGGGTTCTTCGTTGACGTCGACTACTAGTCTGGGGTTCCCAGGTGGCAGCTTGGGACCGTGGAACAAGCTGGCTGGGATGATGTTTATTGTAGGCCTCTTAGGCCATATATTTGCTTCTTGTTGTTAGACAACACTACCCGCTTCCGCTTGTTGAATTGTGGGATCTGTGATCCTTTTTCAGTGTAACATTTGTATTCTTCTCATTATATGAGTTGCTATATGTTTTGTGTCATAGAGTCATGCAATGTACCAGTTTGTTCCACAAGTCTTGATCTCTTTACTATACATGGAAGCGATGTCTGAGGTTATGGCATGATTGAGGTGTTGTGTGCCGATGATCCATTCCGAGCACACCTGCCAATGAGTTTTGGCCTGGGATTGGTAAACCCAGTAACCCTCAATTATGTAGCATGACCGGTTACACAAACATTCCACTGTATAGTTCTGGGGTCGGGGCGCTACACTCTTGCCATGGGGATCCTCTTGTTGTTCCTCCTCTGGGGGTGCTGGTGCAGGGACGACGGCAGCACCGGTATTGGTCGGGGCAGAACTCACGGGAGCGTGGCAGTGGTGAGCGTAGTCCAGCAGGTTTTCCAAGCTAGTGATCCATGCCCTCGCACGGGGATCGCTCTTGCATTGCTCTGGTGGGAAGGAGAGAAGCGCTCGGGCCGTGCCCAGTGCCTCTTCCAGCCCCCAGCTGCTCGAGTCGACCATTGCGATGGCTCACCACGGACCTCCTGAGTTCCTGACATGGCTTTCGCTTGCCAAATGGCGCGCCTGTTCACCCAGCCTATGACTGACGGGCTCCGGTCAGGTAGAGGAAGCAGCGGCTCCGGTCAGGTAGAGGAAGAAGAGGTCGGGGCAGATCTAGCCGTGACTGACGGGCTCGATGTTGATCTTGGCGAGGAGACTCGATGACAAGGCCGAAGTAGCACTTGATGAAGAATTTGGTCGAAGCAGATCTTGACGAAGAACTTGGCGGCGAGGTCGGAGCGGACCTTGTTGTAGAACCTGATGACGAGGCCGACGTAGGCAGTGATTAAGATCTTGACGAAGATCTCGAAGTCGATGAAGAAGAATCCAGCACTTGCGCCCCGACCTAGTGCGCCAGATGTCGTTTCTTGGATCACGGACACCGGGAGTTATGGATACTCCCTTTTTAGGTTCGGCACGGGGCACGAAGGAGGCTGGGAGATGCCAACATCCGGGAGAACCTCGTCAAGATCTCCGATCTATGTACTAGCAAGCAACATAGAGACACAAGGAATTTACCTAGGTTCAGGCTGCCCGGATGCTAAAAGCCCTACTACTGCATGTCTGGATTGAGTGGTTCATCAGGGTGTGGCTTACAGAGGTGGTTGCGGGTGAGAACCCGGGAGGTGTTGGCTAGAGGTTGAAGACGAGCAGATCCTTTACCGGAGGAGATCCTCTCGCTTGTGCTATTCTTGTCTAGTGCGCTACCTAGCCTAGCCTCCTACTCTCTGGAATTTCCACTCCTTCCCCCTGGTGCCTTGGTCCTCCTTTTATAGGCTAAGGGGATCCCACATGGGCACCTTTGGGGACGGAGGGGTTTTAGGCGGGAAAACCCCTCCGGGTCGTTCTTATGGGGCGATGTGGCCTCTTCTCGTCCAAGTATTCTTCTGAGGGGGGTTAGGTGCAATCGCCCGCCTTTTTCAGGCCGGGCGGACAAAGGCTGACACCGTTACTGACTGTGTCCCCGCGCGGCGCCTCCATCTTCTTGGCGCCCAAGTCTTCTAGGGGCTTCCAGCAGGAACTGGCAAGCTTATCCTCTTCGCCTGTACGGAGGTTGGAGCCCGGGGGTGAGCCTGGCCTCCTGCCGGGCGTCCGGGTCCTCGGGACCTCCACGTCGTCTGCCGGGTTGAGGGTGACCCCGAAAGACCACCTGATCCTTAGCCTTGATTGTCGATGTCGTCCTTGTCCGGTTGCCATGGGGCAGATGGGGGGCCCATTTTCCGGTGCCGAACCCTTGCCTTGTTCGCCTTCTTGGTGGGCCCACTGGTGGTGGACCCATTTTGACCGCATCAGGGGAACCCCGTCTTCCACTGTTGCAATAATGAGCAAACAAGTTGCATCATCTAAGCAAAACCTTTCATGAATAGTACTTTGAGACATGAAAGAATAAAGATTAACATAACATTAAAGTCTTCAAGGTAATATTTTCTTGTCAAAAGTATTTGAAGTCAACACAAAGGAAGATGCAAGTTTCAACATTGCTTCAACTTTCAACATGCTTATCTTATAGATAATGTGAACATAAAGAACCATGATTAAGCATATAGATGCAATATAATCAACTACACCCAGAGTCAGTGTTGCAAGCTTGCTTTGAGTAGATAGAAAGAATAGGAAAACTGACTCAACATAAAGTAAAAAAAAGGCTCTTCGCAGAGGGAAGCGAGGATTAATCATGTGCTAGAGCTTTATTTTTATGAAACAGAAGTAAAACAATTTTGAGATATGGATGCTTTCATCAATGAATCCACAACAAACAAATCCGTTAGTCCCCCGTTCCAAGCAAGGCTTTTATACTTGTGAGAGCGGCTCCCATAGAGGAACGACTACATTCCTCTTTCTCCTTTGTTTATCACTAACCAATGCTTGACCGATTTCTTAGGTTGCACTATGGGAAGGAGATATTAATGATTGGTTGAATTTATATTTTGCGGGCTGGGAACCCTTGGCCAGATCTCGGCAAATTTAATTGAGCACGTAATCCACGCTCACCAGGTGAAAGGGGGGAAATGACCTTGCTTGACACAGGATATAACAAACTTCCTCAGTACTTCCTCATGAGCTAAAAATAGAGACACAAATTGGAGTATTTTGAAGTTTTAAAGGTAGCACATGACAAATTTATTTAGAATGACACGAAATACCATGTATAGGTAGGTATGGTTGACACTGATGGAAAGATATTTGGCTCAAGAAATTTGGATGCACGAGTAGCATTCCCGCTCAGTACAGAGTTGTTGGCTAGCAAAGGATATCAAAGCAAACAAGCACCAGCAACCGGAACAAGAATGACTATAGAACATACATTAAGCATAAACACAAAAACTCTACACTGTCTTCCTTGTTAACCAAACTTTCATTTGATGAAAATACTTGACTATCAAACTTGCAAGTATGAAGAAACTTTATAAATTCAAGCTTTAACGGTAGTTCTTCACTAATGAGACTTAACTTAAATAACCAACAAGTTTAAACATTAATTCACTTAACATCTCAAAACAATTGGCAAGTTTCAAGTTATTCAAACATGAAGATCTACAAGACTATGCAAGTTTTTCATCACACCACTACAACATGCACAACATTTTTGTCATTCCAACAAATCAAGCAAGCAACCATAAAAAACTTTCTAAACAAATATATGTGAAGCATAAGAGAGTCTAATAGCAACAACTAACAGCTCTTAAAGATATAAGCGAATCACAAGAGCTGATAAGAAAACAAAGCTAAGAATACTCAACAAAATATAAGCGAAGCACAAGATTATTTTAATGAAAAAGCGGAGCGTGTCTCTCTCCCACACAAGATAGTTAGGATCCAACAAAGTACAAGACCAGAAAACAAACTAAAACAAACTGAAAGACAAATCAAATGACGCTTCAAGAATAGCACATAATATGTGAAGTGATAAAAACATAGTTTCAACGGAGACGACCTGATGGTTGTCGATGAGGAAGAGGGGATGCCTTGGGCATCCCCAAGCTTAGATGCTTGAGTCTTCTTGAATGTTCAGGGGGATGCAATGGGGGCATTCCCAAGCTTATGCTTTTGTCCATCCTTCAACTTCTTTCATCATCTTCCCTCGTGGAACCTACAAACTCCCTTCGCACAAAACTTTTCATAAACTGATTAGAGAGTTAGTTACAATAAAATAAAACTCACATGGGTTCCACCAAGACAAATTGCACAAACTTGATTTAGCATTAGCTACTGCTTACTGAGCCTCAAGGGTGGCACTCCTTCCACAAAGTACCACTAATGACGTTAATAAAAGAGGCAAACACAAATAAAGGCATAATCTGTCAAAACTGGACAGTCTGTAAAGATCTATTTTTTAGAGGCACTTACTAGCCTCAAAACAGAAAACTTAAAATTGTAAAGATAGATAAAAGTATAAGGCTTCCTGTAAAAATTGTCCAGAAAAAGATAACGTACTGGGATTTTTTGAGATTTTCTACAACAGGAGCTCAGAATCTGTTTCTTGACAGCAAAACAAAACTTCGCACTTTCTAAGCATTAGAGGCCAATCCTTGGCACACATAAATAAAAAACAAAGATACAATGAAATTTCTACATAATCAACAACTCCATTACTCAAGAAAGCAAAAATAAAAATTGGTTGCCTCCCAACAAGTGCTTTTCTTTAACGCCTTTTAGCTAGGCGCAATGCCACATATCAAGTTTTTTCGGAGGCCTTATCAAGATCAAGAACATAGCTAGACCTTATGATTGATTCAAAATGTAGCTTCATTATCTTTTTAGGGAAGTGTTCCATCCCATTTATAAGAGGAAACTGAAATCTTATGTTTCCCTCTTTCATATCAATAATAGCACCAACAGTTCTCAAAAACGGTCTCCCTAAGATAATAGGACAAGAAGCATTGCACTCAATATCCATAACAATAAAATCAACGGGAATATAATTATTATTAACAACAATAAGACCATCATTAATTCTACCCAAAGGTTTCTTCTTAGAGGAATCGGCAGGATGCACATATAAATGACACTCTTCCAAAGGTTTCAAATCAAGTATATCATAGAAACTATTAGGCATAATAGAAACACTTGCACCAAGATCACACAAAGCATTGCAATTCAAGTCATTTATTATCATCTTAATGGAGGTATCCCAACTATCTTTTAATTCTCTAGGAATAGAGTTTTCAAGTTGGAGCTTTTCTTCCCTAGCTTTGATAAGAGCATCGGTAATGTGTTTAGTAAAAACAATGTTTAGCTTACTAGCATCCGGTGACTTAGCATGTTTTTGTAGGAACTTTATGACTTCAGTAAGATTTCAATTATCAAAATCAATTTCATCATCTTTAAAGAGGCTAGGAGGATCATCATTGGTAGTATCACTAGTAGGAAAAGGCTCATTGCTGGCGAACCTAATTTGGCTACCGCTGGCGAACATGCGGTTCGCCAGCGCTCATATCGCCAGTGGTAATAGCTTACTGCCGGCGAACACCATGTTCGCCAACGGTAAGGCACGTTACCGCTGGCGAACTATATGCTTGTTCGCCAGTGATAGGCTTTTCAGGTTAAAAAAAAAGCCGGGCTTGCCGGGCCACCGCCGGCCACGGCCGCTCCTGCTCGACTCCGTCTGGCGCTCGGCATGGCGGGTCGCTCGCCGCCGGCACTCACCGTGGTGCCATCTTGCTCCTCTCCAGTGGACACCAGAATCACTCGAGCTCTGCACTCCCCTGCACTTGGGACGCTCACCTATGGATCCCTTGTCATCAGGGTGTAGTGGGTGGGGAGAGAGGAACCCTCGTCGTCGATTTTTGAAGTCAAGATTATTTGAGACTAGAACCCTAGCTGACCGACATGGAGGCACGGAGCAGAGCAGCAAAGGCTCGCGGCTGTGGAGGAATAGGAGGAGGAACTCGAGGTCGAGGTGGGTGGCGGCGTTGATGTACCACATCGATTGCGGCGGGGTCGGGGACCTTGTTGGCGCGCTTGAGGATGCAGCGGCGGACACGACCGGGCTCGCGAGGGGGAGATCGAGTAGGGAACAGCGGCGGGCAGTACCGTGCGACGGAATCTGGCGGGAGGAGGCTGATGAGGGAGCGCCGGCAAGGATCTCCACCGGCAGCGGAGAGAAAGGGGATTTGGCGCGCGGGGCGACCGGAGCTTGGCGGGCGCGTGGAGGTGAGGGGGCAGGAGGAGGAGCGCCGGAAAGGCAAGCGGCAGGTAGCGGCCGAAGGAGCGGGCGACGGCATCGAGAGGAGCTGGCGGCAGCGTGGTCTCGAGCGCGGCGTGGACGGAGACGGCGCCGACGAGGCGGGCCGGGGAGGAGCCCGACGGGGAGGCGCAGCTGCATGGAGGAGGGGGCTCGTCGGCCGACTTCAGAGCAGGAGGAGAGGAGGCGCAAGGGGATTCCATTGGATTGGGGTGGCGAACTGGGGATGTGTGCGTGGTGGTGTGTGTGGCGTGCGGTGGAGAAGAAGATAAGGGAGATCGAGAGAGAGGGAACTACCGCAGGCGAACATATTTCTTTGTTCGCAAGTGGTTTGCTGGGTCGCTTTGGTCCACAGGTGCCACTGGCGAACACAGTAGATTGTTCGCCAGCGGTAGGTGTCGTACCGCTGGCGAACAGGATATTGTGTTCGCCAGCGGTAGTTTTTTACGCTGAGTTCCCTTCGGCCCATAGGTACCGCTGGCGAACAACAAGATTTTGGTGCGCCAACGGTAGTTACCGCTGGCGCACACATTTGGATGTTCGCCAGCGGTAGCCTGGCGGCTATAAGCCTTTTCCTACTAGTGTATGGGTAGTGTGAACATTAACAGTTTTACTATTCATTTCAGCAATTTTAGCTTCTTCTTTTTCTCTATCCCACCTAACATGCAAATGAGCTAACAATCTTTCATTCTCATTAATTTGGATTGAAATTGCATTTAAGGATTCAGTAGGTTTGTCTTGAAGAGGAGAGGTTCTAATTTTTAGAATTTCAACATCATGAACAAGATTCTCCACTCTAATATCAAGTTTTTCAAGATTTTTCTCAAGCCTGGTAGACGTTTCTTTAACCGGATTGAGATCAGTAGGGCATTCATAACCACTCTTATTTTTAAGATTATCATTAATATGAATGGTTGCAGCAGAAGTATTCATAGTCTTAAGGGTAGCAAAAGTATCAGTTTCAGCAGGAGTGTTTAATTCAGGTTTTGCTGCCATTCGGTTTATTAAAGTGGCTTGAGTTTGGTACATGTTTGAAATGAAAGCTTTCGCAACAGTGGAACATGGGGTTCCCCTAGTGAGGCCAAAGCGGGTCCCTCAACCGTGGGCCCACCAAGAAGACGAACAAGGCAAGGAGTCAGGATCGACAAGCGGGCCGCCCCGCCTGCCCCACGGGTACATCAACAAGCACGGCATCGACAACTAGGGCTGAAGGACCGGGTGACCTTCCGGGATAACCCCCAACACAGCTGGCAATGTGGAGGACCCAGGGCCCGAACGCCCGGCAGGAGGCCAGGCTCGCTCCTAGGTGTCCCCTCCGTATCGCTGCGAGGATAAGCATGTCAGCTCAGGCTGGAAGCTCCTAGAAGTCTTGGGCACCAAGGAAGCGAAGGCGCCGAGCGGGGACATGGCCGGTGGGGGTGTCAGCCCCTGTCGACCCCGCTTTCCAAAAGGTGGGCGACCACACCAACCCTCCAGGAGGAATACTTGGACGAGAAGAGGCCACGTCGCCCCCTAAAAGACCACCGGGGGGTTTTCCCGCCGAAAACCCCCACACTCCTCGGATGGTCCTGTGGGATCCCCTTAGTCTATAAAAGGAGGACCCAAGGATGGCCGAAGAGGAAGGTGGGACAAAAGAGAGAGCAAGGCAAGACTAGCTAGGGAAAAGGGTGAAGGCGAGAGGTGATCTCCTCCGGGTAGGATCTTCTCGTCTCCTACCTCTAGCCGCAACCTTCCGAGTGTTCACCCGTCACCACCGCCTTGTAAGCCACACCATGATAAACCTCTCAATCCAGACATGCAGGAGTAGGGCTTTTAGCCTCCGGGCGGCCTGAACCTGGGTAAACTCCCTACATCCCTGAGTTGTTCCCTAGTACGTAGATCGGAAGAACTTGGCGAGGTACTCTCAGGGAAGGTGTCTCCGGCCTCCTTCGCGCCCCGTGCCGAACCTAAAAAGGGGGTATACTTTACTCCCAGTGTCCGTGCTCCGAGACACGACATCTGGAGCGCCAGGTAGGGGGCACAAGCGTTAGATCCATCTTCATCAACCTCAAGTTCTTCTCCAAGATCTGCGTCAAGTTCGTGTTCAAGGTCTGCGGCAATCTCCTTCCCATGCCAGGATCTGCATCAAGCTCTCCGCCAAGCATGCCACCAAAAACGAAGCCCGAGGCCGCGGCGTCCAAGCCGGTCTCGCCCACGCGCGCTCAGGCTTCCACGGACCGATGCGCGGCGACGGCAAACCAGAACGCTCCTCCCCCCGCCGCCTCCGGAGAAGGTGGTGCCGGGCGAAGCGAGCGGAAACGATAAGAGCGGCGAGATCAGGGGCGCGACTACCCGCAGGGACTCCATCGAGTGCCCTCTGTCACGCTCTGGGGGAGAGAAAAGCGTGGCTAACGGCGCCAACAAGGACCGCACTGCAAAGGAGAAGGGCGGCGGCACCCGTGCCGGCAAAGGTCCGCAGGGCGCTAAGAGCAAGTCCTCCGCGCCTCTGCCACCCGAAGCACAAGCTCGTCACGACGCCCTCATCGCCGCCAAGGCCCTAATGCAGCTCCCCCCCCCCCCCCCGAGCACTGCTGTAACATCCCAACTTTGTAATAAAGTGTTAATTAGTAAATCATGTTCATGTCATGCATTATTTTGCCCTAAGAAAATTTTGCATTCCAAATTAATTGAAGGAAGTCATAAATGCAATAACTCTTCCTCAAATTTTCAACCTTCACCAAGTTTCCCAAAATTCAAAATAAAAATATGCGGAGCTTCTCTATATTATTAGGAGGCACCATGAATTTTTCTATAATTTTTAGACTTGTTTAAAAGCTCTAAAAAAATGCAGGAATTTCTGTTTTTAAAGTTTTTGTAATTCCAAAGAAGGACAGGGGGTTTTCCAGAAAGTTTCCTTTCTTTTTCCCCTTTCTTCTTCTCATGGCCAGAAGGACGCCGCCGCCGATGCCTTGCCACATCCTGCTTGCCTCTTTGCCTCCGGGGATAAGAATGCCGAGGTGCTGTCCCCAGCTCGCCCTCTCTCCTCTCCTTCACCTCGCTCTCCTCTCCCTCTTGCTCGCTCAGGAAACGAGCTCCCGAAGGAAAACCCTAACCGCTACGGTCGCCGACGTCCCCCTCGCATCACCGCCGTTCTAGACCGCCCCTGACGAATCGGAGACCACCACGAGGTCCGCCGTGAGCTACTCTCCCTCCTCCTCCACACGCGCTTGCCGGGACGTCCTCAGTCGGGTGAATCGCGTCGCCATCGTCAGCCCCCCGCCGCTGTGTTCGAGCACGTCCCCGTCGCCGTCCAGCCTCCTCCACCTTCGCCAACCGCTCCGTCGAACTCATGGTGAGCAGGGGATCCTCCCCGTGCCCTCAGCTCTCTCCCTCTCGCCTCCGGCTGTCTTCCTCGCCATGCCTCGCCCTCGGCCGCCGCTGGACATGGTCGCCGGAGTAGCTCTGGTGACCATATGGTCCAATCGCCGCCACCTTTGAGTTCCCCTCACCCGCGCGCGTGTAAAGCGCCCAGCCGTGCTTGCCGGTGTGGCCGGAATCGATGACATCACGGTGCGGCCGGCTTGTCAGGGTTTTGATATTTTTGAAAATGTTTTCCGAAAACAATAAAACTCTGACTTGTGGGGCCAGTCACTTAAATAAATTCCAGAAAATGAATAAACTTGCAAAAATAATAAGTTTTATTCTGTAATTCAGAACAATATGAATAAAATATCAAAATTATAGAAAAAGGAGATCTATCTGTTTATGTCAAAATCATGCATAATTAAACAATTTAAATTAAATGCTGTTTAGAATTAGGGCTGGAATTAAAACTCGAAACTCGCGAGTTAAACGAGTAGCTCGGAACTCGACTCGGCTCGACTCGAACTCGTTTAGCAACGAGTTCGAGTCGAGTTTTGATTTTAGACGCTAAACGAGTTCGAGTTAAACGAGCCGAGTTCCGAGCTACTCGTTTAGGTCGTTTAACTCGGTAAAATAAAATCGTTACGTTATTCTTATCTTTATGAATTATTTTACCTCATTATCATAGTTTAACGACTAGATATTACTTAATATTGTCATAGATTGTTTGATAATTGCATCATACATGCCTAAATAATTAAAAATATATATACATAAATCTATTACAATGGATTTTAACAGTTTTACCGAGCTAAATGAGTTAAACGAGCAAACTCGCAAGTTTAGCGAGCCGAGCCGAGTTTCAATTTTGAACTCGTTCATCAAACGAGCTGAGTCGAGCCGAGCTCGCTAGTTGACCGAGCTTTAACGAGTCGAGCCGAGCCAGCTCGGCTCGGCTTGAATTCCAGGCCTATTTAGAATTACTAAAATGCCACCGTTAGTTAAATATGGGGATTTTGTCTATAAATGCAATAAAATAGCAAATGGACCCCATTTAAAATGTGCACTCGATTAGGGTTCAACTTTCAATTTCAATATCTGGAATTTGACATGCACTCATATTGCGCATTGCATCGATGCCATGTGTTGATCGTCATTTTTTTTTCTGGTGTTTGCTTCTTTGCGATAGGAGTCGAGCCCGAGCCTGAGCTCAACACCGCCATCGATGACGAACAGCTGAACCTTGTCGATCAAGGAAAGCACCACCCCCTCTTTCTATCTGAACCCATATCTTCAAGTAATTTAATCTGTTAAGCATCATATCGGTTCCAGTGCTTTTTGTCAATAGATAGGTCAGCCTATCATTGCATGGTCCCTTGTCGCCTTTACCTGTTATCCATCCTAGCATGATTAGGGTTGCTTGTGTGTCGCGAGAGCCTTATACATACTTTCATGCTTAGCCATGCTTAGCTTATGGTCTGGTCCGTCCTATTGATGAATCATAGCTGCGAATGAATCTAGCATGACAGGATAACGAGGAAAGTGGTGTGAGCATGTTAATTTGATTAAAAGGCTTGGACAATGAGGCCACGGTGGGATGTGGTGGGTTGTCTTGTTCTTGCCGCCCTAGGACCTCTCGTTCCCTCCTCTTGAACCAAGACTTAGAGTATGACGCACGGGGCCTATGTGAAGCCCCGCGGCTGTTACTTCTTTAGGTGTGCCCGTAGGACACGTAGTTTGGCGTGTTCCATTTGCAGAAAGGTGAAAACGTTTTGAGAGAAAAGATAGGTCGTGTCTGGGGACAAGTGAAGGACGAACTGATCTTGGTCCCCGCGCACAGAAATAGGGACCGTCAGGAGATGGCCATCTCTTGTTAATGGCGGAACGGTCCTATTTGGGTTGGCTTATGGGCACATCTAGGCAAGCTAAGAGTCGTGGTCGACCCCATCTGCCGGCATTCCCCGGAAGAGTGCTAATAGCTTGGCACCAGGAGTCGGTTGGCACGTGTGGACCAAACTGTACACCCCTCCAGGGATTAAATCTATTCGAATAGCAGTGTCCACGGTTAAGGACGACTTGGGTCTTGACGTTTGATCATAGATGACAACTTGAACATATTCGTAAAACTTGATAACAACGTGTGCGGGTTGCTTCCTCGAGAGAGAGTCGAGGGAGTGATCCTAGTTGAGCAGTTGAAGTTGATGAAGTTTCTGGTGGTTTCAAAGATGATCAAAGGTGGTAGAAAAATGATCTCTTACCCCCTTTTAAAAACTTATTAGTAGCCGAATTTCTAATTCTTCTCCCTCGATTGAAAAGTTGGCTTTATGCAAATGAGTCCTCAAACATCCTCTAAGCCTTGCATTTTACCGTAACGGGTTACAGTCTTGACTGAGTACTCTATACTCAGGCCTGCGCTAATTTTGTTTCAGTGCCCGACAACACCACCGAAGGAGGTTTGTTCGTGGAGATCGACGAGTAGTTTGGAGTTCCCAGGTAGCAGCCTTGAATCTGTGAATGGGACTTCGCCGTCTGCTTACTTATGGCTCTTAGGCCCTTTCTTAAACTTGTTGTTAGAACAACATAATTTGCTTTCCGTTGCTTGTTGTAATGTTGGGTCATGTGACCTCTGCGTGTAATGCATCTTACTCTAGTAAGACTTGTATCATATCACTTTGTGTCATAGAGTCACTGCTTTGACCGGTTGTCCGTTTCCCTTCCCGTGCATGATGCGTGTATGGATATAAAGTGCACGGTTGAGGGGTTATGGTTCTT
Organism: Puccinellia tenuiflora; assembly: GCA_012064385.1. Classification (NCBI taxonomy): domain Eukaryota; kingdom Viridiplantae; phylum Streptophyta; class Magnoliopsida; order Poales; family Poaceae; genus Puccinellia; species Puccinellia tenuiflora. The sequence goes on along the minus strand of QRDG01000954.1, from coordinate 102,992 downwards.
GGGCTCATTGTTATGCTGTTTTGGCTATGCCCGTGTTATGGCATAGCCGAGGGGTCGTGGTGCCGATGATCCATTCCGAGCACACCTGCCGATGTTTACTCGGCCTGGGAGTGGTTACCCCAGTAACCCTCGGTTGTGTAGCATGATCAGTGACACATAGAATTTTCGTATAACTCTGAGGCCGAGTCCGACAGCTCAGCTAGATCCTAGGATTCTTTGTTATGCATTCATAGTTATGATTAGATGTGCTAGTCTTCCGAGGGGTTTTGTGTGACCGGTGTTCCCGGCACGCCTGCGGTGAAATGCCGCCTGGGGACTGGTACCCCAGTAACTCTCGGCTATCATGTCTAAGAGCACATAACACTTATGTATAACCCTGGATCCGGGGTTGCTACAAGTTTTTTTTATCAGAGCAGGACTGCCTGTAGGAAACCTTACTGCTGGTCGATGTTGAGTCTAGTAGTTGTGAAACTATTTTGAACCCGAAAATGAGTTGTGAAAACTTCTTAGGATTCTTTTTACTCCTTATCTGGTATCACTCTGAACTCTGAGTCACCTTACCTTATTTGATTTTGAAGGTTTTGACTTCTCGTCCGTTAACTTCAAAATCAGGTTCTCATTGGTTGGGTTGTTTTTCCTCTAGTACTTCGTGTTAGGTTGCTAAAGCTATCAAAGCCTCCAAGTTAACTCAGTTGTTCTGGAGCATTGTCTCTACATTGCTTCAGAAATTCAATATCAAGTTCCTTGATCTTCTTGTTGTCCTTGGACAAGTAATGTATCGAACATGATATTGTGGTCGTGTGTCATCTCTGCACTCCATACTCATGGTTCGTACGTCGGCTGGTTAGTGTATACGTCTTGTATGCTTTGTTACTGCCATGCCTGATGAAATGACATGCATTGTATCACATATCTTGTTTAACTTTACATTCCATCGTTTTCCTATTCTGCTAAGATCAGTCTCTTGTTATCGTTCCGATCTATCTTTTTTCCATGGATGTGTTGTTCATGGATTCTTTATCTTTTTTCTCTTTCTCTGGCCTGAACTTGAGTTGTATGCTATGGAAGGTCAAACTCCTCTAGAAATAAATGAAGTTCCGGTGGTCTGCGACTTTCCTGATGTCTTCCCTGAAGAGTTGCCAGGCATGCCACCTGATCGAAACATCGAGTTTGAACTGCTCCTATTTCCAAGACACCTTATCGCATGCCTCGAGAAGAGTTGGTTGAGTTGAAAAGACAACTTGAGGAGTTAGAAGAAAAGAATTTCATTCAACCTAGCACTTCCTCGTGGGGATGCCCTACTCTCTTTGTCAAGAAGAGGGATACCAATGTTCCGCATTTGGTTGTTGATTACCGGCCGCTGAATGATGTGACCATCAAAAACAAATATCCTCTTCCACGGATCAATGATCTATTCGATCAATTGGCGGGTGCAACTGTCTTTTCCAAGATGGACCTGTGTAACATCCCAAAAATAGCCCCCTTTTATTTTCTTGTTTGTTTTTAATTATTGCATCATCATGACATCATCATAAGTAGTGTTTCATTCGTGGTTTTACAAAATTCAAATAAATAAAATGAGTTATTATTTTATGTCATTATCACATGTGACAACTCCTTTTAATTTGAAAAACCAAAATAATAAAACCAATTTTAATTTGGACAAACAAATTAAAAGGTTGTTTGAAATTGTTAAGTTATAAAATATTTTTGGGAAAAATCAAAACCCTAAATTTTACTTTGTTTTATCTCCTTCTTCTTCTCTCAAAATTCTGTTTAAAAAAAAGGAAAAATGGAAAACAAATAAAAACCAGCAACTCGGCCGCAGCCCAGCTCCCCTCCCTCTCTTCCTCTCTTTTCTCTCTCACCCGAGCTGGCCCAGTTTCGGCCCAACCCTTCCCTCCGGCCCTTACCTTTTTCCTCTTCTCCACGCACGTCGCTGTCTCCCTTTCCTTTTAGCGCCATCGCTCCACCACGCCACTTTCGTCGCCTCCAAAGCCACCACGCCACCGGCTCCTTCTATAAATCAAGCCCCGGCCGCACCTCCGCTCCCAAACCCTAGCTGCTTCCCCTTTCCTCCGCAACCGCCGCCTTCTCCCTCTTCCTCCTCTCTGTTTTCTTACCCGAGCCCCGCCAAAATCACCCAGCCGGAGGAGCCAAAGCTCGATGCCATGGAGGGAGCCCCGGGCTAGCAGAGGAGGAGCAGGAGCACGTCGCCGCCACGCTGGAGCTGGACCCCGAGGGCAGACACAAGGCCTGCTTCCACTATTCCAGGGTCTTCTTCGGTTACCTCCCGAGCACACCGGCGTCGTCTACCCTCTGCCACCGTCGCGCTCGTCGTCGACCACCGTTCCCCGTCGCCAATCTACGCCAGGGCGCCGCCGCGTCTAGTCCTTCTCCGTTCCCCCTCTTGCTCTGTGGCATGCCGTCGTGCGTCGCCTGTTCCCTCCATGGACGGGCACGAGCTTGAGCTCGGGCTCCTCTGCCTTACCCGATTTGCAAACGCCTGCACAGCCCTCTGCACCTGCACCCACACCCTGCTGCGCCAGGCATGCGCAGCACACCCAACGCACGCAGCGCCGCCCGATCTGGGTCGTCGCTGGACACCGGGACGCCGCCTGTTTCCTGTCGTCGTCAGAGTGGAAGCCTGCACCTTTCTTCAGTTAGGTTCAGATAGCAGCACAGATATACCACTTATGCCTCTGTTTCCTTTCTCTGTCACGATCCGCGCACAGCCCAGATGGCGTTGTTCCTTGCATCGCCAGATCGATCCCGGGATCGAGTTCCCGATCCGGCGATTAAACTCACCTTTTTATTCCTCCTTCGTTAGGTCACTGACAAGTGGGCCGCTGGGCCCACATGTCAGCCTCTGGAGTAGAGCTAGCCCTGGTGACAAAAGCCCCAGATCTAGATCTCAGATCCAGATCTAATCTTTTCCAGAAAACCCAGTTTTTGAATCCTTTTGCAGATAGGCCCCTGTTTATTTTATTCTGTCCTATTTTTGCAATAATTAAATAATGGTCAAACCTTTTGTCAAAAATTACAATAAAATACGTTTTCAAATCAGAAAAACAAAATCTAACCGAATATGAATTTAGTTTGATTTTTGAATTAATTTAAAATGGCTAAATAATTTAATCTTTTGTTAAATAATTAAACTTAAATAATCCATAACTTTTGAACCACACCTTCAAAAATTATGAATTTTATATAAAATTAAAGCTAAAATTGTAATCTTTTTGAATCTAATTTTGCTGCATGAATTAAACAGATTAACTTTCGGGTATTTTGGAAATTCAATTAACTGAATTAATAAAATGCCCTAATTGCCTTAATTGTTTATTAAATTGCTAAGCACTAATTTTAACTTGCTTAATAAAATATTTAGCACTTAAATTGCTGCATATTTTAAATTTGACATGTCATCATCCTTGTTTGAATGCATTTGTATTGATTGCTATTTTTGCTATGTTTTGGGGTTATCCGTAGATGACGACGATGCCGAGTACCCCGACACCTCCGAGGATCTTGCCTAGTACCAGGCTACTGAGCCACAAGGCAAGCAGCCCCTCCCCAACTTTCTCATGTGATGCCTATGCCTGTCTTGCATGCTTTAGGACTTCCGTTCGGTTGTGTCTTACGATTCCTACTAGAATTGCATAGCCTGTTAGAAGTCCAGATATTCCTGATATGCCTGCCTATATCCTATACTTGTTAGAAGTCCAGATTTCTACTAGCATGCTTCGGAGTTTCTTGTGGTCTATCACATGCTTAGCTGGTATATCTTAATAATTGAAGACTTGCTATGTGGGAATCACTTTATTATAATTAAAGATAAGGCACCGGCGGAAGGCCAATTATGGTGATTTGTTCTGCTAGTGTCGCCTAGGAAAAACCATTCTTTTCTGCTTATCCAAGAATGAGTGCCCTACCCACACGTGGGAAGACTTATGGAACCCCCCGCAACTCAGTATCGGATCCGCTATATTGGTTAGGGAGCCACAAAGTAGTTCGGGTGTTTACCATTTGGAGCATACGCACGATGCATGTTGAAGATGAGAGGTTACAACTATGGGGGGGGGGGGGGGGGGGGGGGCGCATATAGGTTTGCGGGATGGGCGTTAATCGCATGTGGAAGGAGGAGCAATCGTATGAGTGTTATCCTCCCGAAGCCGTTCACGCAACGTTTGGGCCCGCAAAGGAGTTTCGGCCGGGCTCCCCACGTGGATCAGTCTCAGATAGGTGGCTCTCTATCCAATGTAGTAGTGAAGGGGAAGGTCATGTTGAGATACCTTTTGCCTTTGTGGCGTGTGGTTGATCGAACGTGTATGGTTACATTTGGGCACCCCTGCAGGGTTAAATCTTTTCGAAAAGCCGAGTCCGCGGTTATGGACGACTTGGGTAATGTGCTGGCTAAAAAGATCATAGACATCACCGTATATCTCAAATAGCTAAATTGACTAGTAAATAGCCATATTCGAATAATAAACCTGCTAAAATTTGATCAACGTGTGAGTGTCCGGACTTCTTCCTCGTGGGTATTTGATACGATGGAGTTGTCTCAGGACGGGTATTGCTTGGTGATTAGTTTAGCCCAGTAGCGCAAGCGCTCTCTTCCCTTATTCTAATTAGACGCAAGTTGTAGCGTGTCTTCTGTAGTTGTTAGGTGCTGCTGCTGCAAGTCCACATACAGCCCCTCTTCAACCCCAATGCATGTGCATCGTACCTTCTTTTACCCTTGTGCGTAAGACTTGCTGAGTACCCCCGTACTCATACCATCAGGTGTCCGGTGCCCGTGTTTTCACCGATGCTGGAGCGACAGCAGAGTTCGACGATCCATATGGTGGCTACTACGTAGAGTTCGACGCTGACTACGACGAGTAGATCGAGATCCTAGGCGGCAGCCTGAGACCACCGTGGGCGGGTCCCCTCTTTTATTTTCCGGCCTTTGGCCTTTGATGTAGTCTGTACTCAGACGAGTGATTGTTTCCGCTGTATTCGGGACGTATGATCCCCTGTGATGTAACTAAAGTATTTCGAACTATGTTTATTTATCTTTTTGTGTCGTACTTGTGCATGTGATGTAATCCAATTGTGGTTCTACTTGGCGAAATGTTATTTCTGCTAAGTGGGGCTTACAACCTGCGATCAGGGTACCATCAAATCAAGATCAGAAAGGAGGACATTCCGAAAACGGCCTTTGCAACTCGTTATGGTCTTTACGAGTATACCGTCATGTCCTTTGGTCTTACCAATGCTCCAGCGATGTTCATGCGTCTTATTAACTCAGTTTTCATGGAGTATCTTGACAAGTTCGTCGTGGTCTACATCGACGACATTCTGATCTACTCCAAAACTGAAGAAGAACATGATGAACATCTTAGCTTGGTATTGATGAAGCTTCATGAGCATCGTCTTTACGCCAAGTTTTCCAAATGTGAGTTCCGGCTGAAAGAGCTCATATTCCTTGGGCACGTGGTGTCGTCTGAGGGTGTTATAGTCATTCCAGATAAAATCCAATCCATTCTGGACTGGGAGACACCTAAATCAGTCAAAGAGGTTAGGAGTTTTCTCGGATTGGCAGGTTACTATCGCGATTCAGTGAGAATGTCTCCAAGATCGCCAAGCCAATGACTGATCTCCTCAAGAAAGATAAAAAGTTTGAGTGGTCAGAAAAGGCTGAAGAGAGTTTTCAGCTCTTGAAAACTAAGCTAACTATTGCTCCTGTGCTCGTACTTTCGGATACAAGCAAGGACTTTGTTATCTTCTGTGATGCTTCTCATCAAGGGCTCGGCTAAGAAGGTCATGTGGTAGCCTATGCTTCTCAATAGTTGAAACCGCATGAGCTCAACTATCCAACTCATGATCTTGAGCTTGCAGTTGTGGTCCATGCTTCGAAACAATGGCGTCATTACCTTCTTGGTAACCGCTGTGAGTTGTACTCGGATCATCAAAGTCTGAAGTATCTCTTTACCCAACCGGATCTGAATCTCAGACAGAGACGATGGTTGGAAACAATTAAGGACTATGATTTGGGTCTCAACTATCAACCCGGCAAAGCTAACGTTGTGGTTGACGCGCTAAGTCGGAAATCTTATTGCAACAACGATGATCTGGGAACATCAACCTTCTATTTGTGAAGAGTTTTCCAAGCTTAATCTCGAGCTCGTTCCTTCCGGATATCTGGCTAATCTGGAAGTGAAACCATCTCTTGAAGACCAAATAAAAGTTGCTCAAAAGCAAGACCTTAGCATTACCAAGATCAAGCAGAGAATTGCTAGTGGGGATGCTAAATATTTCTCTGTTGATGATCAAGGTACCGTTTATTTTGGTAACTAGATAGTTTCTCTGTTGTCGAACCTTGCTTGTCATGAGGGACTAGATAGTTTCTCTGTTGTGAAGTCGTTGATGAAAGCATGCATGCCTCAAAATCATTTTACTTCTGTTTTAAAAACCAAAAAGCTCTAGCACATGACTAATCCCTGCTTCCCTCTGCGAAGGGCCTTTCTTTTACTTTTAATGTTGAGTCAGTTTTCCCTTTTTCCTTCTATCTCCACAAAAGCAAACATCTAGCATTGACCCTGGGTAACGTTGAGCATATTACATTATCGAGATTAAACATGAATCTTTATATTGACTTTATCTATAAGATAAGCCGTTGGAAGTTGAAGCACTTTGCTAATGCTTACATCTTCCTTTGTGTTGATTCTCAAACACTTTTGTCATGGAATTATTATCCTTGTGAATTAGTCAAATATGTTGATCACATTGTTTTCATGTCTTTGACATACTATTTATGAAAGGTTTTGCTTGGATGATTCAACTTGTTTATTTATTGCTTTCTTGCTATCAATTATAGACAATTGTTTTGTATCTCTTCATTCACATCTTTGATTTGCATTACTATCTTGATCAAGAATGTGTTGGTTGCATGTCTCATCAAAAATTATTTGTTATCACTTAAAACCTACTCGAGGACGAGTCGGAGTTAAGCTTGGGGATGATGATACGTCTCAAACGTATCTATAATTTTTGAGTGATCCATGCTAGTTTTGTGATATTGTCACATGTTTTTACTGTCATTTTTATGCATTTTGTTGGACTAACCTATTGACAAGATGCCAAGTGCCAGTTTCCTGTTTTTGCTGTTTTTGTATTTCAGAAAAGTCACAACAGGAAATATCGTCGGATTGCCCTCAAAATTTACGGAGATTTTTTATGTGACGGAATACACACGTGGACCAAAGGGCGACCTGGGGGGCCACCCAGGGGCTAGGGGCAGGTAGCAGCCGCGGCCCCCCTCGACCCGCGGGTGGGGCCCACCCCTGCCCTCTGGGCATCATCTCGGCCCCCTCCGACGCCTATAAAGTCCCTTTTGACCTAAAACCGAGAGGGCGGCCATTATTTTCCAGAAACTCGACCCCGACGCGCCGTCACCGAAAACCCTAATTCGGGGTCCAATCTGAAGCTGATCCCGGCACTCTGCCGGAGGGGAGATCGATCCCGGAGGGCTCTTCATCGCCATGCCTTCCTCCGGGATGATTTGTGAGTAGTCTCACCGTGGACTATGGGTCCATGGCAGTAGCTAGTTGGTAGTCTCTCTCTTGTGCTTCATGTCTTATGATCTTGTGAGCTGCCTAACATGATCAAGATCGATTATTGTAATGCTATGTGATGTATTTGCTGGGATCCGATGGATTATGAATTTATGTTCAGATTGTGCATGATTCTTATATGAGTAATTTCTGTTCTTGCATGCTCTCCGATGTGCGTAGTTACTTTGGCCAAGTGATTGTGTGTATCTCCAAGAGAGGGTATTTATGCTAGATAGTGGGTTCATGCCCCCTTTTGTTCCTGGGCACGAGTGACAGAAACGTCTAAGGGTGAGGGTGTGTTGTTGCTACTATGGGTAAAACAGCGGTGTTAATGTCTATTTTGATATTAGTATTGCTTACTTCATGCACTTTACTTAATGCAATTGTCTGTTGCTTGCAACTTAATACCGTTGGGTGACAGGCTGGATAGCGATCCCACGGTGGACTTTTTAGAGAAAGACGCAGTTGGACTCAACGGTCTTTGTTCCTTATCATGATGCCTCCATAAATATTATCATGTCCTTTTTGTCATAGCTAAATTGGGTTTGTGTCATGATCTTGTCAATTGCCTAGCTGTAATTCGTTCACCCATCACATGCATATTTTATTTACTTGAGAGACTCCACTAGTGAACCCATGGCCCCCGGTCCATCTTTTTACATTGTTTTCAACCTCTTATCATTATTCCTCTGGTCACTTTTCATATTTTATATATTTCATCATACAATTAACTGCTTTGTTTTCTGCGAGACCGGAAAGATTGACAAACTTTCCGCCGTTGGGGGCAAAGTATTTTGGTTGAGTGTGTGCAGGTCCACGTCTATTGAATGTTAAGCGCCAGAGATCTTCAACATTCACCTTGTTGTTGATTTCAAAGTCCTACTAGTTCGATAAACCTCGGTTCGTTAAATGAGGGAAAACTGCTACTAGCTACAATTCCGCCTTCGATTGGGGCACCACCCAACTTATCAATAACCACCATCAAGCAGTTTTCTGGCGCCGTTGCCGGGGACTTTGGAGCTACAGCAAGGGGAGTCTCATACTCTCAATCTCTTTACTTTGTTTTTGTCTTGCTTGCTTTATATCTCCTTTAGTTTATTTTCCCGCTTCAAAATTTTAAAACCCAAAAAAATTAGCGTAGTCTTTATTCTTGTCTTATTATTTTATCTTATCGTTATGTCTTCTACTGAAAACACAAAGTTATGTGACTTTACTAGCACTAATAACAATGATTTCATATGCTCTCCAATGGCTCCACCCGCTACTAAAGCGGAATTTTATGTAATTAAGCCTGCCTTGCTAAATCTTGTTATGAAAGAGCAATTTTCTGGTGCTAGTACTGATGATGCCGCCTCTCATTTAAATAACTTTGTTGAGTTATGTGATATGCAAAAGTATAAAGAGGTAGAAAGTGACATCATAAAACTGAAACTTTTTCCTTTCTCTTTGAGAGGGAGAGCAAAAGAATGGTTATTGTCTTTGCCTAAAAATAGCATTGATTCTTGGATTAAATGCAAAGATGCTTTTATTGGAAATATTATCCACCTGCTAAAATCATACAACCAAGGAGTAACATTATGTACTTTAGACAATTTGATAATGAACATGTTGCTCAAGCTTGGGAGAGAATGAAATCTATGGTTAAGAATTGTCCCACGCATGGATTAACTATGTGGATGGTTATCCAAACTTTTTATGCAGGTTTGAATTTTTCTTCAAGGAACCTTTTGGACTCGGCCGCGGGAGGCACCTTCATGTCCACAACATTAGGTGCAGCAACTAAACTCTTGGATGAGATGATGACAAATTATTCACAATGTCACACCGAACGAGCTCGAAGTGGTAAGAAGGTAAATTCTGTTGAGGAAATCTCCTCTTTGAGTGATAAGGTTGATATGATTATGTCTATGCTTGCTACCAATCAGTCCAATATTGATCCTAATAATGTTCCACTTGCTTCATTAATTGCCGAAGAAAAGGATCAAGTTGATGTTAATTTTCTTAATAGAAACAACTTTAACAATAATGCTTATCGAAATAATTTTGGTGGTAACAACTATAAGCCTTATCCTCCCAATAATGGCAACTCTTATGGTAATTCCTATCGTAATTCTTATAATCCTAATAAGAATGTGTCCTCTGATCTTGAAAATGTATTAAAGGAATTTATCACTTCGCAAAAAGCTTTTAACAAAACTGTTGAAGAGAAGTTGGAAAAACTGGATAGTCTAGTCTCTAAAGTAGACGTTCTTGCTCATGATGTTGAAATTTTGAAAATTAGTACCACTCCAAATCAAGACAAACATACTGAATCTTTAAATGCTATCTCTCTTCAAATTAATGAAAATGAAAGGATGATGGCTCTCTTGAAAGGTATGTGGGCTAGAGAGGCTGAAGAAGCTAGAATTGCTTAAATGAATAGGAAAACTGTTAAAGTTTATACTATCCAAACCACTAAAGAGGATCCTCCTAGTTTATTTAAAGATGATGAAATTGATTTTGATAATTGCAATCTTACTGAAGTCATTATGTTCCTACAAAAACTTGCTAAGACACCGGATGCTAGTAAAATAAATCTTGCCTTTACCAAACACATTACCGATGCTCTTATCAAGGCTAGGGAAGAAAAACTAAATCTTGAAACCTCTATACCTAGGAAGTTAGAAGATGGTTGAGAACCCACTATTAGGATGAAAATAAATGACTTTGATTGCAATGCTTTATGTGATCTTGGTGCAAGTGTTTCCGTTATGCCTAAAAGTTTCTATGATATGCTTGATTTAAATCCTTTGGAAGAGTGCTATTTAAATGTTCATCTTGCTGATTCTTCTAAAAAGAAACCTTTGGGTAGAGTTGATGATGTCCTTATTGTTGTTAATGATAATTATGTTCCTGTTGATTTTATTGTTATGGATATTGAGTGCAATGCTTCTTGTCCTATTATTTTGGGAAGACTGTTTTTGAGAACTGTTGGTGCTATTATCGATATGAAAGAGGGAAATATAAAGTTTCAGTTCCCCCTTAAAAAAGGGATGGAACACTTCCCTAGTAAGATAAAGAAGCTTCCTTTTGAATCAATCATAAGGTCAAGCTATGCTCTTGATGTTGCAAAAGCCTCCGAAAAAACTTGATATTTGGCATTGCGCCTAGCTAAAAGGCGTTAAAGAAAAGCGCTTGTTGGGAGGCAATCCATCTTTTACTTTCAGTTTGGTTTTTGTTTTTCTTGAGTCATGAAGTTATTACCTCTGTAGCAACTTCATTGTATCTTTTTCTTTTGGTTTTTTGTGCCAAGTTTAGCCTCTAATACATTAAAAGTGCGAGGTGTTGTGTTGCTGTCCAAAAACTGATTCTGTGCGCCTGTTGCACGAAAATCCTAAAATCGCCAGGTTTTTATATTTTTCTGATAATTTTATACAGCAAGAATGATACTTTTATCTATCTTTCGTTAGTTTTAAGTTTTTTGATTTGAGCTGCAGAAGTGCCTCGAAAAATTCGATCTTTACAGACTGTTCAGATTTTGACAGATTCTGCTTTTATTTTGCATTTGTCTCTTTACCATCGTCATATGTGATACTCTAGGGGTGGAGTGCCACATTGAGGCTTAGTAAACAGTAGCTAATGTTAAATGAAGTTGGTTTGCAATTTTTCATGAGTTGAACGCATGTGCATTTTAATTTATGAGCACTAACCCTCTAATCAAATTATGAGAAGTTTTGTGTGAAGGGAGTTTTTAAGTTCCAAAGGAGAGGAATATGAAGAAATTGAGGATGGATCAGAGCTCAAGCTTGGGGATGCTCCCATGGCACCCCCTATAAATATCAAGAACTATCAAGAGTCAAAGCTTGGGGATGCCCAAGGCATCCCCTCATCTTCATCGACTATCATAAGGTCGTCCTCGTTGAACTTCGTTTTTATCACTTTACATATTATGTGCTATGCTTGGAGCGTCTTTTTACTTTGTGTTTTGTTTGTTTGCTGGTCATATCTTTGTTGGATCCTGGCTTTATTTTTTTGGGAGAGAGACACGCTCCGCTTTTTCGTTTGAATACTCCTTTGCTTCGCTTATATCTTTATGAGTATATTCTTAGCTACTGTCTGTTTTCTAGTAAGCTCTTGCTTTTAGCTTTTATATTTTTTAGAGCTGCTACTTGTTAAGCTAAACTCTCTTGTTCTTCATTTATATTTGTTGGAGAGTTGTTGTTGAAAAATTGCTTGAATTGTCAATGCGACAAAATGCTATTTGTGTGATGATAGAATAAAATGAAAAGCCTGCATAGTTTTGTAGATCATGGTGTGGATACTTGATGCTTATCAATTGTTTTGAGAAGTTAAGTTGAATGCTTAAACTTGCTGGTTATTTGAGTGGAATTGATTAGTAAAGAAATATGGTTGAAAGCTTGAAATTGTGTGCTTTTTCATAGTTGTTAATTCATAGCGCTAATCTTTCCATCAAAAGAATTGTTTGGTCAACAAGGGAGAAGGTGTAGAGTTTTTATGGTTATGACCGGTAGATGTCTTATGTTGTTCTGTTAGCCCAAACATTGGACAGTGGTGAAACCAAGGAGAAAGAGGAGCGTATTCGCTCTTCTAAGAACCAGCTGCTCTCACAAGTCTAAAAAACCTTGCTTGCCATGAGGGACTAGATAGTTTCTCTGTTGTGAAGTCATTGACGAAAGCATGCATGCCTCAAAATCATTTTACTTCTGTTTTAAAAACCAAAAAGTTCTAGCACATGACTAATCCCTGCTTCCCTCTGCGAAGGGCCTTTCTTTCAATTTTAATGTTGAGTCAGTTTTCCCTTTTTCCTTCTGTCTCCACAAAAGCAAACATCTAGCATTGACCCTGGGTAACGTTGAGCATATTACATTATCGAGATTAAATATGAATCTTTATATTGACTTTATCTATAAGATAAGCCATTGGAAGTTGAAGCTCTTTGCTAATGCTTACATCTTCCTTTGTGTTGATTCTCAAACACTTCTGTCATGGAATTATTATCCTTGTGAATTAGTCAAATATGTTGATCACATTGTTTTCATGTCTTTGACATACTATTTATGAAAGGTTTTGTTTGGATGATTCAACTTGTTTATTCATTGCTTTCTTGCTATCAATTATAGACAATTGTTTTGTATCTCTTCATTCGCATCTTTGATTTGCATTACTATCTTGATCAAGAATGTGTTGGTTGCATGTCTCATCAAAAATTATTTGTTATCACTTACCTACTCGAGGACGAGTAGGAGTTAAGCTTGGGGATGCTGATACGTCTCAAACGTATCTATAATTTTTGAGTGATCCATGCTAGTTTTGTGATATTGTCACATGTTTTTACTGTCATTTATATCATTTTTATGCATTTTGTCGGACTAACCTATTGACAAGATGCCAAGTGCCAATTTCCTGTTTTTGCTGTTTTTGTATTTCAGAAAAGTCACAACAGGAAATATCGTCGGATTGCCCTCAAAATTTACGAAGATTTTTTATGCGACGGAATACACACATGGACCAAAGGGCGACCTGGGGGGCCACCCAGGGGCCAGGGGCAGGTTGCAGCCGTGGCCCCTTTGACCCGTGGGTGGGGCCCGCCCCTGCCCTCTGGGCATCGTCTCGGCCCCCTCTGACGCCTATAAAATCCCTTTTGACCTAAAACCAAGAGGGCGGCCATTATTTTCCAGAAACTCGACCCCGACGCGCCGTCACCGAAAACCCTAGTTCGGGGTCCAATCTGAAGCTGATCCCGGCACTCTGCCGGAGGGGAGATCGATCCCGGAGGGCTCTTCATCGCCATGCCTTCCTCCGGGATGATTTGTGAGTAGTTTCACCTTGGACTACGGGTCCATGGCAGTAGCTAGTTGGTAGTCTCTCTCTCTTGTGCTTCATGTCTTATGATCTTGTGAGCTGCCTGACATGATCAAGATCGATTATTGTAATGCTATGTGATGTGTTTGCTGGGATCCGATGGATTATGAAGTTATGTTCAGATTGTGCATGATTCTTATATGAGTAATTTATGTTCTTGCATGCTCTCCGATGTGCGTAGTTACTTTGTCCAAGTGATTGTGTGTATCTCCAAGAGAGGGTATTTATGCTAGATAGTGGGTTCATGCCCCCTTTTGTTCCTGGGCACGAGTGACAGAAACGTCTAAGGGCGAGGGTGTGCTGTTGCTACTAAGGGTAAAACAGCGCTGTTAATGTCTATTTTGATATTAGTATTGCTTACTTCATGCACTTTACTTAATGCAATTGTCTGTTGCTTGCAACTTAATACCGTTGGGTGACGGACTGGATAGCGATCCCACGGTGGACTTTTTAGACAAAGACGCAGTTGGACCCAACGGTCTTTGTTCCTTGTCGTGATGCCTCCATAAATATTATCATGTCCTTTTTGTCATAGCTAAATTGGGTTTGTGTCATGATCTTGTCAATTGCCTAGCTGCAATTCATTCACCCATCACATGCATATTTTATTTACTTGAGAGACTCCACTAGTGAACCCATGGCCCCCGGTCCATCTTTTTACATTGTTTTTAACCTCATTTACTTGCTTTTAATTATCATTATTCCTCTGGTCACTTTTCATATTTTATCTATTTCATCATACAATTAACCGCTTTGTTTTCTGCGAGACCGGAAAGATTGACAACCTTTCCGCCGTTGGGGGCGAAGTATTTTGGTTGAGTGTGTGCAGGTCCACGTCTGTTGAAGGTTAAGCGCTAGAGATCTTCAACGTTCACCTCGTTGTTGATTTCAAAGTCCAAAGTCCTACTGGTTTGATAAACCTCGGTTCGTTAAACAAGGGAAAACTGCTACTAGCTACAATTCCGCCTTCGCTTGGGGCACCACCCAACTTATCAATATCCACCATCAACTGCCTACCCAAAGTTGCTCACTTTCTCCCTGTCCGTGAAGATATCACTGCTAGTCAACTGGCAGATCTATATATCTCTTGGATAGTGTCTCTTCATGGAGTTCCTAAGAAGATCGTTTCTGATCGAGGAAGTTTGTTTATCTCCAAATTTTGTGCAAGTCTCAAACACGCTATGGTAACTCATCTTTCCTTTAGTACAGCTTATCATCCTCAAACTGGTGGTCAAACCGAGAGGGTGAATCAAATTCTTGAGGACATGCTCCGAGCTTGTGTTATATCCTTCGGTAAAGATTGGGAAAAGTGCCTCTCCTTCGCTGAATTCACCTATAACAATAGTTTCCAATCCATCTTGGGCATGGCTCCTTTTGAAGTTCTTTATGGCCGAAAATGTCGAACTCCGTTGAATTGGTCAGAAACCGGAGAAAGATCTTACTTTGGACCGGATATGATCAATGAAGCTGAAGAGCAAGTTCGCATCATCCGTGAACGTCTGAAAACAGCTCAATCTCGACAAAAGAGTTATTATGTCGTCATCATCAAGATGTTCATTATGAAGTTGTCGAGAAAGCTTATCTTCGAGTCACACCTCTGAAAGGTGTTCATCGATTAGGTATCAAAGGCAAACTAGCTCCTCGTTACGTTGGACCATTCCGTGTTCTTGCTAAACGAGGTGAAGTTTCTTATCAGTTGGAATTGCCTTCCAACTTCCCGGATGTTTATGATGTCTTTCATGTCTCTCAACTCAAGCGTTGCTTCAAGGATCCTATACGTGGTGTTGACCATGAAGCAGTTGATCTCCAGGAAGATCTCACTTATAGAGAATATCCTGTTCGTATCCTTGATGAAGCTGAACGAAAAACTCGACGCCAGAGTATCAAGTTTCTCAAAGTCCAGTGGTCTCATCATTCTGAAGCAGAAGCAACCTGGGAACGAGAAGATCATTTACGATCTGAGTACCCGTCCTTCTTTTCTAAAACCTAGGAATCTCGGGACGAGATTCTTGTAAGGGGGGTAGACTTGTAACATCCCAACTTTGTAATAAAGTGTAAATTAGTAAATCATGTTCATGGCATGCATTATTTTGCCCTAAGGATGTCATAAATGCAATAAATCTTCCTCAAATTTTCAACCTTCACCAAGTTTCCCAAAATTCAAAATAAAAATATGTGGGGCTTCTCTATATTAATAGGAGGCACCATGAATTTTTCTATAATTTTTAGACTTGTTTAAAAGCCCTAAACAAATTTAGGAAGTTTCTGTTTCTAAAGTTTTTGTAATTCCAAAGAAGCACAGGGGGTTTTCCAGAAAGTTTCCTTTTCTTTTTCGCCTTTCTTCTTCTCCTGGCCAAAAGGACGCCGCCGCCGATGCCTTGCCACCTCCTGCTTGCCTCCTTGCCTCCGGGGATAAGAACGCCGAGGTGCTGTCCCCATCTTGCCCTCTCTCCTCTCCTTCACCTCGCTCTCCTCTCCCTCTTGCTCGCTCAGGAAACGAGCTCCCGAAGGAAAACCCTAGCCCTAACCGCTACGGTCGCCGACGTCCCCCTTGCATCACCGCCGTTCTAGACCGCCCCTGACGAATCGGAGACCACCACGAGGTCCACCGCGAGCTACTCTCCCTCCTCCTCCACCCGCGCTTGCCGGGACGTCCACAGTCGGGCGAATCACGTCGCCATTGTCCGCCTCCCGCCGTCGTGTTCGAGCACGTCCCCGTCGCCGTCCAGCCTCCTCCACCTTCCCCGACCGCTACGTCGAACTCACGGTGAGCAGGGGATCCTCCCCGTGCCCTCAGCTCTCACCCTCTCACCTCCGGCTGTCTTCCTCGCCATGCCCCGCCCTCGGCCGCCGCTAGACATGGTCGCCGGAGTAGCTCCGGTGACCATCTGGTCCAATCGCCGCCACCCCTGAGTTCCCCTCACCCGCGCGCGTGTAAAGCGCCCAGCCATGCTTGCCGACGTGGCCGGAATCGACCGGCCGGTCGCCGGCAGAGCCGTGCGCCACCGTGGTGACATCATGGCGAGGTCACGGTGGGTCCGGCTTGTCAGGGTTTTGATATTTTTGAAAATGTTTTCCGAAAACAATAAAACTCTGACATGTGGGGCCAGTCACTTAAATAAATTCGAGAAAATGAATAAACTTGCAAAAATAATAAATTTTATTCTGTAATTTAGAAAAATATGAATAAGGTATCAAAATTTACAGAAAAATGAGATCTATCTGTTTATGTCAAAATCATGCATAATTGAACAATTTAAATTAAAGGTTGTTTAGAATTACTAAAATGCCACCGTTAGTTAAATATGGGGATTTTGTCTATAAATGCTATAAAATAGCAAATGGACCCCATTTAAAATGTGCACTCGATTAGGGTTCAACTTTCAATTTCAATATCTAAAATTTGACACGCACTCATATTGTGCATTGCATCGATGCTATGTGTTGATCGTCGTTCTTTTTCTGGTGTTTGCTTCTTTCCGATAGGAGTCGAGGCCGAGCCTGAGCTCAACACCGCCATCGACGATGAACAACTGAACCTTGTTGATCAAGGAAAGCACAACCCCCTCTTTCTATCTGAACCCATATTTTCAAGTAATTTAATATGTTAAGCATCATATTTGTTCCAGTGCTTTTGGTCAATAGATAGGTCAGCCTATCATTGCATGGTCCCTTGTCGCCTTTACCTGTTATCCATCCTAGCATGATTAGGGTTGCTTGTGTGTCGCGAGAGCCTTATACATACTTTCATGCTTAGCCATGCTTAGCTTATGGTCTGGTCCGTCATATTGATGAATCATAGCTGCGAATGAATCTAGCATGACAGGTTAATGAGGAATGTGGTGTGAGCATGTTAATTTGATTAAAAGGCTTGGACAATGAGGCCACGATGGGATGTGGTGGGTTGTCTTGTTCTTGCCACCCTAGGACCTCTCGTTCCCTCCTCTTGAACCAAGACTTAGAGTACGACGCACGGGGCCTATGTGAAGCCCCGCGGCTGTTACTTGTTTAGGTGTGGCCGTAGGACACGTAGTTTGGCGTGTTCCATTTGCAGAAAGTTGAAAACGTTTTGAGAGAAAAGATAGGTCGTGTCTGGGGACAAGTGAAGGACGAACTGATCTTGGTCCCCACGCACAGAAATAGGGACCGTCAGGAGATGGCCATCTCTTGTTAATGGCGGAACGACCCTATTTGGGTTGGCTTATGGGCACATCTAGACAAGCTAAGAGTCGTGGTCGACCCCCATCTGTCGGCATTCCCTAGAAGAGTGCTAATAGCTTGGCACCAGGAGTCGGTCGGCACGTGTGGACCAAACTGTACACCCATGCAGGGATTAAATCTATTCGAATAGCCATGTCCACGGTTAAGGACGACTTGGGTCTTGACGTTTTATCATAGATGACAACTTGAACATATTTGTAAAACTTGATAACAACGTGTGCGGGTTGCTTCCTCGAGGGAGAGTCGAGGGAGTGATCCTAGTAGAGCAGTTGAAGTTGATGAAGTTTCTGGTGGTTTCAAAGATGATCAAAGGTGGTAGAAAAATGTTCTCTAACCCCCTTTTAAAAACTTCTGAGTAGACGAATTTCTAATTCTTCTCCCTCGATTGAAAAGTTGGCTTTATGCAAATGAGTCCTCAGACAACCTCTAAGCCTTGCATTTTACCGTAATGGGTTATAGTCTAGACTGAGTACTCTGTACTCAGGCCTGCGCTAATTTTGTTTCAGAGCCCGATGATGTTGAATACGTGTTGTACCCGGTCCTGTTAGGGTTAGGTTTATGCTCTCTTGACCCACTATATATATGTAACCTTTGGTGATCAATACAATACATATACACAATCCTATTTGTCTTCTTGGTATCAGAGCGTATAGGCGCCTCTGCGCCGCTCCTTCTCTCCTCTCGCCGCCATGGCCAATTCTTCCTCCTCCGCCGCCACCACCACCACTCCATCCCCACCGATCGTCTCCACCGCCCCTCTTGCCTCCGATCTCCAAAACCCCCTGCCCACCGCAACCCACAACCCTATCCCTCCCATGATCACCGATGCCCTCAACCTTCAAACCCTAGGTGTCAACCTCCTGATCGTCACCACCTCTACGCCATCAGCGCCCCTAGTGCTTTCACAACAGATCGCCCCGAGCACCTCTTCCCACCCCCTCCTTGGCATCCACATCACCAACTACATCAAGTTTCAAGTCAATTCTGCCGGCGAGAACTATTCCAAGTGGCGGCAGATCATCGCCTTCCTCCTCACCATGTACAAAGCCATGGATCACATCACCGACGGCGCCGCCCCTAGTGCCCCTGACGACCTCTGGATGGCGGTGGACATCCACATCTCCCTGTGGTTCATGACGACTCTCAGCGACGATCTCTACCGCCTCGTCTCCAGCACCGACGGCCGCGCCTGCTCCACCTGGTCCAGACTAACGAGGTTCTTCCTCAGCAACGAGGCTTCGCGCTACCTCTTCCTCAGCATGGCCTTCCGCTCTACTACACGCGTTGATCTCCCCATCTCCACCTACGCTAGCAAGCTCTAGCGAATCGCTGACGATCTGGGCGCGATCGGTCGGCCTATCGACGACCGCGATCTGACCCTCCAGTTCATCGACGGTCTTGGTGACAAGTTCAAACTTCAGGCTGAAATCCTCAAGATTGCGGTGCCCACCTTCTCCGATGCCTGCTCTCGTCTCCAACTAGCCGAAGTCGACGACGCCTCCCAACAGCAACACGCTGGTGCTCAGGCGATGGCAGTCCACACCGGTGGACGCAGCACCCCTACCAGTGGCACTCCTCCACGTATTCCCGGCATCAGCCCCAACTACAAGGGTCGGAATCCGATCCCTGGCTTCCAACACCCTAACCAGGGCACCAACGGAGGCCGTGACAACAACCGAGGCGGCGGTCGTGGCCGCAACGGCGGTGGTGGCCGCAATGATCAGGGGAGCGGCCGCACTGACCAAGGTGGTCGTGGCCACACTGACCAAGCTGGTGGTCGTGGGGGTGCTCAACAACCCTGGCTTGGCTACTTCACACCAATGGGGACGCCATTCCCTCCCCGTTCCCCCTGGATTCCGCCCAACTCTTCCGGTGTCCTTGGCCCGCGCCCTGGCATGCCTACTCAAGCATACCCACTAATGTACCAGCCTGCAGCTCCACCTTCCTCGACACCATCATGGGATCACAGTGCCCTCTACCAGAGTGCTCCCAGCTACGGCAACGCGTTCCCTCAAGGCAGCGATTGGTTCATGGACTCGGGCGCCACCTCCCATGTCACCGGCAACCAAGGTATATTGACTTCGTCTCATCCCCTTTTAGATCACAATTCTCACCATATTGTTGTTGGTAATGGGTCGCGTCTTCCTGTTGTTGCTACCGGTACTGCACATCTCACATCTCGCCCCTTTACACTTCGCAATGTTCTTGTCTCCCCATCTATTATTCAAAACCTCTACAGCACTCATAAATTTGTTCGTGACAACAATTGCACTGTTGAATTTGATCCTTTTGGCTTCTCTCTGAACGATCTTTACACCAGGAAGGTCCTCATGCGCTCCAATAGCTCCAGCGACCTGTACCCGTTCTTTGGTGATCACGGCATCCACACCACCACCGCCCTCACCGTCACCACCGACCTATGGCATCGACGACTAGGACATCCAAGCGCTTCCGCTCTTTCGCATTTACCTTTAGAATTTTTTATCAATTTGTAATAAAAGTACTCTCTCACAATCCTTGTGTGATGCCTGTCAATTAGGAAAACATACTTGTTTACCATTTCCCCTCTCTCACTCCCACGCCTCATCACCCTTTGATATTATCCACTGTGACCTATGGACATCCCCCGATTACTAGTTGTTCTGGCTATAAATACTATCTCGTGATCTTGGACGATTTCTCTCGTTTTTCTTGGGTTTTTCCGCTACAGGCAAAGTCTGACACCTGTGATACTCTCCTTCGTTTCTTTAAATTTGTCTCCACACAATTCCATACAACCATCCGCTGCCTACAATGCGACAATGGCGGTGAATTTCTTACCACCTCTTTACGAACCTACCTACCACATCATGGTGTTTCTCTTCGTCTCTCCTGTCCTTACACGTCACCCCAAAACGGCCGGGCTGAACGTATGCTTCGCACCACAAATGATATTGTTCGCACACTTCTCTTTCAATCCAAATTACCACCACCGTTCTGGGTCGAAGCTCTTCACACAGCCAACCACCTTCTCAACATATGTCCCAACTGTGTCATTGGCAACTTTACACCCTATTTTCTTCTCTATGGAGTTCATCCCACTTATGATCACTTACGCACCTTTGGCTGCCTTTGTTTTCCCAATCTTTCTCACACCACCAATCACAAACTCTCCCCTCGTTCTACGCGGTGTATTTTTCTTGGATATCCACGGGAACACAAAGGCTATCGATGCTTTGACCTTTCTACACGTAAAATCATAATGTCTAGACCTGTTGTTTTTGACGAAAACTGCTTCCCGTCTATCACTGACACCTCTGTTTCCTCACCACCCTCATCCGCCCTAGACCCCACTCTACCGCCACTCATTCCCCCCGGACCTACTACAATCCCCTTCGAACCGCGTGCACCTTCTTTTCCGCCCTCGCCACCTACGTCCATCCCGCCAACCACTCCTACCTCGTCTCCTTCACATGAAATACCATCAACCCCGCCGTCCTCACCACTGCACCATCAGCCCGCTCCCCCCTCTCCGACAACCTCACATGAAATACCATCACCAACGCCACCTTCCCCACCCCCTGCCCTCACCCGTATGCCTCCACCCCTCTCCATTCCTCTGCCTCCTCCTCAAAACGACCATCGTATGAACACTCGCGCGAAGTCAGGCTTCTTTATTCCTCGCAAACATTTTACTAACTCTGTTTCCACCATTTTTTCACCTATACCCTCCTCGTACCGCGCAGCACTTAAAGACCCCCGTTGGCACGACGCTATGCGTGATGAATTTGATGCTCTAATTCGGAATGACACTTGGTCTTTAGTTCCTTGTCCTGCAGGTGTCAATGTGGTTACTGGCAAATGGATTTTCCGTCACAAACTCAACCCCGATGGTTCCCTAGCACGTTACAAAGCTCGCTGGGTTCTCCGTGGATTCACTCAGTCCGGTAGTGAAGCCGACAACAGTCCGAGTTGTTCTCAGTATTGCTACCTCTCGGTCTTGGCCAATTCATCAATTGGACGTCAAGAATGCCATTTTACATGGAGAATTTACGGAAACTGTCTATTGCACTCAGCCGGCTGGTTTTGTTGATACCACTCATCCAACGCATGTTTGCAAGCTCAAGAAGTCACTCTATGGTCTCAAACCGGCACCTCGTACCTGGTTCCTCCGGTTCACGGCGTACCTACACACTCTCGGGTTTGTGTCCTCCAAAAGTGACTCTTCATTATCCATTTTTCGCTCCTCCACTGCCACGGCCTATATACTGCTATATGTCGACGACATCATTCTCACCGCGAGTAATACAACATTCCTTCAGCAAGTTATTTCATCACTCAATTCTGCATTTGCCATGACTGATCTGGGAGCTCTGCATCACTTTCTTGGTGTCAATGTGCATCGAACATCACATGGATTGTTTCTCTCGCAGCAGCAGTATGCTCTAGAACTCTTGGAGCGGGACACCATGCTCAATTGCAACCCCATCTCAACGCCGATTGACACTAAGTGCAAACTATCAGCAAGTGTTGGTAAACCTGTCAAGGATCCTTCTCAGTATCGGAGTATTGTTGGAGCATTACAATATTTGACACTCACCCGGCCTGATCTCTCTCACGCTGTGCAGCAAGTTTGCTTATTTATGCATGATCCCAGAGAGGCTCATCTTCAATTGGTAAAGCATAATCTGCGGTACATCAAAGGAACATCTCATCTTGGACTTCAACTGCATGTTGGTTCCTCTTCAGACTTGGTGGCATACTCTGATGCCGACTGGGCTGGTTGCCCTGATACACGGAAGTCTACCTCCGGTTTCTGTGTTTTTCTTGGCACTAACTTAGTCTCGTGGTCGTCCAAAAGACAACACATCGTATCTCGGTCAAGTGCAGAAGCGGAATATCGAGCTGTTGCCAATTGTGTCGCTGAATCGGTTTGGCTTCATCAACTACTCTCTGAGCTCCACCAGCCTCCTTCCAAAGCCACAGTTGTATACTGTGATAACATCAACGCCACTTATCTGTCCACCAATCCAGTACAGCATCAACGGACCAAACACATCGAGATTGACTTGCATTTCGTTCATGATCGAGTTGCTCTCGGCGAGGCTCGTGTTCTGTCCCAACCAGCTCACAGTTTGCTGACATCTTCACCAAAGGATTACCAACCACAATTTTTGAGGATTTTCGTACCAGCCTCAATGTTGTACCATCACACGTTTCGACTGCGGGGGGGGGGGGGGGGGGGGGGGGGGGGGGGGGGGGTGTTGAATACGTGTTGTACCCGGTCCTGTTAGGGTTAGGTTTACTAGTCATCAACCCGTGCATCCGCGCGGGCTAACATTTCTGCGTTTCATATTATTAGTTGAGAATAACTACTATTGTGTTCTTAAATTGTTACTTATTATCTTACATCATTAATTGCATATGTCTATACTTCTTAATTATGATATTCCTTTATAGCATAAGGAAAAAAAACTGAAAAAGAGTAAGAAACTTTAGGCATCATGCCTCCCCAGCTCGTGATACCAAGGAAGATGTGGTGCTGACATCACTTATTAGGATGCCTAATAAGTCAATATATAATATTAACTACCCGAACGTAGTTATGAATAAAACTGTGTTAGAAGTAATTAAAAAACATGCGCACAAACTATTCTTCATAGATTTAGGTATTATGTAAGACCAACACAACCTACTGCAGTTTATGTTGGAGTTCAATCCCAAGATTTTAAAATGTGCGGGATGTATTAGTGACACTTGGAGAAAATTATTTACTGCATAAATTCTATATTATGTTTGATTGTACATGCAAGATAGCACTTTTTTTATTTGGAAGATAGTACATATGAACTAAGTTAAATGTTACACATGATATGATTTATTTTAGCTGCTGACCAGGTTTCCGCATGTATTCATTGTTGTGGTCCTATAGAAGAAAAAAATGAAGTCGACAAATGCTAGTGTATTTCCCTGAATACACTGATCTGTCCGCCACAAATAGTACTTCCAATCAACTTCATATAATGATAAAAGGATTCGAGAGGGTGTTTTGCACAAACAAATTTTACCGTGCCTTAACATGTATGTGTGCGTTGCTTTCCCTGCCTAGCAACTTAACTAATTAACCATAAAATTATTTTAGTTGGCCTTCTTCATATCACACGTTAATCCATCGCCATACCACACAAATATTTGTCGGCTCACGGGTTTAGATAGACCTTCTTGAAGCTTCAAAGCATTGATCTTCATGAGTTGAGCCAACATCATGTGCATCAGCTACTCTTTGCCACATTCGTACTCATCTCCTTGGTCTGGCGTAAGATGTAGGAGGAGACACTGAGAAAAGAATTGGTGGAGTTTTGCTTATATTAGGTAAATGAAGTACAATTTATTGTTACTTCCCAAACTTCTATCTGATAGGGTAAAGTGCGGGGATATTATTTCTTCAAAAGAAATTGGCTTTTTTATGATGATGCATTAGTGAATTTTGTATGTTGCAATTCAAATTTTTATTGCTGATCTCCTGGTTACTGGATGTGGTTCTATTGTGGTTTTGTTGCGCCAAATTTTTTCAACTGAAATCAGAGTTGACATGAATCTAGTGTGTTGGAGACATCTAACCCCATGCATAGTGCACTCCATATTAGTTGGAGACGATCATAACACTAATGTTTTGCTGCATGGATGGTTCATTTTCCCCAATTAATAATATCCAAATTCTAGGGAGTCAACAGTACTATAGTGGTAGGAAGATAGATGTATATATGAAGCATGGGTAGGAACTTCCATATGACATACCGTGATTGTAATAAAGGTTGGTCTGAAATTTAAATCATTAACATGGTCACAAAATGCCACTTTTTCTTGATTGTTCATATTCAACAATAAAAGTAATGTGAAAGTTAACCTTGTGCGATCAAATTTGGGGATGAATTGGTAATTTTTTTAGTTCATCATCCTCTCTTCTTTCTTCCATGTCTCACAGCTACACCTGTACGATCCTGAAGAGCAAAGTCGGAAACACGTACGTCGAAAACTTTGCACAGAGAATTCTCTTTCTTTACGTGTTTGGCTATGATGTACCTCTGTCATAATTGGCTCATAACAACAAATTGTCATAGAGTATGACATGTGTTCACACCATGAATACCATATCAAGGCAGTAGCGGAGCTAGACTTTCGACTATGTGTAGTCAACGGGAAGCTGTGTAGTCAAATACATATAATTCTATATATTTTTATTATTTTTTGCTTGTATTGGTGAAAAACTATGTTGTCAATTGACTACACAGTTCTAGAGTGGCTCTGCCATTGTATCAAGGGTAAAAGGCGTGGAGAGATATTCTGGTTCATATGACTAATCACAGTCATCATTTAAAAGCTTGCTGCCACATTTCGTTTCCATGGAAAAACTCTTTTCTTCAATTCAAGTTACTGTAGAGACATAACAAACTACTGCTGGCAGAGTGGAGAGATACTAATCTATTTTTATTTTATTTTTGCCGGGGGAGAGACACTAATCTATGTTATAGTTCTACAACTATCTCAATCATGTGCTTGCAAAGGATGATCAACATGATTGACACAGATGATTCGAATGTTCCTTTCAATTTTGATATATTATTCCTTACGTGTAGCTACAAACGATCTAAAAATAATACCTACTACCTCTGTCCCAAAAGGATGTCACAAATCTGTCCAAATTTAGATGTATCTCTACACTAGACACAAAATTTAGACAAACTTATGACATCTTTTTTAGGACGGAGGGAGTAGTACAATGTTAATACTTTATTTGCAAATAACTCGGGGTGTAAATCGAGATGTTGCGCCATTGTCACGTTGGGTGTATTCTGCTTATTTATTTTCTCCATGAGCCATTTTTTGGGTGATAGGTATTAAAAAACCCAAACAAAGATCTTTTCCAGATAAAAACTTATGGGTAAAATACAGTATGTATTTACGTTAGTGATCCAAAACGGATCATCTAGTATAGTACAAAACTAATATCTACGTGATAAATCATATAACAGTAGACATTTGCGATTGATATATTGGCCCAAAAAGAGTACAATTTGGATCAGCTCGTCACTTATTAAATAGCTAGATCCAACAAAAATAGCAAGATGCAAGCTATACCTGGAACAATTCGATCAGATATTCCGACATGCCGTCCTTGCTCATGCATCCTCTATTGACAGATGATCAACGTACCAAGTACTTTCCGGCAAGGTGGACTTGCAAGTGCTGGCTCGATGTAAATCGCTCGTCATTTGTGAACAATTTTCCGCGTACTGCTGCTTGCGGATTGGTATCAAAGCACAAGCTGGCCTCATTGGTTGATTGATCGATCTGGTGCTCCTGCACCATGCTAGCTAGATCCTGCTGCCGTGCGCATGAATACCGCAGAACGGAGGCGCCTTCTCCCCACCGGCACAGATTGGAGGCAGTTGAGGACGCATGGCGGCGGCGGGATTTCTCACCTTTATTATGGAGTACGTAGATGTGAATAGAGGAGTCAGGCTCACGTGGGAGGAAGCTGTACGGCAGATGTCATCCAACGGAAGGTAATGTATCATTAGTAGATCTGATGGACAGAAAATTGCTAACCTCCAGAGTTAACGTGGAGCCTCGTATGGTGCCTCCAATTAGTAAATATATATAAGATGGTCTCTTGACCCACTATATATATGTAACCTTTGGTGATCAATACAATACATATACACAATCCTATCTGTCTTCTGATGACACCACCGACAGACGTTTCTTCATGGACATCGATGAGTAGTTTGGAGTTCCCAGGCAGCAACCTAGAATCTGTGAATGGGACTTCGCCGTCTGCTTACTTATGGCCTCTTAGGCCTTTTGTTGAACTTGTTGTTAGAACAACATCATTTTCTTTCCTTTGCTTGTTGTAATGTTGGGCCATGTGACCTCTGCGTGTAATGTATCTTACTCTAGTAAGACTTGTATCTTATCACTTTGTGTCATAGAGTCACTGCTTTGACCGGTTGTCCGCTTGCCTTCCCATGCATGATGCGTGTATGGATATAAAGTGCACGGTTGAGGGGTTATGGTTCTTGGGCTCATTGTTATGCGGTTTTTGCTATGCCCGTGTTATGGCGTAGCCGAGGGGTCGTGGTGCCGATGATCCATTCCGAGCACGCCTGCCGATGTTTACTCGGCCTGGGAGTGATAACGCCAGTAACCCTCGGTTGTGTAGCATGATCAGTGACACATAGCATTTCTGCATAACTCTGAGGCCGAGTCTGACAGCTCAGCTAGATCCTAGGATTCTTTGTTATGCATTCGTGGTTACGATTAGATGTGCTAGTCTTCCGAGGGGTTTTGTGTGACCGGTGTTCCTGGCACGCGGTGAAATGCCGCCTGGGACTAGTACCCTAGTAACTCTCGGCTATCTTGTCTAAGAGCACATAACACTTATGTATAACCCTGGATCCGGGGTCGCTACAACTGGCGATCCCAAG